>JAJIBD010000222.1:0-35338 GCA_021461705.1 Cryptotis parvus
TGTGTGTATATATATACATAATACTCAAGATGAGGAACATGAGGGAAATAAATAGAAATATAAGAATTGAAGAAAATTAGAAGAAACAAGGAATGAAGAAACAAATGAGTTGAGAACTCAGAACATAAGTCCTGTACAGAGATTTAGTAATCCCAATATATGGATCATGTTTTGGTCCACAGTACAAATACAAATAAAGTCTCAGAAAACTGTGAATTGTAAACACTGATTCTATATTTCCTTGGTGATAGTTTCAGCATCATTGTAAGGACGTGCTTTGAAATAAGACTCCCCATATGTAGATGTGTGCATTATATGGAACATGTACGACGTGTGTATAATATGCGTAGTTGAGGAGTGCCATGGTACTGACAGGTTGATGTGAGGAGGTGGAGAGGCAGGAGTAAGATTAGCTTGTTGAAGTGAGGGAGTGGCGTTACCAAGATTCACCTTCCTCTTCTAAGCTGAATATCAGAGTTTTCCATAATAACAAAATAAAAAACCAAGAACAAGAACTAAATTTGCTAAGTTTCCAAGAGTTAAAGGACTTTTATGTCAAACAAAGATAACTGTAGAATTTTGGTACCAAAAAGCAAAAAAAGTCAAGAATGGCTCCTTTTCTGTCATAATAGAACTGAGATGAGCATTTCAGAAGGCTTCACTACACTTGGTCATTTTCCATTTACAGAATGTTCAAATCTTTATAGACCATCTGGAGAGCAAGGATTTGGCTAGATTTCCATTTCCACTGTAGTAATAAAACATTCATTGAGCAATAACGTCATAAAGAACAGCTTTAATGTGGCTATATGTATACACTAGGAACTGAAATACGTAAGTAATCATCAGATTTGCAAAAATGCAGCACACATACAAAATTCTGTAAACATCAATGTCTAATTATTCTGGACATGCATTACATGTTCAGTATAAAGCACAAAAAATATTACTCTGATAGCATCTCGAGGTTGCATGGTTATGCTACAATACTGCCAAAGAGATCTTCTAAGAAATTTCAGTAATGACAAATGATGTTCCAATATTTTTTCAGTAAGTATTGAAAGAAATAGAAACAAAAAACCTTAGGAAGCAGTATTTTTGAAAATGGGAAGCATAAAATTTTAAAACAATGAATCACAAAGTTTTGCCTTTTATCCTGAACTTGTTTCAATTCTTTGGTTTCTCATCTTTTTACTTAAAAATCTACAGAGCTAATTCTGACAGATGTTCTTGGCGATCCAAACTTTTGGTAAAATGACATAGGCTCTTCTTATCTTACTTTGAACTTCAGTGTATGTGTGCGACTTGGGGTAGCAAGGACACTCCTGGAAGTGTTCAGGACTTACTCCTGACTCAATTACATCTACCATTGCTTGGAAGACCATATACGTGCTAAAGATCAAATTGGATTTGGCGCGCAAAGCAACTGCCTTAACTGTTGAAGAATCTCTTGGTGTTGTTTGGTTTAGTGGTCATATATGGTTCAGGTCTTAATTAGGACTGTGCCTCAGAGATCATATCTGACTGTGCTCAAGAGTCCATATATGTATGCAAGGGATTGGATTCGGGTTGACTCAAGGCAAGGCAAGTGCCTTCACCATGTAGCATCTTTCAAGCTCTGCTTTCACTTTCAAAAGAGATTATATCATCAAATAATCAAAAGCAGTAGAGAAAAATGCTCATTTGGTCAGAGTATGCCATGCCTTTTATGAATATAGTATATCTAAATCTTATTTCAGTAATTTTGTGAGGTATATAAAGAGCTGTGTTTTACTTGTCAGAAGATTGTAGAATAATATTATCTTGGTACTACAATTCAACAAGACTTCATATGCAGACATTGCTGATGGCGTTGAGGATTCAGTGAAGTTAAGATATTAACATCTAGCCTCCATTTACTTATAAGTTGCTAAACAAAAAGCAAAAGATAATCTGAATATAAAACATTACATCGTAAGCTTTTGGAAGAGACATATGATTTTTATTTTCTTCAAGGACCTGAAAGAATGCTAAGTTAAGAATTCTGCTGGGATAGAAAATTTGCATGGATCTCAAAGCAAATAAAGAAAAATGACTAATCAAAAAAACAGAAACAGAATCAAACAGAAAAAACAAGGGCAGGGAAAGGATGAAAATAAACTGTGACAAATAAGACAAAGATGGAGGAAATAAAGGTAGAAACAAGAAAGAGAATGTAAACAAGAAAAATGTACATGAGGAGAGAAAGACAAAGCTGAGGTCAGTGATCACATTCTATGGTCCATATGTATTTGGCCTAGTTTTGATATATAAGCCAAGTACTACTTTGTATCAGCCTCTGGCTTCCTCAACTCTGCTTGGCAAATGAAAAGAAAATGATCTTCATTATAAGTAATAGCTCCCCATCCTTCCAAACATTACAAGCGCCATTAGCATGCTGTGTGCTCAGGAGAGATCAAAGAGCTGTTTCTTTGGTGCTGAATCCCTGGTGAACAGTGTTCTCATGTGCAACCCTATGTACAGAGGCCCCAGACCTTCCCTTGGTCTTGTGCAAGTGTTGAAGGCATATATGTGCATTTCCATAAAGCACCACAGAAACAGACCATGCCTCTATCCAGTTGACAGTTATTTTATACTAGCCTATTTGACTTAAGCACATTCTATAACATCTTAGATGAGTAATTTCAGAGTGGAAAGAATGATTTCGACATTAGAACAAGGGTGGTTGTCATTGCCAATTTGACTCCCATAATAATAATGGAAAGAAAAGCAGTTGGCCAGGAAGATAGGTGAGAACACTTTGGAGAAGTTTGAGGCCTTATGAGATCCCTCTTGTAAGTCCTGCACAAAAGAAGTTCTGCCAGGACCCACATATGTAGCCCTGGCTCAGCAAACTAAACACGCTTTTTGGTAAGAGCCAACAGAAAAAAGAGCAAAGCAAATTTGACAGCATTTACATTCCTATAGTCTCTTAAAAATGCACTAAGTTTCACACACGTATTTCCATCATTTGGAATTAGAATCCGGGATGTTGCAATTTTGAAGCAAAGTCACCAAGGACAGATTAGAGATCCATCAAGTATGTATTTCTGCCTGATGAGCTATTAGTGGAGGAGAATCTTCATAGTTATTACTTAGAATGAATTTGAAGCACAATTATTCAGTTCTCTCTGGTTACCAAAAAGGTAACTGCAGTTGGGCATTCTGCAGGGTGCAGATGTTCAGTGAAATGGCATCAAAGCTCATTTGAAGAAAATAAAAAAGATAATGAAAAATCAAAAGTCATCATCAAGCACAAAATCTCTGAAGCCTGGTCCAGACAATGAAGAAAGGGCCACTACCTGCAAGGGTGAGGGTGGTACCAAGGTGTGAGCTCCCAGGCCTTTACACGGGACATGTTGAGCATAGTTGGGAAAAATGTGCATTCCAGTCAAGGGCAGGTCGTGGTT
This sequence comes from Cryptotis parvus, assembly GCA_021461705.1. Taxonomy (NCBI): domain Eukaryota; kingdom Metazoa; phylum Chordata; class Mammalia; order Eulipotyphla; family Soricidae; genus Cryptotis; species Cryptotis parvus. The sequence continues at coordinate 3,429 of JAJIBD010000222.1, forward strand.
GCGGTTTGTGGAGGTTGGGGCTGGAGGCAGGGAAAATGGGAATAGTCAGCCAAACAAAACAGAAAACCAAAACAACTAACAAAGATGAAGGTTGGAAGCTGACAAGGGTGAACAGGATCTGGAGACATTTCTGAGATAAAGAACAAATGTTTGATTGTATGTAGTTTCTATGGCTATGGCCTTGGATGCACTAAGAGCTTATGCCTACAATTCAAAGCACAGTTCAGCTAGCCATGATGTAAGTTAACATTCTCACATGACAAGAATTCTGAACGTAGGCAGAATTCTGGCGTGGGTTTAGCTCACTCACCCGTGGCAGCTCCAGAACCCTGTCCCTTTTTCGATTATTTTGACATTCTTATCATAATTGTACATTACTACAATAACCACAGTCTTATTATCAGTTGATGGTGTTTAAAAGTCAGAAAGTGGAATTGTGTGCCGCAGAGTAATTAGTATCAAATCCATCTTTCAAATCAGAAAGAAATGAAACTTTTTTCAGAATGTACAATTCACGTATGGAATCTAGGACAAAGTAACAAGTTCATTCTGTTTGCCATGGACTTTTGAGCTAAAGCTTAACACTGAAAGGCACATATCTATAGATTTTTTGATTGCAAGTAATTAAAAGTACAGTTCAACAACTGACTTTATGATTAGCAATTTGTTATGACCTTGAGATCTGGCTGATATAGAATGAGGTTCCCAGAAGCTGGAGTCTCTGAGTCTCTGTCCAGGCCTTCTACCTTCTTCTTTTTTTTTTTTTTTTTTGCCTTTTTTGGGTCACACCGGCAATACTCAGGGGTTACTCCTCGTTCTGCACTCAGGAATTACTCCTGGCGGTGCTCAGGGGACCATATGGGATGCTGGGGGATTGAACCCAGCCGACACCGGCCACTGCAAAAGCAAACGCCTCCCGCTGGGCTATCGCTCCGCCCCCAGGCCTTCTACCTTCTTGAAGACTATTTGCTACTTGTACAATGTGCAGCTCACATCTTTTTTATTCTGGACTCATGTAGCCAAGGGATTTGCCTCATGGTGCAGAATCTTAACAAACAAAGCATGGGACTAGGGTCTACGGCATCCGGCATATGCAGATTGTTTCGTCTCATGCTTCCCTGGTTCCTCACATAAATGTGGAAATTCCCTTGATATTGAGTTTCCTCTGGAAAGAGTGATTACTGCCGTAAAGACAGGGAGCCTCAGCCGTCCGACCAGACATAGATGAACCTGAACTGTCTGCCCGTGCATCTAAAACCACACACTATGCCTCAGGGACTCCAGCTTCACTTCTTACCTTGCATATGTTAAATTAAACCATACAACGGAGGCCAGCCTGAAAAAAATTTTTTCAGCGGAGGAGTCACCTTGGCAATGCTCAGGGTTTATTCCTGGCTCTGCACTCAGGAATGACCCCCTGGCCGTGGCTAGGGGACCATATGGAATTCTGGGCATGGAACCCAGGCTGGCCTTAAGCCAAGGCAAGTGCCCTGCCTGCTGTAATATCACTCTGGCCTCCGGCTTGAAAATTTCATGAGCACAAAAACTATTTAAACCACAAGTATAAAACTTAATTTCAATTATTTTGCAAAACAGGGTATATCTAACTTGGGTTGCCTGGAGTAATTGTATCCAATAATCATAAGACAAAACTTAAGATACTTTTCTAAAAATAATATGCAGAAATAATCCACTCTTATCTGGAAAGTCCCATTGTAATAACCAATTCTTATAAAGTTCAACAACTTCCTCATTTTCTCATTTTAAGTCATCTCATAACATCATGCCTCTGAACTTCATATCAATCTTTAAATCTAAGAGTTCCCAGTTCATGAACTTTCCTCATGTATATAATAAACCCTTTTAAATACTACCAAACTTTAAAGTAGGGAGTGGGGGGTTGTGAGTGAGAATTGATTCACTGATATAACTGAAAATTCTGGAAACAAAACCTACTCTGGCAGTGGGAAAGACTGAATTCCTCTCTATTTACAGGTTTTCAAGTTTTATTTGGTTCCAGGGAGACCAGACACTGAAATTTAAAGGCAAGGATAGATGTAAATTATATGTACAGTAAGACGAATAATGCCCTCCCCTCAAGCAGATCCTAATCCCTACATCCAGTGAATATTTACCTGTATAATCACATAATATTTTACCAAGGGAATTAAGTGAAGAATTTTAAGATGAAGAGATTATCCTAGATTATTTTGACAGACCCTAAATTTACCACAAGTGTTACAAAAGGGACTTGAATCCAGAAACTGTCTTGGAGGATAAGGAGGCCCAATCTCTTAACTTCTCTTGAAGAAGAAAAAGTGAGTACCATGACCCATTCAATCATCTCCTGACTAGAATTGATCTCCAAAACTGAGTTTACCAAGTTCCTTGAAAGAATGATTAAATATATTAGGGAAGATTGATGATCACAAAGCAATTTAGTTGTATTCCTGACTAGTCCTCAGTATGTCCCCTCACTTGTGAAGGAGGAAGGAGAGAGCTGTATAACAGACCCCCTATGGTCTAGGTCACAAATTTCACATCCATAACGTTGTTTTTCCAGTTTTTCCATTCCAGCAAAATGGTCAAAACACAAAACACAACAAAACTATGTTAGAAAATTAAGACAGGGACACCACAGGTAATGTGGAGCTGCCTACATATCAAGCAATAACAGAAAATGAGCCCAGGAGGGAGAAAGAAAATTGGGTTCCAAGAGACTCTGTAAAAAAAAATCAAAAACTTCCCAGAGGATAAGGATGGGAAGATGAAACTCAGAATTTGCTTCAAAGGTCAAGGAGATAGACACGGATTGAGGCACTCTCAACTACTCAACCATAAACAAAGAGACCTTCTGAGAGGCACAGATTGTTCCCATAATCCTGTGGCTCAAGTTTCAGAAATACTTCCACCAAAATAATATTATTCCTGAAGGTCCAGGAAAGCTTTCTCGTAGCTGTCCTCACCTTGCTGATAAACCAGTCACTATTGGAGTTAAACTTGCTTTTTTAGAATTTGTCTCATTAGGATGCTATTGGCTCACAAGAAACAGTCCTTTGAGATTAACAGCTTTCCAGTATAAAGAAAATGGCTGTGGGCACTGTACAAGAGCATTATAGGATGACCCCTAAGGGAGAATCTTCCCTTCTATCTTGGCAGGAATGCATTCCATTTCAGTCCTTTGTTTGCTTTTAAGTGACCAAAAAAGCTGGAATTTAAGTAACTTTTGAGCTTTTCTTTAATTACATTAACTACTAGACTACTAAAGTTTAATTTGTGGCCAACTAGCCCCCAAAGCAATAGAGCCTCCAATATGCTGGCAGATATAAAGACACTGTTCTCTTCCACATGCTCATCTCCATCCCTCAATTTTATGAAAGTAAAATTTGTATTGCTGAAATCATTCCCTAAAGTGATCAGAAGCTAAAAACTCAAGTACATTATTACTACCTGTGAATGAAATGAAATGCTCTTAAACTTTTAGGAATATTGGGACCACAGAGATAGTACAAATGGTAAGGAACCTGCCTTGCAAGTGGCCAACACAGCTGTTGAAACACGGAACCATGTGTGGTACCCTAAGATCACCATAGTGATCCCTTAGACCAGATCTAAGAGGAAACTTTAAATACTGCCAGATGTGACCCCAAAACAAAAAGCAATTAGAAAAAAAAGGCTCTTGGAATTTTTGCTGCAATAATCTGAATGGGCAGGAAAATACTATGCAGTATCGGTTTCTTATAGAGGCTTAGGCATTGATAAAAACACAAATCTCTTGTTTTATTAATATTTTCTTTTTACTTATTTTAATCTGCATCATCATCATCATCGTTATTGTTATCATATTATTATTATTTGCAGTGCAATGATTGAACACAGTGTTTCACATGTTCCAGGTATGTGTTATGGAGAGCAGTGTAAGACTGCTCAATTAGAACAGAGCTCTCATGTGACTCACAGACTCTACTACTTAGCATCAACCCCCCAAACATTTTTAAAAATATACTTGCACATCTATGTTCACCACAGCACATAGGATGATAGTCAGATATAGGAACAACTCAACTGTTCAGTGACGATGAATGGATAATGAAGCTGTCTCACACATACACATACATGCTTGTGTGTATTTGTGTGTTTCTGTGTGTGTGTATATATATATATTTACCTTTTTGGTAATCATACCTTAGTGTACATATATATGTAATCCTACCTTAATGTACATATATATGTAGACATATATGTACACTAAGGTAGGTAATCCTACTTTAGGATTACCAACAAGTATACTTTAATGTTATACTATCCTGATTTATCCTAGTGTAAAACTGAGAATTCTACTCTTGAAAGGACCCCCAACTTGATTTAGTTCCTGGTAATATCTACTGACCTCAAAATAATTTTCATCCTGCTGCATACTGATGCAGTTTTCAATAAATGTAGAAATCATGTGAGAAAATATATGACACTCTTTCCCAACTCTTAAAATGAAAGATGATCATATTTCACAGTTGTCTATATGTTACTAAAGGAGAGATTTTTGGCTTCCTAATGGGTGTTCATTTCCTGGTATCTACTTTGCTATAAAGACATATAAAGATAATTTGGACTTGGGAGGGGGGATTTGGGTCCACCTGTTGGTGTTTAAGGTTTAATTCAGGTTCTGAGCTCAGGATAGCTCCCAGTAGAGCTCAGGAGACCGTGTAATGTCCAGGATTAAATCAGGATCTACATGCGGTGAGTGGGCACCGATTTGTACTTAAGAGAAAGGCAATACAATAACTTATTATTCCATAGACATTCCGGTCTTCATTAAATAGCCATCAATCAACTGCTAGGTATTAGGCCTTATGTGCTATTCTGGTACAAGGAATACAGATGACATGAACAGCTTCATTATCCATTCATCGTCACTGAACAGTTGAGTTGTCCCTATATCTATCATCCTATGTGCTGTGTTGAACATAGATGTGCACGTATATTTTTAAAAATGTTTGGGGTTGATGCTAAGTAGTAGAGTCTGTGAGTCACATGAGAGCTCTGTTCTAATTGAGCAGTCTTACACTGCTTTCCATAACGCATACCTGGAATATGTGAAGCACTGTGTTCAATCATTTTTGGTACAAGTGAAAAGAACAGATGACAACATTCCTGTTTTCAACCACTTTTTATTCTTGTATGTACTCTTGTTCTGTCACACATACACACTTCTATTTGTCTTTGTTTACATATGTGTTTGCAAAATGCATGTGTCCCATTTATGTGCACACATATCTGTATCTGAGTCAGACTTTTATTCAATTCAGGCCTTTAACGTAGGCTCCATAACACTGGAATGTGACTTTAACCCAATTTACTGAGTGATTTAAATGTTAGTCTCATCAACAATAGACTCAGAGACACTTTTAATCAAGTTTAGACACAAAATTTCTCTCTAGAACACCTTAAGAATCACAACCTCTAACTCCTCATATTCTCTCTTGAATTCCAGACTCAATTTTCATCATCCTTCAGAATAATCCTCTGGAATATTGAGGCATTTAAAACAGAGTCCAACCTGTACAAAGAAAACTACAAGACACTGCTCCAAGAGATAAAAGAGGACACAAGGAAATGGAAACACATTCCCTGCTCATGGATGGGGAGAATCAACATTGTCAAAATGGTAATACTCCCTAGAGCTCTATACAGATTCAATGCAGTCCCTATGAGGATACCCATGACATTCTTCAAAGAAATTGACCAAACAATCTTGAAATTTGTATGGAACGATAAACCCCCAAGGATAGCTAAAGCAATCCTCGGGAAAAAGAAGATGGGAGGCATCACCTTACCCAACTTCAAACTGTACTATAAGGCAGTAGTAATTAAAACAGCATGGTATTGGAATAAAAACAGACCCGTGGACCTATGGAATAGAATTGAGTATCCTGACACCCAACCTCAAACACATGATCATTTAATCTTTGATAAAGGTGCAACGAGTCTAAAATGGAGTAAGGAAAGCCTCTTCAATAAGTGGTGTTGGGAAAACTGGGCAGCGACATGTAAAAAATGAATTTGGACCTGTGTCTAACACCATGCACAAAAAATCAGATCAAAGTGGATTAAAGATCTCAATATCAGACTTGAATCCATAAAGTACATTGAAGAAAATATAGGAAAAACCCTCCATGACATTGAAGCTAAAGGCATCTTCAAAGATGAAACATCTCTAACAAAGCAACTAGGAAGAAAAGATAAATATATGGGACTACATGAAACTAAAAAGCTTCTGCACCTCAAAAGAAACAGTGACTAAGATACAAAAGCAGTCCACAGAATGGGAAAGAATATTCACCCAATACTCATCTGATAAGGGGTTAATATCCAGGATATATCAGGCACTGGTAGAACTTTACAAGAAGAAAACAAACAACCCCATCAAAAAATGGGGACAAGAAATGAACAGAAACTTCAGCAAGGAAGAAATTCCGAATGGCCAAAAAACATATGAAAAAATGCTCATCATCACTAATCATCAGAGAGATGCAAATCAAAACAACAATGAGATACCATTTTACACCACAGAGACTGGCACATATTCAAAAGAACAAGAACAACAAGTGCTGGCGTGGGTGTGGGGAAAAGGGACACTCATCCATTGTTGGTGGGAATGCCGGCTGGTACAGCCTTTCTGGAAAACAATATGGACATTCCTCCAAAGACTAGAAATTGAACTCCCATTTGACCCAGCCATACCACTCCTGGGAATCTACTCTGGGAAACCAAAAAATACGCAGCGGAAACACCATCCCTACTTTTATGTTCATAGCAGCATTATTCACAATAGCCAGAATCTGGAAGCAACCCGAGTGCCCGAAAATAGATGACTGGATAAAGAAGCTTTGGTACATCTACACAATGGAATACTATGCAGCTGTTAGGAAAAATGAAGTTATAAAATTTGCCTACAAATGGATGGACATGGAGAAGATTATGTTGAGCGAAATTAGCCAGAAGGAGAGAGACAGTTACAGAATGACTGCATTTATCTGCATAACATAAATATATAGGTACATATTATGATACCAATATCCAAGGTCAAGTGAAACATACATCAGGAGGTCCTGTCAAAGGTGGAAATTATCACAAACGTGTGGGAGTCGAGAGGCTAGGGTAAGACAGAAAATGGAACAGTGTGCTAACAATTGTGAGGGTACTAATGCCAACCTAGAACTGAGCATTAAATAGAGGCAAAAAGGATACACATGACAACCCTTTAATGTATGTTTTGTAATCCATAGTCTGGAGAGGAAGGAAAAGAGAAAGATAGAGAAATGGAAAGAAATAGGGAACCTGCCATGGAGGAGGGCTGGGGGAGGGGGAGGGAACCGGGGACGTTGGTGGTGGGAGATGGGCACTGGTGGCGGGATGGGTGCTGCTACACTGTACGACCAAAACCCAAATATGAACTTTTTAATTGTATATCTTTGTAATTGTAAAAATAAAAAAATTAATTAAAAAAAATAATAAAACAGAGTCCAAATTATACTCCTAACTACAAACTCTTTAGTACCAATAATTGGTCCTCTCTCACTATTCTCTATAAATTGTACAAACATTTACCCAATTTCTTAAGGCAATAAATTATGGGCAGAGTTGTGGAATCATCAGTGTTTATATTTCTCAAAGTCTTATTAAAAATATAATTATTGTCTTGACAATGCCCATCTTTTCAGTTATTGCTTTCTCCAATAAATTCTTTTTTCTTTCTTTTTCAATAAAATCTTTATTGACAATGAAGACAGTATAAAAGTATTGAACAAAGAAAATCCGATCATGTAGAATCCACTGCCCCTCACTAAATACTCTTATAGAGCTTCCTGTAAGCTAGCTAATAAAGTTCACTACCCTTAGTGTAACAGAGAGGGTCTTTCATGAAACCTTTCTCGTCTTATCTCTTATCACAGTGCACTCAAATTATGAACCAGTCATCCAGTTAATCTCCCTTTTGTATGTCTCTGAATGGATAGGAGAAACCTTTCTACTTCTACACTTTCCAAATGAATTTAAGTTTTTTTTTCAAGTGAAGCAAGATACTTTTTTATTGAAAAAAATTATTTAAAAAGATGTGAAAGAAAAGAGAGAAGAATATATGTTTCAACAGAGAAAATGGACTTCTCAGAGTGAAAAAAATTGGAGAGAGATCCATGGTCAAGAGAACAGGGCCTGAAAGAGCAAACCTCAAATACCTTTTGTGAGGGGTTCTAGACTAGTCTATTTGGCCTAGAGTTTTCTGCATACATACACGTTAATCTCTGGTTTTCTTTCACAGGAGAAGCCTTGCACTTTGATGCATCTCGTTGCTTGTACCGTTGATGGTCTTCTCATAATCTCATGGCCTTTAAATGTTGTCATGCCTTATAGTCATTTCTCCCTATCTCTAACACAATAGAAGCAAACATTTAAAATTTCACATAATATAGAGGAGTAAATTAAGTACCACCTTTTTGAAAGCAGATGCATCAAAGAATTTGTAGACATTTTAAAAAAATATCACATATGATAAATTTTGAAACAATATGGCTTTTATTTATACAAACATACAGTATTTCAGTTTACTTTTATTTATACAAACATACAGTTAGCCTTTAGGATGAAACTATCAAATGGTAGGTAACATAAGTCCTATGGGATGTGGTTACAAAACAAAATTCTATGGGAACATGTAAACTCTAAAATGATACTTAGAATAAGCTCCTCTAAAATATAAGCTGCTTCTACTGAATAGTTATATAAGAACAAAGGGCATAGCTGTTTCTAGCCTCAGACCAAGAAAAGGCTAAAACAAAAACAAAGCAAAATTTTATGCAGTCAGCCCTCCATCTCTCTTTCACTTCACAGAGTTAAATATATCTGGATGATGGGTGTAGTCTTTTGAAAGTGAGCTATACACAAAATGAAAAGTAAACCAAATGAGAATTCCCATGACTTTTGTGGGGAGTTATGTGCATATTCAATGTGAAGACTTCCACCCTCTTTTAGGGTTTAAACTGTTTCTTTATGCTTTAAGTATTATATTTGTGAAAATATGCTTTTAAATATTGTACTTGTGAAATAAACTCCAATCAAAAAGTCGAGGCTATTTCTTTGGTAGGCCTCTCACAGGGGAGATTATTCTCATTTCACACTTTTTATATTCTTCCCTGATCCGTCCTTTTCTGTATCCCTTTATTTTATTGGGAACCAAGATTTTAGCATGCAATACCCAATAGAGAGATAGCTGGGTGTAAAATTTTGGAAAAGGTGCTTTGGGGGTTCTTTGTCTCTTAATTTGGTTACATAAATGAAGCTTATTAACTTCACATTTACCTTGTTGCTGGATCTGTATAACCTTTACAGACTCTCTCAAGGCCAGCAATCTTAGATAAAGTCCTGACATTTGTCACTGATCCCAAGTACTGCACCTCTTTTGCTCTCCTCCAAACCTCTTTTTCAGATCTTGCCATCATCAACAGTCCTAAGCAGGTGAGTTCATTACTAGCATCTTCTCCGGGTACTCTGGAAAACATCAGTGGCTGGAGTATTAACAGGCTTTATATAATGTGTCTAATGTCTAATTTTCTAATACAGATTCCTGCCCTCTCTGTGCCAGTTTTTTTAACTTTTTTTATTATCACCAGTGCAATATACACCATAAGCAGATGTCCATCATTAACCTTCTGGTGACAGCCAACATCGATATAATGGGCTCCCTTGCCCAATACCCATTGTCCCGTTAGCCATTTTTCCCTCTATTAACCCAACCCTAGCCTGCCTATGACAGTCCAGGGGGAACAATAAATCTGTCATCTTCTCAGGTGACTAACACCTGAGTAAACCTATTTTCTCACAGCAACTCATGCTCTGTCTAGTACTGGCTTTGAAGCAGCAGTCAACTGGACCTTGGAATCCTAACAGTCAGTCATTAACGTGGTTTTTTTTTGGTCGTGCTCAATTGCCTTCAAAAAAGAGCTATGCACCTTTGCTGTTTTTCTAATACCAACTATCCCTAAGTTTTTTACCAGCTTCCACTCTTTCTCATCTTCTCCTCCCCTGTCCCCACATCAAACTTAAAAGTACTCTCCAGCTTAAGAAAATCTAAAGTAGACTTGCCTGAAGCTTATAGTTTGGAGACTGAGACTACTTCTCCTTGAAACAACCACCTCCCTTAACATTCACTGGGTTCTGTCTGGGCCAAGACAGATCCTTCAGAACCCTTTGGGTTGATAAGGACTCCCAAGTCCTTGGCTAGACAGTAACAGACAGTGGGAAGTATGCAATGGAGTCCCTCAACTTCTACTCATCTTCCTCAAAATATGAATTACAAAACCCATTTCTGGTGACATTTTCTACCATTTTCTGGACTACTAGAGTATATCCAGGATGCTCCTCAGTTGCATTCTGTAAGCTCAGTGTTCCTCCTCATAAATATCTCAGTGTCTCCTGGAAAACTTGCATATATTAAGTCACTTTGGTTCTGCTGGGCTTAAATTCAACCCTCTGCTTCCTCGCTTCAAAATGTGTTCTCCAGCCTGGGTGGGTGGACAGTTTCTCCAACTTAAGGAGAGATTCATTGCCAATAAAGCCCCTGTCTTCTATTCATTTGTTCCTGTACTATTTTGGATGACACCCCCAAGCCTCTCAAAGGCAAAATATTTCACCTGCTGCTGAATTCATTTTCATTTGTATTCCAGACATTTCAATACTGATTAAAATTGAATAATAATCTGGCACAGCACAGGTTATGAGATTCTCACTATTAGTCAAGCACTTTCAGAGTAATAGCTCAAACAACTCCTGGCATATATGAAATTTTATAAGAAGTTCCTCAAGTAAACTCACTCTAAAAATGAGTTCACATGCCAGTAGTTGACTAGCAACTCACTACGGGAAACTGGATGCAAGGACAAAGTGAGAAGAGTTGTGGAACAGCCGTGCAAAGTTGCACCAGAGAACTGCAACTTCCCCTCAAGGCACACTGGATTTGAAATGCGACATTCTAAGATATTCTGGACTAGGCTATAGCCGTATTTCAACCAGTCACTGACACTGCCCTATCTTTCCCTGCTAGCGATCCAACCTGTACAGTGGAGTTGTTTTAGTAGATAAATCTTGAAAAAAAATTTCTGAGATCTGAGACAAAAGCATTTAGTAGCTGGGAGAATTAATGTTTCATGGAAGGAAGGAGAGGAGATGATCTGGGTAGTAAATTACTCATCTACTAAACTATGCTCCCCTGTAGTAGGCATGAAAAAAGCACCATGAAAGTTAAGAAGGAAAACAAATATCGTGCAAATAAAGCAGAATGTGATACAGATGTAGAAAGACTGTGTTGTGTGTGTTTATGTGTGTGTATGAGTAACAGCAAATAATTTACTTAGTATTTGCAATAAAGGGGTTTAAGCTAGAAGTATACTGAGCACTAGAAGTCAATTGGAACAAAATGAACCAGTTAATAGAAAATGGATTTTTAGCTCTATTGATAATCAATAGAATGTTTGAGTTGAAGATAGTAATTTTGAGTCAAAGGTAACGGAATATTTGATATTACCATAGCTTTTGGATTGCTTAAATTCACTTTGTTCTCACTTCGGCAACACATATATTAAGTTCTTTTTATGACACATAACACCATAACATATATTTTTATGCATTTAAATGTTGTTTCCAATAATTTTACCTCCCTTTGTTTGTTTGCCCTTTTTCTGTAATTAGGAAACACGGAACATTTACTTTAATTGGAAAAAGAATTAAGTGCTTGGTTAGCTTTTTTAAAAAGATCTACATAGTAATAGCCTACTAGGGATAATATATTTGACAGTTTTGAATAGTAATAACATGTGATGACTTTCACATTGCTTTTCAATTATATGAGAAGTATAAAAAACATTACTTGAGTCATTAAAGTTAGAATGAACACAGGGGAATTTACTCCATGCAGAAAATGTTTTCGTTGGCATAAGCTGAAACAGTTGATCTCATAATTATGTAACTACTCATTTACATTTAGCTAAACTTTATTTAAATTAACACAAACCCTTGCATTTTCCTCTGCATGCCAACATCTAAAAACATTTGGTAGTTTTATATTGTTATTGAACAGGGCACTTATTGAATTTCTATGTCTCCTGATTTTTGCTTTTAGCCCAGGATGTGCTGAAATAATTTCCTATAGTTCTCCCTCTGCTTAACTTGGGAATAGCATGGCAATCAGCAGTTTCTGAAAAATTCTTTCTAAATAAATCAAAAAATTGCAGTAGTATTTCAACATTAAGTATACTAAACAATGCCAGGAGAATTACTTCCTCATGTGCCTGTTTCTTATAATCAGAGACTAAGTCTGCTTTGAACATCTTGACATATTCTCTGCTATCTCATAATAAAAAAAAAATCCCATACATTGTGAGATAAGATTCTCAGGTCGGCCTCTCCCCAGATGTGCTCTTACTGGGAAGATAATATTACTAACATATTAACATTTTAAAGTTAAACTGTTAGAAGCTCTAAGTGTACGTAGTGCAACCCACAATGTATGGGAGAAGGAGGAGAGAGAGAGGGAGAGGAGAGGAGATAAAGAACCTGCCATTTAGGCAGGGATGTGGGAGGGGTGGGAATTGGGGACATGGGTGGTGGCTGGGGGGCACTGGTGGAGGGCGGGTGCTGGAACACTATGTGACCGAAACCCTAAGCGTGAACAACGTTGTAATTGTATATCTCACGGTGGTATAATGAAATGTTAAATACACTTTAAAAAAAAAAAAAAAAGAAATAAAGAACCTGCCTTGGAGAAGGGCTGGGGGGGGGGGGGGGAACCAACCAGGGACGTTGGTGGTGGGAGATGGGCACTGGTGGCGGGATGGGTGCTGCAACACTGTTTGACCAAAACCCAAATATGAACTTTTTAATTGTATATCTTTGTAATTTTAAAAATAAAAAAAAATTAAAAAAAAAATAAACTGTTAGAAGCTACTTATTGGAAGCTTCATTGGTTTTATCAGAAAAAAACTTGAATTATCATTTTTCCCTATGAAGAATAAGGATACTTATTCTTACAACTTGCTGATGAAGTAGCACTTACTGATAAAGCCTCAAGGAATCAAAGCTGACAGAAGCGGTGGCTGTAGTTAAGTCTACTTGCACATAAGCCAATATTTATAGCATAATAAGAAAATTAAAAATCAGTGTTTTTGAATGAGAGGAAGCATGACTATTCAAAGGGCTATAGGTGAAAAACTCACAAATAGGGGTAAAGATATGATGGCACAGCGAGGGACTCAACTAGTTGGACAGGGAGGCCACAGGAAAAAAGGCAAGATTGGAGGGCAACACTTGAAAATGTTGACAAATCCTGCTCACGTTGACAATCACACTCCTCATTAACTACAGGAATATCAAGGTCTTCTCTGGAGAAGTTTCTCATCATATGAGCCTAAAGTCGAAGTCATACTTAATTCAAAACTGTTTCAAATCCAAGGAGTACTTTCACATATTTTTATAATTTGCTCATAGTAATAAAGAAAGGAATGGAAGAGGAGGGTGATTTCACTGTATATAGATAAGAAAATAATCTGTATAATTTATCAAACAATTTATCAAACAATTTATTCAAATGAAACCACTATCATGAGACAGTAGAAGTCACACCCAGGCTGGGCTACCTGTACAGAAATGATGATTTGGTTCTCCCAAATGCTCTTGTGTTTAATCTTTTGAAAGAACTGTAAAATAAATCAGTAAAAAGCCAATTTCACTATAATATAATATTAGTATTTCAGATTCCTTTCCTCTTATACCATAAGAAGTGGTAATTTAAGAAACATCTTGGTGCTTTAGCTTATATCCTTAATTCAAATCTTATATCACTTATATCTTTTTTTTGAAGGAGGTGCACCATTCCTGGAAGTACTGCAATACCAGGTCGATGCATTGAGTGGATGAAGCAAGCTCCTATTCCAACTTCCTGCTCCAAAAATCCATTTAGTATATTGTCCTCGGATAAGTAAATATCAGATATTAAACTAATAAAAACAGATACTACATTTGATCTTAGCCAAAAGGCCTAGAAGTGATCACTCTTTATATCGTAAAAAGAGATAATTCCCAAGATATACATAGGACAGCAAAATTCAACATAAAATGAACTCGCCCAAAGAATTTGGAAATGAACAGACATTTCACCAAAGATGACATATGGGCACATAAAAAAGCTCATTACATGGAACCGAAAACCAAAATGGAAACACTATCGTTCACAAACCAATAAAGTATTTGTTTTATAAATAACTGAGGCATAAGAATTTTAACAGACATATGGTAAACCTGGATTGTAAAGTGTGGTAACCCTACTCCAGATCACATTTCTCTTTTTATAGGTCCATAATTTTACTCCTTAACTAAGAAAGCTAATGACTAAAAAGAGCTTAGCAACATAAGCCAAAACACATGATTTGGTCCAAGTTCAGTGAGGAAGCCTTTGGATGAAACACACATTCAAGTTAAAGGGAAAAACAGATTCAAAGAGTGGAAAAGTTAAAAAACATGGTTAAAATATTATATTTGGGGGGTTGAGAGATGATTCTGGAGTAGAAATAATACTTGTCTTGTATTCACAAGGCCTTGCGCTCACAAGGTTTGATCTTCAGCACCATGTGCCTCCCTAGTACTTCTGAAGTTAGTGCTGGTGGTCTTCTGTGTTGCCTAGACACTACCAGAACCCCCAGATCCAGTAATACTGCATCACCAAGCAAAGCACTGAAGGGCTGAGTATTACTGGGAGTGAATGCAAACACACTAGGGAGGCCTCAACAAAAAATAAATAATACATAAAAAATTCAGAAACAAACATCTCTGGCCAGGGTTTTTATGGAAAAGTTTAGATTTGAAAAGAACAGTTCAACAGGTCTGTATAAAAATGAACATTAGATTAAATATATGACACTCAAGATTAAAAGAAAAAATTATCAAAATAGTATACTAAGATCTTGTTATATATGATTCATACACATATAGTGTTACAAATAAAATCTGTTATTTTTTATAAAATTTTAGTTAAACAAATGCCAAGTAACTTCCATCCATAAAGCATCAAAGGCATAATGTTCAACTTTTTTCACATGATTACATTACATTTCATTATATCATCAAATGAGTATTATGAGGCATATGCATTTCACTGGAAAAGAATATGAGCTGTAAAAGGAAAAGCAGACATTAAGGTCTGTAACATTCACAGATATATTGATTGTTCAAATTCTTACGATATATTAATTGTAAACCTTTGAAATGGAATATATTTAAAAGCATTTTATTAATATGTAATATATGCCATAACAAAATTCATATAAACATAAACTCGTAGGCAATTTCTTTAAATTAGATTTGGAAATTCTTAACACAAAAGGCAAGAGACAATTTAGGATTGAACACTTCAACTTGTAAAAAAGAAAATAATGATAATATTTTCCTTCAATTTTCTTTTTTTTTCCTTTTGGGTCACACCTAGTGATGCTCAGGGGTTACTCCTGCTGCTTCACTCAGGAATACTCCTGGTGTTGCTCGGGGGACCATATGGGATGTCAGGGATCGAACCTGGGTTGGCCGCATGCAAGGCAAATGCCCTACCCGCTGTGCTATTGCTCCAGCCCCACCTCCAATTTTATTATAAATAAATCTAGTTTATAACTCACAAAACACTTTAATGAGATAATATTAAATAATAAATATATAATGCTAGTGCTAGTAGAGGCCAAGGGACATCTGCTTGCTCCAGGAACATAAAGAGCCCCAAACCATTCCATTAGGTCATGGAAATGAGGTATGTAATTGTTACTGGTATTTGGGATATCAAATATGACATGGGTAGCTTGACAGGCTCTGGTGTGGGTGGCATACTCTTGTAGTCACCTCTGATCTCCAGCATTTATTAATGAACCATGCGGCGTGAGCCAGGCTGTGATAGGCTCTTCTGCTGGGTGGAGTTCTGATGAGAGGAAGTCCGGATGTGGAAAATGGTGGCCCTCACGTAGTGGGGGTCGTCTGGCTTGTTGTGAGGCTCTGCTGGGGTGGTGGGCCAGGGCTAGAACCCGTCATCCCTCCCGGGCGCCTCTTGAGCGGCTGGGCACAGGGAGAGCTTGTAACAGCTCTTCCCTATGTCTGTGAGTCTCTGGATCAGCATACCTGGGCAGGACATGAAAAGACTACTGCAGTGTGGGTCTCAATGATCCGGGCTGTGATTGATTAATTATACTAATTATTCAACAGAAAAACATGCTTTTCTTTGAATACTATCAGTTACACTGGTAAAGGTGTTGTCTTGTTTAGTACTAATATGCATATTATTTAATAAATATATCAAGTTATGTACTAAAAATTATTCATTCCTTTAAAACAACATGTTCATATAAGTATTGAAACAAATAGAACAATGTGACATAGGAAATGTTACTGGTGTCCACTCCAGCAAATCAATGATGAATGGGAAGACAGTGATACAGTGAAATATATAATACTGTTTTTTTATAATAATACTTAGAATATATAAACCATTACTTTTATTGGTCATTTCCATCAACTTTAGTTTCACTAAATTATTTATAAAATTTTCTCATAAAACGATAATGAATTTTACACTATGCTGATGTTTAAAACAATGAGGATTTATATAAGAGTTACTTCCATTAATTTTTTAATGTTAAAATATGTAAGTTTCTCAGGAAAATGCACATAAAACCATTTTATTTTAATATAAGTAGCAGTAAATATTCGTAGAGTCTCAAAAGAACCAAGAAATATCAGAGAAGAAGGCAAGCATCAGTAATGCCATATTTATATATTTGAGAAGTTGCTTCTGCAATAGGAATTTGACATTCTCATAGAGTTCTGGAAGCAATAGCACTCAAATATTAAAATATCCTATCCTAGAATTCTAATGATGTAGCTTTAAGTTCCTATTTCTGAACTTTATCTCTGGAGAATATCAGTCCAAAGATAGAAATAATTCCCATAAATTGAATTTTTCAAACTATCAGAAAAGATTTTGTTGAATATGCATGGTAAGTTATACCCTGTAAAAGTAGTGGGGTCATAGCTATGTATAGAAAGCAAAACATTATCTCTATCTTCCCACTATTAGAAATAAAACTATTAAGGTCTGGAGCCATAGCACAGTGGGTATGGCATTTGCCTTGCACGTGGCCAACCTGAGTTTGATCCCTGGCATCCCATACGGTCCCCTGAACACTGCAAGGAGTAATCCCGAGTGAAGAGCCAGGAGTAACCCCTGAGCATTGCCAGGTGTGACTCAAAAAAGAATAAAAAGGAAATAAGCTATCCATTGAAACATAATTTTTCTTTAATATTGAAATTTGAGTCTCTGATCTCTTCAGAGAAAATATTTCATAATTTTCAGAACTGCTAAAACGTTAAAACAAATGTCTGTTTTACACTGTTCATGCAATAAACTTTCTGTGTTCTACAGTAATTAACTATTGCAGGTTGAGAATTTATTGTATTTTGCATTTTAATTCTCTTTACCTTTATTTTACCATTCTTATGAATATTTGGGGATTTTTTGGTAAGCATCATAAAGTGGAAGAACATTTGAAGAATATTTTCTGAATTTTTTATGTTTACTCACAGACTGAGAAGGATGAAAAGGATAGTTCTCCCTGAATACAGCAAGATAGAAGTCTGAAATTTTAATATACAAAAATATGCTTAATTTTTATATAACGTGGAATAAAATAACTAAAAGATATCCCCATTTATAATGGTGTCCAAAACCCTAATTACCTAGGAATCAATTTAATATAAGAAGTGATAAACTGATATATTCAAAACTAGAAGTCACTGCTGAAATAGAAGATTTTCAGAAACGCGCATTAGTCCATGATGATGAATTGAAAATTCACTGTCAGTGTACCACTGTCTTCCCATTGTTCATCGATTTGCTCGAGTGGGCACTAGTAACATCTCCATTGGTCCTGTCACAAGCAAGCGAAACCCAAGGGCATCTACTTGCTCCAGGGACAGGAGGAGCCCAAAACCATTCTTCAGGTTATGGAACTGAGGTCCATAATAGTTACTAGTCTTTGGCATAAAAAGTAAATAAAACACTGTTGCTTGCCAGGCTTTACCGTGTAGGTGGTATTCTCTCAGTAGAAAGCTCTCAACCCGAAAAGCATTTACTGATGAAACTTAAAGGGAGAAGTTGGAAAAATTAACATAGTCAAATTGTACATTATGTAGTTTTAAAATGCCAATGACATTCTTCAAGGACTTAGCACAAATGCTACTAAAATTTGTATGAAATTACATTAAAACTCTGCAAATTGAAGGCTGTTCTCAGAAAGGGAGATACTGAATTTCTTGATTTTAAATTATACTGTAAAGATATAGTAATCAAAACTGCACGGTACTGGAATAAAGACAGCTCACCAGATCCGTGACTTTAGAATGGAGAGCCCAGAGATAAGCACCCAGATTTATGAGCAGTTGCTATCTAAAATAGAAGCTAGATGAGTGATGTGAAGCAGTGAAACACTTTAGCACACGGTGGTAGGAAAGCTAGACAGCCACCTAGTAAAAAACACTGGATCTATCATATCACATAAAACGTCAAAATAGATTAAAGACTAAGAGCTTAGATGCACATCCATCAAATACATTGAAAAACGGACTCAATTCTCCAAGTTGGAGGCCTAAGTCAGAAATGTTTTCAGGACTGGAGCGATAGCACAGCAGGTAGGGCATTTGCCTTGAACACAGCTGACCTGAGTTTGATCCCCCGGCATTCCATTTGGTCCCATGAGCACCACCAAGAGTAATTCCTGAGCACTGGGCCAGGGAGTAACCTTTTGAGCATTGCTGGGTGTGACCCAAAAAAAAAAAAAAAAGGAAGCAAGAAATGTCTTTAAAGATTTGACTCCACTGAAAATGCAAGCAAAAGTAGGCAAGTGAGATCACATCAAACTAAAAAGGGCTTCGCATGACGAAAATTCAGGTTAATGTAAAAGATGGCCTACTGTGTGGGAGGAAATACTTGCGCACCATACATCAGATAAAGGACTGATAGCCAAGATATATAAAGCACTCACAAAACTCAACAATAAAGAAACAAATAACCCCATCAGAAATGTGAGTAGATAAAAGGTTCCTGAAGAGAACATGTGGACAGCAACTGGGCTTATAAAGTGCTCATTGTCTCTTGTTACATAGAAGGTTCACATCTTCCCAGTTCCACTAAACCACTAAGCCTGCTACCCAGGACTGTTGCTACCAGGATGGAAAAAAGCAATCAAACTTTCTTGTTTAAGCCAGGGTTTTATTATAGCAGATAAACCTGACCACTAAATATTATATTGCTCTTTTATGGATAAAATAATTCTTAAAACCCTAAGGAAATAAAAGCTCCAAGATGTAAGTGCAGGGAGATGGTATCAGTGGCTCACTGGCTTACTTACAGGTGATGGGTAGAAATCCAAGACAATTAGACTTAGAAACTGAATCTATAGCTATGAATTGTGTTAACTCTCTTGACTGAATGGAACTCCCTGTGCTGAGGATAGACACACACTTCACTTAATGTTTACTATGATTTCCAATGGTACGGTAGGTAGAAGAGATTCAGACATCAAAGTGTTTAATGTAGGAGTTTCTGCCTGCCCTCCCTGTGCTAGGCTGATGGGGCGTCCTGGAAGGGAGGCAGGTTTTGGTCCTCGCCTGTCCCTCCAAAGGTTTTAAGAGGCCAGAAAACCTCGTGCAACACAACGACAGTCATCCTCAAGGTCCAGACTCCACAGCCCCATCCCCTGGCGCACGGGTGCTTTCATAGGTTAGGTAACAGAGAAGGGAACAGTGTGCTCATAATCATCAAAAATGATAATACCAGCGAGAAACTGATTGAATATAAGCAAAAAAGATACATATGATAACCTCTAAATGTATGGACTGCAATCCACAATGTGTAAGAAAAGGAAGAGAGAATGACAGAAAGAGAGAGAGAGAAAGAGAAAGAGAAAAAAAGAGATAAAGAGCCTTCCAAAGAGGCAGGCTAGGGGAGGGGGAGGGACGTGGTGACATTGGTGGTAGGAAATGGGCACTGATAGCGGGATGGGTGCTGGAACACTGTATGATCAAAACCATGAGCATTTTGTAATTGTATATCTCATGGTGGTATAATAAAATAATAATTAAAAAAGTATTTATTGTTTTAAAGCTATCACTGCAGATTAGAAATCCAAACTAAAAAAAAAAAAAAAAAAAAGAAAAGAAATTCAAACTAAGAGCCTAGTTCTCTGAGCATTTCCTGGAGTTTATTTTTGTCACTCTCTGTTCTTTAGATTGCTACATGCCTCCCTCTAGAGGTTTGTGAGAATTTAAAAAGTTAGTAGTTCATTAACTACTTGACAAATACGACTGTGCTCTTCCTGCTCTGTGATGGAGTTCTGCCGAAGCCGTGCAATGCAAAGCCCTGAGCAATGGATGGAATAACTATCAAGCTAAGGCCTAATCCCTAGCTAGGATTTGTATTTCCAGCCTGAGATATTTAACCTGTCTGGACTAAAACGACTGGTCTAGTTCCTGCTCTACAATAATTCCAATAACTGAAACTGCCTGAATGAGCTACAAAAAGCATTGGCACGCAGTGGTTTTTGGCTACCACAGTTAGAATCCCTGTGCATTTGGGCATTTTGAAGTCCAAAGCAAATTTCAAATCAAAAAACATATACCGCTTAGATTCAATAGTTCTACAGATGTGCTTGTGGTTGCAAAATAAATTCGAATTCTAATGTCTTTATTGTTTTTCCTGGTGAGGAAGTAGAGAAGTGTTTCAATAAGTTAAATCAAAGACAACCTAAACTCATAACTCTCAATTATTTAAATATATCTATGAATGTGGATGTAATTGCACATACAACCTGGGAATACTCTCCTACACAAGTAAACCTTCATTTAGGCTGACATGCACCATGACTGATCATCGGTTCACCACCTGCTCAGCTGCTTTCAAACCTCAGAGAAAAGTTTGAGTATTCAGGACATTTCTCTCTTGAACCTGGAAGCCTTTCACATTGGCCCCCTCTCAGTTCGCTGAGTGTACTAACTGGGTGAGACTTGACTTTGTATTTAGCCATACCAGCCAAAACCTTGCTTTCACATCGATTCAGATGGGAGCCTGTGGTCTTACCATTTGGCTGCACAAAGGAAAAAGATGCTTTTATCTTTAAACTTTCTAATTCATCATTACAGTCTCGTATCAAGGAGATAATTTTCCTTCCAGAACACTTTTAAGAAGATTGGTGCACCTGGTTTCTCTCATCTCTCAGTTCTCTCCACTTTCTTCCAACCAGATAAGACTCTCAAACGGGAGTGTTTCCTTTCCAGAACACTTTAAGAAAACTGTTGCACCTGGTTACTCTTGTCACTCCTCTCCTCCATTTTCCTTCTAACGTATTGGCAAAGGTTTTCATTTCTTCTAGGGCCTATTAAACTTAGGGAAACGGTTTGGGGACAAGCTAAGGGTACAGCTATGCAGCAACATGAAAACTCTATCCCCCGTTCCTGTTACATTATTTGCAACATATTCCAAAATCATGTTCAATATTGATCCAGAGTTTGAAAAGGACAGCTTACTATTTCTAATGTGTTCACAGTCCCTATGTTAGATATTATGCAAAAATGCAGTCTTTAGAAAAAAGTCTATTTGATGAAAAGAGCCATTGTAAATATTCAGAGTTAAGTAAAATATGTCAGTAGAGTTTCTCTGGAGATTGACAATAGCCATTCTCTTTGGGGGTTTGTTTTTGCTTTCTTTTTTTATAAATATATTTACAGGAAATGAGAAACTATTCATGTGTATTATTGAAAAAAAATCGCTAAAGGTAAAAATATTGTAGAGGAAATACAAAAATGGTTCCATCTTTAAACAAGCATTTTCCTCACATTAAAACATATTTTTATGTGTATTCAGTGGCTGCAGTAGATGAGAGTCTTCCTTAAAAATACAAACTATGAGACATAAACAGATAGATCTTAAGAACTCAGTTCTGTACTATCACGATGAAATGTAAGAATTGGAAAGAACATGCTGTAAGATTAAAAAAGAGATAACATACAAAGAGCCCTATAGCCTGCTTGCCTCACACAGTGCCTACTCTTACTAGCCTTCAGTTTATGCACTGGGTTTTGGGCCTCACTAAGTGTTCTCATGCCAAGCTCCTGACTGTGTGCTCAGTAACCACTTCTAGTGTTGCTTGGGGAACCATATGTAGTGCTGGTGATAGAACCTGTGTCAGCAACATGCAAGAAAAGCACCCTACATGCTGTAATAGCTCTTTGGTCTCTCATTTTAATGTACTGCATAGTAGTGAGGTGCTGACTTAACAGTACTGTTAGTGATAGTGTCATGTGTACATCTTCCCAACAACACATCCCAGCTCTTTTTTTAACAGGTAATACCAATTCAGATATTTGCATGTTTGCTCTGTATGGGAATAATAATAATACATACCAAACTGTTAAAGCTTGAAGCATCCATGGTACATTTTTTTTTCTTCACGAGTCTATGGTCTCAAACCAGACTAGGCTTAAGAAATCTCAGTAGCTTCTGTTCTTGCATCTTTTTTAACTATTCTTGTCTGCTAAATGCCTTAAAACTGCCTAAAGCTACAAAACTTCTTAACCTGTTCTTTTGCCCTGTAGTAGCTTACAGGTTAGTTTTCATGGCAAAAGCAAGAGGTGAGAGTGCAGACTTGAAAAGCCTTTATGGATATTTAACTCAGAAATGACATTCCACGACTAGATGTAAGTGATAGGAAAGGAGCTGTCACCTTTGGATGATAAGGGCTACAAAACACAGAGAGCATGAATATAGGGTAGGGTGAGCTCATTTTTGTGCTTGATGTGACAAATGCAACTCTGAAATTAGCTCACTAAAAATGGTATCTTTGAAACTTTCATTTACTATGTTATAAAAGTAAGTTTCCCCAGTGAACATCGCTTCCCCAAGCTTGTGAATTTTAGATAGGAGTCAAAAGTAGCTTTACACTTTTAATCCATTGGGGTTCTTTCTCAAATTTAGTACCCTCCTTTTAAAAGTAAACTTATAAAAGTGTTTCTGAAAGTACTTCACTATAATTTATTGCAAACTCTTGTGATTGGGTACATAATTATCCAGAAGGGCTTTCTTTTCTGGATCCTTGGCAGTAGTTGTTAGTTACACTGGAATTACAGCTTCTCTGAATGTATTATGTCAACCCAAAATGTGTATTAAAGATTAACTTTCAGGATTTGAGTAATAAATTAAAAATCACACTGCAATGTACAGTCAATTGATGTATCGCTGTATCACTGTCTTCCCGTCATCATCGATTTGCTCGAGCGGGCATCAGTAACATCTCCATATGTCCTGTCTCATGCTACTAGAGCCCAAGAGCATCTGCTTGCTCCAGGAAAATAAAGAGCCTCAATTTATAAATAAATTTATAGATTTATAAATAAAAGAGCTCCCATCAGGTCATGGGAATGAGGTCTATAATTGTTAGTGGTATTGGGCATATCAAATACGACGACATGGTTAGCTTGCCAGGCTCTGCCGTGTGGGTGGCATACTCTTGTAGTCACCTTTAATCTCTAGCATTTATTGATGAACCTCAAGGCCACTTGTAGCAGTGGGATCCGGGCTGTGATCAGCACTTCTGCTAGGTGGAGTTCTGACAAGAGGGAGTCTGGATGTGGAAAATGGCGGCCCTCATGGAGTGGTGGGTCAGTCAGTCCCACCACTGGGACTGACAAAATTGGTTTGAGGCTCAATTGATGTGTTACATGGAAATACAATGTTAGGTTTAACATTTTTACATTTAATTAATTAGATCCTTTAAATGGATTTCCATGTCAACAACTGTGTAGTTTTTATTTCTAAAGGCAAAAGATGAGATAAAAGATCAGGGGTAGTTCCATGGAAAAAGCAACTGCCTTGTAGGCCAGAGACCGTTGAGAGATCAGGTTGCGTACTGGTGTTGTGCTGCATGTTGAAATGAAGTGAAGGCAGTTCTGCTGTTTGGAATCCACAGTGCCATGAATAAAGTGTGTGAGCACTTTTCAATGTCACTAAGCATGTGTGACATTGCCACACATTTTTCTCACTGCCAGAAAAAATGAGGGTGACAGTGTTGTGAAGAGATATAAAAAGAAGAGAATCTAGCGTAATTAACTTTACCACACAAGGGAAGACTGACTCACGGGAGGCAGACAGGTTTCAAAACCATTTAAACCAAATTTTCATCTCTTCAAATTACTGCCAAAGTTGGCTCTGGGAACGCTGTGTGCAACAATTTGCAATAAAGTCTTTCAGCACATCTGCCTGGTCTATGTTTACTGGTCAGTGAGAAAGGAATGAAAACTCATATATTAAACCAATATCTTCTGGATAGAAGTAAATCTTGATCACTTGATCACTTGATCACTTGATCACTTGACATCCCGTTATTCATCAATTTGCTTGAGCAGGTGCCTTAATGCTTCCATTTGTCCCTGTCACGTGCCAGTGTAGGCCAATGGCATCTGCTTACTCAGGAATACAAAGAGCCTCAAACCATTCCTTCAGGGTCTTGACGAAGAAGTCTGACCATCTTGTAGGTGGGCGGCCACATGATCTTTGACATCCCATGGGATCCAGTCAGTAATGTCTCTGTCCAGCAGTTGTCTCCAAATCACATTACATTGGCAACGAGACAGCATCCTTGACTCTGGATGGTCAATGGAGGTCGGAACTCTGGATTCCTTCTCTCACTTGGGTGAGGCGTGATATTCCAAGCATAGCTCTTTCAATTCCTCTCTGGGAGACCGAATAGCATTCTCATCCGCTTATAGGGCCCAGGTCTCTGAGGCGTATGTTAATGCAGGGAGAATGTTGGAGTCCAATAGATGTGCCCAGAGCGGAGGTTCTTTGTCCTTTTTAGCTATTTCTTCAATGCTCTTGCTCTTAAAGGCGTTCCATGCCACTCTACCTCCTGCACAGCTCAGGTGCTAGGTCGCTAGTCATGTTGAGTTCTAGACCTAGGTACACAAAAAAGAGGATTTCTTTCGTCTGCTTCTAGATGTCTATAATACAAAGAAATTGACAAGGCGTTTCTCTGAGCCATTTAAGGAAGCACGTTCTGAGCAGCAGATTTCTCTCCTAATAGTCTCCCCATATGCTTCCGATGCCAGCGCACGTGCACCGCTGGACTAGACCCGTTACCGACTGGATCCCACGGGATGTCAAAAGATCATGTGGCCGCCACCTACAAGATGGTCAGACTTCCTTGTTAAGACCCTGAAGGAACGGTTTGAGGCTCTTCATATTCCTGAAACAACCAGATGCCATTGGGCTACATTGCATGTGATAGGGTCCAATGGAAATGTTACTGGCGCCGCTCGAGCAAATCGATGAATAATGGGATTCAAGTGATCAAGAGATCAAGTCTCCCCCATCCCTAAAATCACTTAGCAAAATAATGTTATTCCAGCAACATCCACAACACTGATTATATGGGATTATAGTCCTCAAACAAGGCATTTATCTATTTTTAATTAAAAAAACACTGGGAGACCCGAGTGATTATGCAGTGGGTAGGGTGCTTGCCTTCCACATGGCTGACCTAGGTTCAACCCATGCCATTCTATATATCATCCCTGAGGATCCGCAGGAGTAATTCCTGAGTCAAGAGCCAGAAGTATCCCCTGAGCATCCCAGGTGTTACCTATCCACCAAAGCAAATAAATTAATAAATAATACACTCAATAAACTCTTTATGGGATTAAATCTATACATATGCCATGTGACGACTAATTCTAGTCAATTTATACAGAAGCATTTTGTGGAATTCAAAACTAGTGAAACTTTTGTTTCAAAATCAGTAGACAGCTACCTATATTTATAAGAAATCAGCACATATCTGTGAATTAGATATGAACTGTTCATTTTTGTCCAATTTAGTGACAAGACGGAATTATTGTTGAAAATTTCCCATATTCTCAGCAATTTTCATGAAAAGAGTCTCATATGAAGATTTCTGGCAGTATTTTTTAATGTTTATAATGTATACTTATGTAGGAGAATAATAAATTACAATGGTAAGTGAAGAGAATAAAACTGCAAAATACCAAGAGATTTATCAAGACTAAATTTTGCATGGCAAGGAGCTTTACACCATTTTAAGTACTTTGAATATTCCCAAAGAGCCACCCCAAAATAGGAATTCTTCTTTCTTAAAATTAGTGTGTACACAGCTGATAAAAGACTAATGCTGGCATTCCATGGAGGCAAGAGCAAGTTCTTTCAATCTTTGCCAATTCTACAAACTTACACTAAGTTGAGAAAAAAATAATCAGCAATTCTGGGATTTATAACATTCATTGACCAGGGGACGACTTCATACTTTTCTCTTGTTCCATTATTTTACAATATTCAGATTGTGGCTTTATTTGCTAATAGATGGACCTAGAAGCGGTCAAAACAAAGTTTTAAGATACAACAAATTGGAAGTTTTTTTCAATGTTTATACATTTCAAACTGAAAATTCCTATTGAGTAGTTATGTACATGTTTGCATTTTTCTCAAGGTTGAACCAAGTCTTATCAATGCAGGTTCATCAGCTTCCTTACTAAGCTGTCAAGAATATTGACTATGTGATTTTGTCAAGTGTCAGGCTTATCTTAAATGATAGATTATGAAAATTCATATCTTAAATATAGAACTCATATCTTAAATGATAGAATATGAATATTTTCTAGTCAAATCATGAAAAGAAAGATATAAATCCACAAACCTGATAGCATCACATGTTTCATTTAATTTCTAGAAATAGAAACATCTCATATATTGTTATACCATGATGATTTCAATTATCCAAATTATAAAGTAACTATACTCAGCACACTGATTCGGTAAAAATAATCATTCCATCTATGATTTGCCATAAAATTAATCTACTTCCAAAGGTAATTTTCATTGAAACAAGAAAAGTATCAGTCCCTAATAAGAGACTCTAATCTAGGATCTGGGAAGATTGAAAGGGTTCTAGCTTGGGACCCTGACCATCCAAACACCGCTGGAATCACTCTTAGGATTCCACTGAACCCAATCCAAGAACCCAAATAACTGGACCCAAGTAGAACCACATAACATGACCAAGTGTTGAACCATCACACCCTCATTGACTATTGCCAAGTATGGACCATGGGCCCCTTGAGCACTGCTTGGGAGTGCCCCTCCATCTCTGAAATAAAGAACTCTAAAACTGATCTTTTATTTTCATTATATAATACTTTGTTTTTATTTTTCTTTCTTAGAAAAAAATCTTAAATTCTCATTATAACACACTCACTATTCTGCATTTGAGGCATGTAATATACCCTGTATAAATTCTGTGAAAAATAACAATACTTTTACATTAATGTGGCCTATATTCGTATTTAGAAAACCACATTATTTTGTTAAATGAAGAATACTTTTTGTTACATCTGCTCTAAACACTGTAAAACACTAACAAGTGCTAATCATGATAATGACTATGTGATTTACAATATTTATAAAGGGTCAGTGAATCTTCATACATTCATTCATGCACAATATATATTTAACTTAAAAACCGTCATGACTCATGAGTGTCCTGGCACTACTTCAGAGTTAATATCTTAACCAGTCTGTGCTGCTGACCCAGAGAATACTGTTTAAATAATTCCTTCTAGGAAAAAGCACCCCGTAAGAACTAAACTCTTATTTTATAATCTGCAGGAAAGTATTCTATTAACATTTTAAGTATAGTACTCCAAAGAACAAATTCTATTTGTTTCTCACAAGCATAACATGTGAATGTGTGCAACATAACTACATTAGCCATAAAGATATTCTTATCACTATTAAGACAAATGTTTCTGAATATTTTATATTAAATGATAATTTTATCTGTCTTAATGTGCTACAATTACTTTATTAACTAATAAGTGACTGCAATTCACAGTTCAGATGATACCAGCTTAATTTAAAATAACTTGGATTTTTCCCTGAAGATTAACTTATTTACTTTTTTCAAATGAAGTTTTTTAATTATTTTTTGAAATTACTTTTTTTTAAATTAACTTGTGGGACTGATCCTTTGGATTTCTTTTTTGTTTACTTAAAAATTTTACTCCTCAATTAATAGTAACTTTCAACTAACCACAGAGTACATCTCAACTTTAGTAATTACCCTCTAGGTGTATAGTATATTTCTCTCTACCATCAAAATTATCTAAAATTTTGGGTGCATGATCTCAATTTATATTTCTTTGAGGAAATCAAGACTCAAGTTCCACTGCCTGCAAATGACCACTAGATCACTAGATCACTAGACATCCCGTTGTTCATTGATTTCCTCAAGAGGGCGCCAGTAACATTTCCATTTGTCCCTATCAAAGTGCCAGTGTAGCCCAAAGGCATCTGGTTGTTTCTGGGATACAAAGAGCCTCAAACCATTCGTTCATGGTCTTACCGGAAGAAGTCTGACCATCTTGTGGTGGGTGGCCTGCAAATGATAGTCAGTAAATGACCTCAGGTTCACAACACCTCCAAATAAATTAGCTCATTGATCTTACTGATTTACCTTTGACATTGTCATATTATTTAGCAAGATATATAGTTTTAAAAACAAGCTCTTTAGTCCTTAAAATATCACGATCACGATCTTCCGTTAATCACCTATTTGCTAGAGCGGGCACCAGTAATATCTCCATATGTCCTGTCTCATGCCAGTAGAGCAAAGGGCATCGGCTTGCTACAGGAACATAAAGAGCCTCAAACCATTATATTAGAGTCATGGGAATGACCTAATATAATTGTTACTGGCATTTGGCATGTCAAATACAACACGAGCAGCTTGCTAGGCTTGCCGTCTGGGTGGCATATTATTTAAACACCTCCAAATAAAGCATTTATTGATGAACCAGCGGCCACAAGCGGAAGCGCGAGCCGGGCTGTGATGGCCTGGTCGGATGGGTGGAGTTCTGAAGAGAGGGAAGTCCGGATGTGGAAAATGGCGGCACCCATGGAGTGGGTGGGGGTCGTCTGGCTTGTTGTGAGGTTCTGCCGGGGTGGTGGGCCAAGGCTAGAACCCACCATGCCTCCCGACTGCCTCATGAACGGCTGGGCACAGGAAGAGTCAAGGAACCGCTCTGCCCCATGTCTAAGAGTCTCTGGACCAGCATACCTGGGCCGGATTGAGGAAGAAACTGCTGCAGGGTGGGTGTCGATGATCCGGGCTGTGATGGGCTAGTCGGCTGGGTGGAGTTCTGAAGAGAGGGAAGTCCGGATGTGGAAAATGGCGGCGCCCATGGAGTGGGTGGGGGGGTCGTCTGGCTTGTTGTGAGGTTCTGCCGGGGTGGTGGGCCAAGGCTAGAACCCACCATGCCTCCCGACTGCCTCATGAACGGCTGGGCACAGGGAGAGCAAGGAACCGCTCTGCCCCATGTCCTAAGAGTCTCTGGACCAGCATACCTGGGCGGATTGAGGACCATCCTCTGCTACCTTAAAATATCAGCATTATAAATTTTCTGATAGAATATGATTTTATGAACGTTCACAAACTAGGTCTCTAAACCATTGCTTCTACCCCATGGTCTTAAGCCATAGGATATCTTGCATATTTTTCCATCCATTTATTTCACGTGATGATTAAAATTTTTATTAATCACACTGATAATTTACACATGAAGAGCATAATTATTCTTCTACAAATAATGTTAAGCTCTTCTAGCTAAATATGATATAAAAAAGGGGTAAGGATTCTAGGACCACAGAAAGATTAACTTAAAGATTGATAAGAATTTTGATGTTTTTATGATTGTAGCACAGTGAAAATGTGACTTTGACTAAGTCATAAAGGACACACAAGATTTTCAAGTGAGGAAGAAATGCACTGTAATTTCTATAGAATGAATTTGAGATAAAGTATGGGTAGTTGAAAATTCTGCTAACAGGTAGTTCAATAGGCAAAAGAATAAAATAATGGAAGGATAAAGAAGAAATCATATAATGGGAGCAGAAAGTAGGCAATGATTTAGAAATTCAGGAGTCAGTCAATCCTTGAAAAGTTTGAACATCAACAGAAACTGCTGTCGTCTACACAATGTAATACTGATTGAAGCTGTTAGGAAAAACGAAGTTATGAAATTTGCCTACAAATGGATGGACATGGAGAGGATCATGCTGGGTGAGATTAGCCATAGGGAAAAGGACAGATATAGAATGACTGCATTTATTTGCCGAATATAAAAAAAATAGTATGATACCAGTATCCATGGTCAGGCAAAACATGGATCAGGAGGTCTTGTCAGTGGGTAGAATTTACCACAAGTGTGTAGGGAGTCAGAGCTTAGGTAAGAGACGGAAACAATGTACTAATAACTGTTGGAAATGATAATACCAATCTAGAACAGAGCATGTAATATAGGCAAATGGATATACATGATAATCTCTCTGTATGTATTGCAAACCAAAATGTGTAAGAGTAGAAAGAGAGAGAGAGAAAGAGAGAGAGAGAGAGAGAGAGAGAAGAGGCAATTGCCTGTCATAGAGGCAGGCTAAAAGGAGAGGGGAGGGAATCGGGACATTGGTGGTGGGAAATGGGCACTGGAGGAGGGGATGGGTCCTAGAACACTGTATGACTGAAACCCAAACATGAACATCTTTGTAATTATACATCTCATTATGGTATAATAAGAAAATTAAGGGGCCAGGCTGATAGCACAGCTGGTAGGGTATTTGCCATGCCAACCAACCGGTTCAAACCCTGGCATCCTATAAGGTCCCCGCACCGCCAGGAGTAATTCCTGAGTTCAGAGCCAGGATAATCCCTGAGCATTGCTGGATGTGACCAAAAAAAAATGTTCTGTATTATCTGTTCTTTTTCTTTCAAAATGTTTTCTCATTTGAATATAGCTTTTTAAAAAATGTAAATTGTTGGGGCTGGAGCGATAACACAGGGGGTAGGGGCATTTGCCTTGCATGCAGCTAACCTGGATTCGATCCCCAGCATCCTATATGGTCCCCCAAGCACTGCCAGGAGTAATTTCTGAGTGAAGATCCAGGAGTAACCCTGAGCATCACCAGGTGTGACCCTAAAAGCAAAAAAAAAAAAAAAAGTAGATTGTTGACTCTACTGTCAGTCTTCAATTAATTAGAAAAATACAGATGATTGAATTATACACAGTAACTAGAAATACAGGTATCTATGAATGTATAACTGTATAATTAATATATAATATTATATGTAATATATGCACATATGTCAGAAATTGATATCACTTGTCTTCCCGTTGTTCATCGATTTGCTCTAGTGGGCACCAGTAACATCTCTATATATCCTGACACATGCTAGTGTAGCCCAAGAGCATCTGCATACCCAGGAACATAGAAAAGCCTAAAACCATTCCTTCAGGTCATGGGAATGAGTTCTGTAATTGTTACTGGTTTTGGCATATCAAACACAACACAGGTAGCTTTCCAGGCTCTGCCTGCGGGTGGCTACTCTTGTGGTAGCCTCTCATCTTGTGCATTATTGATGAATTCTAGATGCTGCTTTGCAGCCACGTGAGACAGGAATGGATAAGTTCTTCTGCTGGGTGGAGCTCTGACGAGATGTGGAGTCCGGATGTTGAAAATGGCATCCCCTCATGGTGTGGGGGGCCCTCTGGCTTCTTCCAAGGCTCTGCTGGGATGACAGGTCAGGGCTAGAATTCACCTTCCTTCCTGGGTGCCTCATGATCAGTTGGGCATAGGGAGAGCCAGTAGCAGCTCTGCCCGGTGTATCTGAGTCTCTGGATCAGGCATACCTGGGCTTGAAATAGATGGCTGAAACAGACAGCTT
>JAJIBD010000223.1:0-65091 GCA_021461705.1 Cryptotis parvus
ATTTTTTTTTTTTTTTTTACAATTAAAAAAGTTCATGTTTGGGTTTTGGTCATACAGTGTTTCAGCACCCGTCCCTCCACCAGTGCCCATCTCCCACCACCAACATCCCGGTTCCCTCCCCCTTTCCCCAGCCCTGCTCCATGGCAGGTTCTTTATTTCTTTCCCTTTCTCTCTCTTTCTCTTTTCCTTCCCTTCCAGACTATGGATTACAGAACATACATTAAAAGGTTGTCATTTGTATCCTTTTGCCTCTATTTAATGCTCAGTTCTAGGTTGGCATTAGTACCCTCGACTATTGTTAGCCCCCTGTTCCATTTTCTGTCTTACCTAAACTCTGACTCCCCACACGTTTGTGATAATCTCCACCTTTGACAAGACCTCCTGATATATGTTTCACTTGACCTTGGATATTGGTATCATAATATGTACATATATATTTATGCCATGCAAATAAATGCAGTCATTCTGTATCTGTCTCTCTCCTTCTGGCTAATTTCACTCAACATAATCTTCTCCATGTCCATCCATTTATAGGCAAATTTTATAACTTCATTTTTCCTAACAGCTGCATAGTATTCCATTGTGTAGATGTACCAAAGCTTCTTTATCCAGTCATCGATTTTCGGGCACTCTGGTTGCTTCCAGATTCTGGCTATTGTGAATAATGCTGCTATGAACATAAAAGTAGGGATGGTGTTTCCGCTGCGTATTTTTGGTTTCCCAGAGTAGATTCCCAGGAGTGGTATGGCTGGGTCAAATGGGAGTTCAATTTCTAGTCTTTGGAGGAAAGTCCATATTGTTTTCCAGAAAGGCTGTACCAGCCGGCATTCCCACCAACAATGGATGAGTGTCCCCTTTTCCCCACATCCACGCCAGCACTTGTTGTTCTTGCTCTTTTGAATATGTGCCAGTCTCTGTGGTGTAAAAGTGGTATCTCATTGTTGTTTTTGATTTGCATCTCTCTGATGATTAGTGATGATGAGCATTTTTTCATATGTTTTTTGGCCATTCGAATTTCTTCCCTTGCTGAAGTTTCTGTTCATTTCTTGTCCCCATTTTTTGATGGGGTTGTTTGTTTTCTTCTTGTAAAGTTCTACCAGTGCCTGATATATCCTGGATATTAACCCCTTATCAGATGGGTATTGGGTGAATATTCTTTTCCCATTCTGTGGACTGCTTTTGTATCTTAGTCACTGTTTCTTTTGAGGTGCAGAAGCTTTTCAGTTTCATGTAGTCCCATATGTTTATCTTTTCTTCTAGTTGCTTTGTTAGTGATGTTTCACCTTTGAAGATGCCTTTAGCTTCAATGTCGTGGAGGGTTTTTCCTATATTTTCTTCAATGTACTTTATGGATTCAAGTCTGATATTGAGATCTTTAGTCCATTTTGATCTGATTTTTGTGCATGGTGTTAGACACAGGTCCAAATTCATTTTTTCATGTTGCTGCCCAGTTTTCCCAACACCACTTGTTGAAGAGGCTTTCCCTTACTCCATTTTAGACTCATTGCACCTTTATCAAAGATTAAATGATCATGTGTTTGAGGTTGGGTGTCAGGATACTCTATTCTATTCCATAGGTCCACAGGTCTGTTTTTATTCCAATACCATGCTGTTTTTAATTACTACTGCCTTGTAGTACAGTTTGAAGTTGGGAAAGGTGATGCCTCCCATCTTCTTTTTTCCCGAGGATTGCTTTAGCTATCCTTGGGGGTTTATTGTTCCATACAAATTTCAGGAGCGTTTGGTCAATTTCTTTGAAGAATGTCATCGGTATCCTTATAGGGACTGCATTGAATCTGTACAGAGCTCTAGGGAGTATTACCATTTTGACAATGTTGATTCTCCCCATCCATGAACAGGGAATGTGTTTCCATTTCCTTGTGTCCTCTTTTATCTCTTGGAGCAGTGTCTTGTAGTTTTTCTTTGTACAGGTCCTTTACATACTTGGGTAAGTTGATTCCTAGGTATTTGATTTTCTGTGGCACAATTGTGAATGGAATTGTTTCCTTAATATCCCTTTCTTCTGTTTAGCTATTTGTATATAGGAAAGCCACTGACTTTTGGGTGTTGATTTTGTATCCTGCCACTCTACTATATGCGTCTATTGTTTCTAGGAGTTTTTTGGTAGAGAGTTTAGGGTTCTCTAGGTATAATATCATGTCATCTGCAAATAATGATAGCTTGACTTCTTCCTTGCCTATCTGGATGCCCTTGATGTCCTTTTCTTCTCTGATTGCTATGGCAAGTACTTCCAGTACTATATTGAATAAAAAGAGGTGAGAGGGGGCAACCTTGTCTTGTCCCTGATCTCAGGGGGAAGGCTTTCAACTTTTCCCCATTTAGAATGATGCTTGCTGTGGGCTTTTGGTAGATGGCTGTAACTATCTTGAGGAAAGTCCCTTCAATTCCCATTTTCTGGAGCGTTTTAATCATGAGCGGGTGCTGGATCTTGTCAAATGCTTTTTCTGCGTCTATTGAAAGGATCATATGGTTTTTTATTTTTTCTTTTATTGATATGATGTATTATGTTGATTGACTTGCGAATGTTGAACCATCCTTGCATTCCCGGGATGAATCCAACTTGGTCATGATGTATAATCTTCTTGATGAGTCTTTGGATTCTGTTTGCTAGTATTTTGTTGAAGATCTTAGCATCCGTGTTCATCAGGGATATTGGTCTGTAGTTTTCTTTCTTTTGTGTTGTCTCTCCCTGCTTTGGGTATCAGGGTGATATGTGCCTCGTAGAAGCTGTTTGGGAGTGTTTCTGTTTCTTCTATTTCCTGGAAGAGCTTGAAAAGGACTGGCAGTAGGTCCTCCTTAAAGGTTTGGTAGAGTTCACTAGGGAATCCGTCTGGACCTGGGCTTTTGTGTTTGGGAAGTCTTTTAATTACTGTTTCTATTTCCTCGATGGTGATAGGCTTATTCAGGTATTGGAGGTCTTCTTGTTTCAGCCGTGGGAGGTTATAGGACTTCAGGAATTGATCCATTTCTTCTAGATTCTCATGTTTCCACGGCATACAGGCTCTCAAAGTAATCTCTGATGATCTTTTGGATTTCTGTGGTTTCTGTTGTGATGTCACCCTTTTTTATTTCTGATTCTGTTTATTTGGGTTCTCTCTTTCCCTGTCCTTACAAGTCTTGCCAATGGTTTGTCAATCTTGTTTATTTTTTCAAAAAAACCAGCTCTTGGTTTCATTAATCTTTTGGATTGTTTTTTTTTGGTTTCCAACTCATTGATTTCCTCTCTAAGTTTTATTATTTCCTTTTTTTCTGCCTGGGTTGGGCTCCTTTTGTTGGTCTTTTTCTAATGTCTTCAGCTGTGTAGTCAGGTTATTTATGTGGGCCCTTTCTTGTTTCCTGATGAATGCTTGCAGGGCTATAAACTTCCCTCTTAACACGGCTTTTGCCGTGTCCCACAAGTTCTTATAATTGGTATCTTCATTTTCATTTATTTCCAGAAATCTTTGGATTTCCTGTTTGATTTCTTCTATGACCCATTTGTTGTTCAGCAGTGAGCTGTTCAGTTTCCAGGTGTTTGGTTTGACTCCCTGTTTTTTGCGTACGGTTAACTTCCATTTTCAGTGCATCATGGTCTGAAAAGATAGTTGACACAATTTCTATCTTTTTAATTTTATTGAGGTATGCTTTGTGGCTCAGCATGTGGTCTATCTTGGAGAATGTTCCATGTGCACTAGAGAAAAATGTGTATTCAGCTTTTTTGGCATGAAAAGCCCTGTATATATCCACTAGCTCTCTTTCTTCCATTTCTTCCTTCAGGTCCAATATTTCCTTGGTGAGTTTCAGTCTTGTTGATCTGTCCATCGTTGATAGAGCAGTGTTGAAGTCTCCAACTATTATTGTGCTACTGTCAATGTCTTCTTTGAGGTCTCTTAGCAGTTGTTTTATGTATTTTGCTGGCCCCTCATTGGGTGCATATATGTTTAGTAGTGTAATTTCTTCCTGGTGTACATACCCCTTAATTAATAAGAAGTGGCCTTCGTTGTCCCTTCTAACCTTTTTTAAGCCTGAAGTCTATATTATCTGATACTAATATGGCCACACCAGCCTTTTTGGAGGAGTTGTTTGCATGGAGAATGGTCTTCCAACCTTTGACTCTGAGTCTGTGTTTGTTCTGCTTATTCAGATGCGTTTCTTGTAGACAGCAGAATGTTGGGTTCAATTTTTTTAATCCATTTTGTCACTCTGTGTCTCTTAATTGGTGCATTTAGACCATTGACATTGAGAGAGATTATTGTCATCGGATTTTTGTGCCATCTTTCTTTTTTGTGTTTGTTGTGCTTATGGGTTTGGTCGCATTAGAGTAGACCCTTCAGTCCTTCTTTTAAAAGTTGGTTTTGAGTCCATGAAGTTCCTGAGTTGTTGCTTATCCATGAAGTTGTGTATCTTTCCTTCATATCTGAATGTGAGCCTGGCCGGGTAAAGAATTCTCGGTGAAGCCTGCAGTTCATTGAGCCTTTTCGCAATATCCCACCATTGTTTTCGGGCTCGGAGTGTTTCATCAGAGAAGTCTGCTGTAAATCTTAGAGATGTTCCTTTGTATGTGATTTCCTTCTTTGATCTTGCTGCTTTCAGTATTCTATCCCTATCTATAGTTTTTGTCATTTTTATTAAGATGTGTCTTGGAGTATTCTTGTTGGGGTTTCTTTTAGCTGGTATTCTACGGGCCTCTTGGATCTTGAGGCAAGCATTCTTTAGTTCGGGAACTTTTCAGCAATGATGGCTTTGACAGTTTCTTCTTCATCAGGGTTTTCTTCTTGCCCTTCTGGGACCCCAATGATCCGTATGTTGTTTCTTCTGGCTTCATCCCGATTATCTCTTGTTGTCTGTTCGGTAATTGTGAGCCTTTTTCTATCTTCTGGTGTTGTGTACAGAATCTTTGGAACTTCGTCTTCGAGATCACTAATTCTTTCTTCAGTAGCTATTATTCTGCTATGATGGCCTTCCACTGTGTTTTTATTTCATTTACCTCATTTTTAATACCTGTCATTTCCCTTTGCATTTTCCTCACTTCTGCTATCATGTCCTCTTGTATTTTATTGATTTTGCATTCCATTGCTTCTTTGAATTCCTTTTGAATCCTTAACAGTTCTTTCCGAAATTCTTTTTCAGATAGGTTATGCAACTCATTGGTATTGCTTGACTCATCTGGACCAGTGACTTCACTCACAGAGCTTGATGGAATTTTGCGTTGCTTTACCATTATGACTATTGTAGGTTGCAACTGTGAGTTCTTGGGTGACTAGATAGTACAGTTAGTAGGGGGTCTGGTCTGTTTGAAGAGTTTGGGTGGGTAGCGAGGATGCTAGGAACCAAGGTTCACTGGTACCTCATGCAAGGTAGGTAGTGAGGAGGGTCGCAGCGGAGCTAGCGTCCCTTGCGGTTTTGAGTTTTGGGATGTTCCCAGAAGCTCAGGGGCGCCGCAGGTCGGTCGGGCTGGAACCAAGGCACTTTGCCTTGGTTCCCGTTGATGGAGTTTCCGCTCTTCCCTGGGGCAGCTTGGGGTCCGCGGAGACGCAAGAATTACCACACACACCTGTGGGGGAGTCGAGGCGTTTCCCGGGAACTCAGGGGCGCCGCGGGTCGGGGGTCAGTCCGGGCTGGAACCAAGGCACTTTGCCTTGGTTCCCGTTGATGGAGTTTCCGCTCTTCCCTGGGGCAGCTTGGGGTCCAGGAGACGCAAGAATTACCACACACACCTGTGGGGGGAGTCGAGGCGTTTCCCGGGAACTCAGGGGCGCCGCGGGTCGGGGGTCAGTCGGGCTGGAACCAAGGCACTTTGCCTTGGTTCCCGTTGATGGAGTTTCCGCTCTTCCCTGGGGCAGCTTGGGGTCAGCGGAGACGCAAGAATTACTCACACACCTGTGGGGGGGAGTCGAGGCGTTTCCGGGAACCTATTTTTAAAATTTGAAAGAGAAAGTCAAATGCAAAGTAATTCAAGAAATGTTTACTTAAAAGTTCATAAAGCCAGGATACACTATTAGAACTGTAATCCAAAAAAGGCATTTGGCAACATTTCAGTAAAACAAGTGAGAAATTATAGACTCCAAATTCAATTTATAGGAAATGCACATTCTCCTTCCTGAACAAAGAGAAAATTCAGATAAATATATTAATGGCATTTAAAGATTTTTTTTTGAAGAATAGAGTTAAAAATTAAAATCAGCAGGAGTTATTCTAAGAGGTTAAATTTGAACATAAAATGTTAAAACCATTTCCAGGGCAGTAACTCCTTAAGAGAATCTTTTGAAGAGAAGGAATAAGTAGACCCTAGGATGTTTCGCTGCTCCAGTTAATAAATTGTATGAATCACAATAGTGCATTAGAAAAAAGACACACTGAAAAAATTAGATGTTGCCGGAAGGAAATTTCTTGTTGCTTTGGTATGAAGTTCTGGTCCAGTCTTGACACCAAAACTATAGTAGGAATTGTTTGGGGCAGAAAGATAAGGGTGGGCTGGTAACGTATATTGAGGAAAGACACTGCCTGGAACCTGAACCAGCCCAAGGCAGGATGCATCTGAGGGAAGACCTTGGCAATGCAAAGTTCTAGGGCCACAGCTGACTGGACTCCCAAGAGGAGGCGCTTCACTTGCCGAAACTAAGTCCATAATAAGATTATCCAGAAACAGCCAGCAGCTCCAAGCACCTCAGCAACAGATGTGGGGATTGAATTGGGGGAGTTTGGGGAAACGTTAACTACACTAACTTGGCAGAGACAGAGGCAAGGGCCTGCTTTTGCGGCGTCTCTTGCTGAGGCGTGTCCTTTCCTACTGCAGAGTGCAGTGGCCTCCACACGCCTGCAACACGGGCTCGCTGAAGTCTGAGATATGATCACCAGCCTAGGAATTCACTGCAGTTCCAGTGGGATGTCTACTTGTTTATTCTGCTCTGAAGAAGCCAGTGTTCTCTCTCTTTCCCTCCCCTTTCTCATTCCCAAGTCAGCTTTTAGTTCATTCCTCCTCTCCTCCTGAACTTCTCTTCCATGACAGATCTGGTAACTACACGAGATTTCGGACCAACTGTACTTTCCATCAGAAAGCAATTTCTCACTCCAGCCTGACTCTCCCAGCTCCTTGAGCAACTGAGGAGAAGGGAATCATTTCCCACACTGCAGAACAAGAGGGACCCAAGTGTGATCTGATGGGCACCTCTTGGGATTGGTGGTGGTCAGGTCTGCACAGGGCAGGTACTCTGAGCAGAGCTCATCAGTGCTAAATTTCCCAGGAACCTCTCCGGGTGAGAGGAGAGGCATGCAAAGCAATGCAGTTTACATTGCAGCTCCAGACCTTCTCCAGGCTGTTCTTCCTCTCATTCTCTCTGCCTCTGTCTCTCTCTCCTTCACACAAGCCACCTTGAGTACCCTACATCTTCAGGGGAAGTCACCTCTCCCACCCTCAAGAGCACAATACATGACAAAACTAAGACAAGCACCTTCAATTCAGAGTCTCTGAGATTAGTTACTGTGCCCCACGACCACCAAACGAAAACACCTGCACTTTCCCAAAACCTAATGTGTGAAAGAATTGTGATCTTTTTGACAAATATGAGATCAATATTTTAAACATTTAAGGCAAGACCCATTGTTGGGTTGAAAGGAACTTTGCCCTATTTCTGGTAGAAGAAATTCTTGTTCTTAGTGAGCCCCTCTATGGGATATATTGATCTCAGGGGTAAAGCAGGTAGCACTCAAGTGCTATAAATCTCACAGAACAGCTACCAGAGTTCAGGAAGATAATACCACTGGAAGTTCAGTGAATGATAAAGTTTTTTGTGCAATGGATAAGACCTGTCATTCTTCTGAAAAAAAAGTCACATTAAATGTCAAAATTTAATTCTCAAACTCTGGAATTTCGTGCTCATCATTTGTAGTTTTTCATTGTTCTGAGTTGGCCAATGTCTACTGTCTGAAGTACAATGTCCAACTAACATAGAGGATATTCTATTTCTGCCTAGCTCTCAGCTGTGGCAATACTTGACAGTAATAAATTACCCCCTAATTTTTATGTGTAACCTGTTCAAGATAAAATTAAAATTTCTTCCAACATCAGAATATACATCTATATTACATGGAGCCACTCTATTAGATAACACACACACACACACACACATACACACATATAATCCACCAACACCACATACCTCACTCAACCAAATTCAGTTGGATGAAACACTTTATTAGGACCTTTGCAAAAGCCCATCTTTATCTGCTACCTATATTAAAGTTGAGGTTAAATAAATTTTGAAATGATTCCAACATGTGTTCCTCATTGTGAAACATGAATATGAATGGCAAAACAATTAAAAAGTATTTCCAGAGCATCTTTATATTTTTTATTTCCTTTGGAGAAGTTCTCAGGACTCAGAACTCAGGAATAATCCCACGGTACTTGGCCCTTGGTGTGGGTCTGACATGTGGGGACCACTTGGGTGCTACACTCAGCGGTGGGTGGGCAACACCTGGAAGAGCTGGGCATAGGGGTTCGCTGGGCATCATCTCTGAGCCTTGTATACACAAGGTACACAACCAGGCACTGTGAGCTCTCTCCCTAGCCCTTAGAAAACTTTTGAAAATACCAGTGTCTTCATTTAAGTCCTTTCCTATTGAACAGATCAGTTCATATCACTTTTTATATTGTTGCATACTTAGGTCTAGCTTACTATACAGTAGTTCACATAATCGACCTAAAAATTTAGACTAAGTTGCTCTAGCTTTATAAAATAATTTCCAAAATAGTAATAAATAGCTATAATAAGTTTTTACATACTGACATGGGTATTTAGTCAGATCAATAATAATAACCTGGGGCTGGAGCGATAGTCCAGTGGGTAGGGCATTTGCCTTGCACATGGCCGGCCCATGCTGGCCCAGGTTCTATCCCTCAGCATCCCATATGGTCCCCCCAAGCACTGCCAGGAGTAATTCCTGAGTGCAGAGCCAGGAGAAACCCCTGAGCATTGCCGGGTGTGACCCAAAAAGCAAATAATAATAATAATAATAATAATAATAATAATAATAATATAATAAACTATTAAATGATCGTGCTCTATATTATGATCAAATGGCTAATGAAATTCACCTATACCAATGTATTTTTTAATATTA
Source organism: Cryptotis parvus (assembly GCA_021461705.1). NCBI lineage: Eukaryota > Metazoa > Chordata > Mammalia > Eulipotyphla > Soricidae > Cryptotis > Cryptotis parvus. Next base: position 9,124 of record JAJIBD010000223.1, read on the forward strand.
CTGTCTTTATTTTAAATTTGCAAATTATATCTTTGATAATAGACTGGCATTTAAAGTGGATCAAAAAATTCTTAATTTGGAATGTTTTCTTTCTGTTACCGAGTTTCAAGAATTCTACAATAATTCTTGACTCACTGAGATCTGACTTTAAACTTGGATTCAATCTGGTTCCGCATGGCCAGGGAGAGCCCTGGAGGACCCTGAGCACCCTGGGGTGGCCCTGGTGGTTCCTTGCACTGTAGAGCTTACACAGCCCCATGCCTTTAACTACTGGCCCAACCGGCCACTCACTACTGGGAGTGGCCCAGAGGGACCCTGAACCCTAGATATGAGGCTCCAAAATACATAATTACACTCTAATCCTATTAACATCTTCGGAAGACATTGTTATTTTAAGTCTCATCACTTCCATGATAAAATTTGTAGACCAGCTTAGCCTTGCTTTTCCTCCTGGCCAGTCTGAGCCATGATGTGATGTTCGAGGGCGGCCAGGGAAGTGGCAACGGTAACCATAATCACACCACGACCATGACCATGGTCAAGAATAACACCCAGAGTAAAACCAAACTCATTTCTGAGGCGCGACAGAGGTTCAAAGCTGAGTTTGTGATAGGTAAGCCGGAGAAGCACGACTTCCGTGACCTGGAACGGCTGCAGCAAGAAGATCATTGGGTTGAAAGTTACTTATCTTGGCAACATGATATGGTAGATGAAACCCTCAAGATGATTGACGAAAGTTTCCAGTGGAGGAGAGAAATGTCTGTGAATGACTTGAGCGAATCTTCCATTCCTAGGCGGTTATTGGAAATTGGTGGTATTTATGTCCATGGTTATGACAAGGAAGGCAACAGGTTGCTCTGGATGAGGGTAAAATATCATACAAGAGACCCTAAGACCGCATTGGATGAAAAGAAGCTTTTAGCTTTCTGGTTGGAGCGCTATGCCCGGAGAGAAACGGGGAAACCTCTGACAGTAATGTTTGACCTCTCAGAAACGGGAATAAGTAACATTGATATGGACTTTACACATTTCATCCTTAACTGCTTTAAGATTTACTACCCCAAATATATCTCCAAAATAGTCATCTTTGATATGCCGTGGATAATGAATGCTGCTTTTAAAGTTTTGAAGTCTTGGCTGGGTCCTGAGGCAGTGAATTTATTGAAGCATACGGGGAAAAATGACATTCAGGATTATGTGAGTGCAAAATACCTGCCTCCCTACATGGGTGGGACTGACCCTTTCAAATATAGCTACCCTCCTCTAGTAGACGACGATCCCCAGAGCCCACTGGGAGAAAATGGGTCCATCCACAATGAGGATGAAGGCTCCAGTCAAGAAGGTACTGAAAGTGATAGTAAAGAAGCCTGGAGAACAATTTCAAAGGGAAAACGATCATCTCTTTCCAGTAAAATCAACCCACCCAAAGAAGAAGAAGGTGAAGAAGTTAGTCCCAAAGTGAAAGCTTTCAAGAAACCACTGAGTGTGTTTAAAGGCCCCTTGCTACACATCAGCCCAGCGGAAGAACTGTGTTTTTGGAAGTACAGGCCTTAGGGAGAAGGAAGCTTTAATAATGCTGACCAATGTGACTAAAAATATCGTGGCGTTTAAGGTGAAAGCAACTGTACCAGAAAAATACCAAGTCAAGCCCAGCAACAGCAGCTGTGAGCCAGGTGCATCGGGTTGATATCGTGGTGTGTCCCCAGCGGGGGTTTACCGTCTCTGCACAAGACCGTTTTCTCATCATGGCAGCAGAGATACAACTGCCCCAGGCCACGGACACAGCCAAACTGCGCGATTTCTGGAACAAAGTACCGCGAAGCAAAGTGATGGAGCACAGGATAAGATGTCAGGGGAGCCAGAGCAGTGAGCAGAACGTTCTCATAAGAGACCAGGCAGAGAAAAGCAGTGAAGCCATAGCTCTGCAGCTCTACCAGATACTGGAGAGTCAGAGGAAACTGGAAAGTCAAGTGGGTCGCTGCCTCTGGCTCCAGCAGCTCTTGCTCGTAGTCACGGTGCTCTCACTGGTTTTCATCATCTCTTTCTTCTATTTGTTGTACAGCTAAAGGTGGTGGTACTCCACTGGAAACAAAAGTCCTCGGTCATCGGTGAGAAAGAGCAACAGATGCAACACTTTACCATGCTAGTAACCGTGCTGAGCCTGTGTGTTTCCACCAGGAATGGCGAGCACCATTCACAAGGAAAATGAGACCAGTCTTGAAAATAAATGGCTAGAATAAGAAAATGTTCAAGAAGCTGATTATTTCAAAGGCTGTCATTAGGTAGTAAGGTATTTTTTGTTATGTGAATTATTTAAATAGAATTAAGTTTTCCTTTAGATTTGAATAGTCTTAAAGCTTAATGTCTACAACATATGCATGTACCTTGGTGGAAATGAAAAGTATTAGTAACATACTTTGGTTCAGCCAAAAAGTATCATATGTTTTAGGGGACAGAATTATTGTAGCTGAGTCAACTTAGTAACTATTCTATACTATTTAAATAGAAAATGTGTACATTGAGGAAATAGAGTAATTTAAGTGAAACATGACTTTGTAATTTTGAGAATTACTTCTAGGTGATAGTAAATATTCTTTGGGAATGTAAAACTATTCAATGCCAAACCACTTTCAGGTTTTGTTTCTTATCCATCTTCCTTAATAGCCTACTCTGTAATCTCAGACTTCTTGAACACTCATTTGGGTAGAACTTGGAAAGCCAAGTTTAGTTGGGTTTTCTTTGAATTCTGTTAATAATGATCAAAAGGAAAATCGTGGGTGTCCCTTTCTGACACAGCCTTGCATTACTCAATGGCTAGACACCAGTGTAGTAGCCTTCTCCAATACACTACCTTCACCTTCTCTGAATGAAAAAGTTTAGAAAATGTTTGGAAAAGCTATTGGCATGCATAGCAACGTAGTTGACATTTCAGCTCCTTGTTAAATCACCCATGAGAATGAAAAGTGACAGAAGAAAGTGTCTATGAGGTGTGGGTGCTGACTGATGCTCCGTGTTAGCACTCCTCCAAGGAGTAGAAAGCTGGACTCGTGGTGGACTAGAGGCCCCTCAGACCAAGGATACTTGGGCCTATGTCATTATCACTCTGAGGATATTGCCCAAATTCCTACAAAGAGACACCTTGCAGGAACATAGGCTTATGAAATCAGTGTTTTCTCATTAATTAGACTGATTTCAGCTCATATTTGGTCACACGTAAATATACTTACTTGAACAATAATTATCTGTATGTGAGATAAATTCTGAGTTTTGATAGAGCTAGATTTGGAATTTTTTTTTAAATTCTGAGGTAGTGTGACTTTCATCTTGAGAGACTGAGCATTTCAAAACTGAATTATGAAAAATGGATGAAACAGTCACATCTCTTTGAAAGTGACCGAGGAAAGCAACCCCCAAAGGACACTGCTCTGATCCTCTGTGTTCATCTGGGTTTCCTGTTCCTGTCTTCTGACTCCAGGGAAAGCCCACCCTAACTACTGTAACAACTCCCTGTGCCTGTCTGTACAGGTCTTCCCACCATGAAAAAGATTATTGGCTTTTATACAATCGAATCCCAAAGTCTTTGTTTGCTTTATGTTCTTGGCAAATAGCCAAGACAACAGTTAATACTGGAAATGTACTATCCTAACAGGGTCCTTTTTAATGTTTCTTATAAAAATATGATGACTCCCAAGTCCTCTTTGCAGTCTGGCCAACTGAATCTAATATCATATTGTCATTGGTGTGTGTGTGTGTGTGCGACCTACGCATGTGTGTGTGTGTGTGTGTGTGCGCATGTGCATGCGTTAAATGTGGCTAAACTGAATTGCTGAAACTGAACTCAACAGCATCTAACCTTTCATTATCTCTCTTGACTAGTCTCCATTAAATTTTATTTTATTCTTTTTATCAAAAATTTTGCATTGTTAAATTATTTTTGATCATTAAAAAAGTTGTAGAACACTTTCAAAATATGTGGTACTCTTACAAAGTTGAGATTAGGACACATATTGTGATGTTAATAATTTTAGTATATCAACTATTTGTTGAACCTTTAATAAAAATAATTGATTGAAAGTCTAATATCTCCATGAATAATTTTTAAATACTTGCATTTTTGTGTTCAGTGAAATGCACTATGAATAATTTGCCTCTGCATACAACTTGCTTTTTGATATCTCACGGAGGGCAAAAACCCAGCTTTTTGTTGTTGATTCAAATTATGTACATGTACTTCATTTACAATTGATGTTCAGGATTGAAATAGACTTATATGCTTATATGCTATTGAAAAAAAAAGTCTAATATCTTCCTATACTATGTCAGGCTGTTCACTAATACTTCCAACACCTTCATGAAGTGTTATCATTCCTACTATATATATAAGCCATTGAGATTGAGAATTTGAGCTAAATAATTACTAATGTCACTCTTTATTGATGAGAAAATAAAGGATTCAGGAAGTTTGATTTTTCCCAAGATAGTGTATTCATCAAAGGGTAGTTCTTGCTTCACCAACTCTTAAGTTATCAAAGCTCTGAGTAGATGTTAGTGGTAACAAGATTTTATCCTTCAATTAACATCATTTCTTGTGAATTCTGAATTCCTGGCGCTTTTGTTCCCAGAAATGCATTCACTAAATTCTTGAATTTTTAGCTAATCCATCTTCAGGGTAACAGACTTGTCCTGTTACAGTATAAAACACACTCTCTTTGTCTGTCTGTCTGTCTGTTTGTCTGTATGTCTGTCTGTCTGTCTCTCTCTCTCTCACTTCTAATCTTTTAAATATGCATTACATAAGGAGACTCAACTCCACTCATAGCTTTATAGCCAAAGAAGAATTTGAAGAATCCTGGATTTTTTGAGATTAACCCTGTTCTCTACTCTGACACCATTCCATCGTCAGAAAAAAGAAATCAATTACAGATATAGATACAGGAAAAAATGAGGTTATGGTGTTAATTAGAATACAGATGTTCTGTGGAGAGAAAATTTGATGATGCAGAATACATAAAGATTTAAAAATGTAGGTTTAGTAAACTAGCTCCCTTAAGACCATGGGTCATACCATGAGAAAGCCTAATCTGATATTATTTATCTTGGTTATTAAGTCATTTCCTTAATTAATTAACAGAAAAACTCAATGAAGATATTATACAAGTCTTTTCATCTACAAAGAAAGCCTTGTAATATTAATTTTAGAAGATTTTTCTAGAATGTGTATCACAGGGTAACTTACACAAAACACAGGTGAAAAAATTACAATTTCACAGCAAAGTAATTATTTTTAAAATTCACATTAAGTTCTCACATTATATGCAGCGATTCTAATTGTAGTCTCATGTAGTCTCATGAAATATTAAAGTCCCATTGAAATAATAAATTGTCTTCCTTTTTAAAATATGGTTTTTTAATTGAAAGAAAAATGTACAAAGACACTGAAATATTTTATTAATGGCCATCCAATTTCACTGGAAGTTTAGAGCTCCAGTTCTTTCTTACTTTCCTTAGCTCAGGAAAATGTAGATTTTCTTGGCAACAGTTGCTGTGTAAAATATTCTGAGATAGAATTTTTTATCATAATTAATAATAGATGAAAATTTCAAAGTTTTTGATGTTCTAAACTCTATGCTGTTTGATTTACAGTGTCTTTATAGTTGTTTTTCTGATAATTCTCAGTCTCTTCCTGTTGGTATGAAGGTTAGTCTTTTTTTCCTGGATGAGTCCGGTATATTATTTCCTTTTCCACATCTTCATGCTCACTCGTATGCATGTCTTAATTTAAAACTGCCAATTGTATCACAATGAAACTATACCATAAGTGTCTTAAGTTTCAGACCCTGGTATCCATAGTTACCTAAACACTTCTGCTGGCTTTATGTTTATCATGAAAACAGGACATAATGACATCATAATTTTAAAATTTAGTTCCAAAACACACACCTACTCTCTTAGCAAAGTTAATGTATTAACCTCACTCATTACAAAAGGTTTAGTTTAAGTGTTTGTACCATTCAATCACTATATTATTCTTTTTTGGCAGGGGGATTAATGTTTTGGGGCCATTTAAAATGGAAAGTTGAAAAGTCTCCTTTCATACTCTGCAGACTGGAAGTTTTGTAACTTTTCAGACAGCAGTCATAGAAACGTCGTCACTAGAATGTCTTCTCTTTTTATCTATGGCATCTCTTTTTCAAACACAGGCTCCTGAGTAGGCTGGAACATACCCACTGTATCATGCGCACGCTTCTCTTTGTCTTCTTCATTTCTGGTATCTGCAGTACCCATGCCAATTTACATGTCTGCCATGGTATAATTCACTGTTTTGATGTCCAACTAACTATCATTTGCACCTATAAATACATGCAGTGTGTGTTCCATTTGTTGCAGAGCTTCTGCGGGGTTTGCTGAAAGTGCCTAACTTTCTCTGCCTAAAGCATGAGGTTGCCACGAAAGATGAGTTATTAGTTATTTTGTTCCCCCACCCTTCAGGGCCTAATTTACAATACTGCAAATTTTGTTAAATACGTTGATTAGGAAAGTGAGTTACTGCTAAGCACAGTTACTCCATGAAATCCAGCGACACTGACCACTTTTAGTTTTCATCATTGTAGCCCAATAGTCACTTACTTTTTTTCTTCTGATAACCTCAGGCAACAGCATTATTTTGTAAGTTTGGCCTTGTAAAAATTCTGCTTGGGTGGCCTATGGTTACTAAGCTAAAGACAGGAAATTCTCAGTTTGTAATTCTTTTTCAAGAATCAGAAACATTCTATTGAGAAAACAGCTTCTTTGCAAACTAAACTATTTCTGAATGTTTGATGGGAAATAAAAATCATGCCCACTGTAAACTGAGGCAGTTTCATTCTCAAAATGGGATCACTGTCTTCCTCCATGTCTGAATGGGCAAAATACTAACTACAATTCCTGATTCACCACTGCAGTGCTTTGCAATCGCTGCCTGTCCTAACAGCAGCTATTTCCACATCACTATTTTGAGACTGGGTGCCGAGGAATCTAGAATGCTGTCAGTCCTGAATGCCATGATAGAGAGACATGGCCTATAAAGAGGTAAAGTCCAATGTTTGCAGTCTTCTAGTATAAAGAGACTAGGACTTTAAGCAGTAGCTTAAGGCAGAAAAGCATGGTTCAAAAACTCCGATTTTAAGGAAAGCAAATTAATTTTAAATAAAGCATGTCTTTACAAACTGTATGTGCCTAAATCTCCCTACCAGAAAGTAAATGATGAATAGTGTGTACATATTTAAACACACCAGAAATAAGATGGTTGAAGTAAGTGAGAAATACATATTATTTTGAGTCTTAAGAGATTAGTTGACACTAAAGATGTACTACTGAGACAATATAAATCATTATATGTTATTATTAACAATTTAATTCCCTAATACAGTCACTCGAGCTTTAATATTTTTGTTGGCCCAAGTGTATATCTATGTATTTATTCTCTACACCCCTGGCACTTAGATATGAGGAGCATTATGTATGCCTTTTACATATAACTTTTCGTGTTATATAGTTATACACACTTATATATGATATATATTCTCAATTATAAAATAACTCTATCTTGGGCCAGAAAGATCATACAGAGGACACATGCCTTGCATGTAGCTCTTTCTGGTTCAATCCCCAGAACAGCATATGGTCCCCCAAACTTGTGAGCACAGAGCCAGGAGGAAGCCCTGAGCATCACCAGGTGTGGTCCCCCTAAACCTAAAATTTTTATGAGACTGACGTGTTACCTACTGCACTAATGAGGCACCTAAAACCCAAAATTTTTTATTAATTTTTTTTTCAAAAGCGAAATCTTTTGCAAATGCTCTCCTTGAAGTCTCTCTACATCTGCTTGGAGATGGGGACTAAAGTGATGAAAGTTAAAATGATCACTGAGGTGCTGGAATGGCAACCCTATTGGATAGGAAAGTCTTTAGACTGTGAAAGAGTCATGATAGTGTATAAGGTGATGCCCCTGCCATACACAGTCACAAACCACAACCATGACAATTCTCCTTCACCCCCAGGCTCCAATCTGGAGCTGAACATCACGACCTTGTTGAATGAAATATATAGATTATAAAAACTGGAATCTCGCCAATAACCTAAGCCACACTGATTTGCCATTTCAGCAGGGCAATTTCCCTCCTTTCTACCATTCACTTGGGACCATACATCTCTCTGGACGTCCCATTTTATCACCGCTAAGGACCTGTCTACCCTAAACACCTGTAGAACTCCTTCACCACCTACTCCCCAATCAGTCTAGCTTAAGGCTAGACTGAAACAGAACTTCTTCATGAAAGAGTTAGAACTTCACCTACCCAGCCGTGACTTCACTGCCTTCACTGACCACTTGGCACACATGCACAGATACAGGAAACACGTAGAGACACATACAGTACTTTTGGGTCACGGTTCTCAATAGCAGCACTGCAGGCCATGGTCTGCCCACCGCACTGATGACACAGGGGTCATTTTCTATGAAGAATCTGCAGCAAAGAAAATTATCAGGGAGGAAAGACCAACATTCACATTCAAAATGGGCACAGCTGAACAACACTGCTGGCTTCCTCCAACAGGGAGTTCTCTGAGGAGCTGAATGAAGGCACCCAGGACAGTGCATTAAGAGGAAAAGGAACCAACCAGTATATCCTCATCCTCTGGGTTCTTCCTTTAGGGCGACAGTCCCCTGCCCCACCGGGGGCAGGAGTTGGAGTGGAGACTAGAGTCCACAGTTCCCCGACCTACCTGTTGACTAGAAAAGATGACGCTTGATTCAGTGTTTTGTTTTCATTTTTTTGATTCTTGGGTCACACCTTGCTGACTGGCTTACACACATTTTTCTATTCTTGGTTCATGGTCTGCACGGGAGCCTCAGGAACCACACGGTGCCAAGGATGGAACCACAGTCTCCCACGTGCATGGCATGCACACTAGCCTTGGGGCCACCGCCCTGGCCCTCAGCTTGAGTCATTGCTGAGGCAATGGCAACCCGTGATTCCTGAAGCTCCCCAAACTCCAAACAACTGCAGAGTGAGTGTCGAGCCCTAGAAACAGGTGAAGTCTGGAGGACCTGAAGTATTTAAGAGATGTGTGAGGCTGCAGAGAATGAAATCACGGAGCCATTGGAGGGGCTCATGGAGTTCTGCCCTGTTCCAACTTCCAAAGGGAGTGGTAGGTGATGACCTGAAGGACGGGTGAATTGACAGAGCAGGAACACTTTGGTGAATGTCCTGGGGTGCTCTCATTCAGCTCCTCCCTGCTCTCCTACAATCTGGAAGGGGAGTTACAGTCCCCAGCTCGGCCATGAGCCGTGTGAGGCTACAGTGTGTGAAGGGCCTGGAGGTGTCTTAGACTCGCAGCTGCAGATGCTGTAGGTGGGTGACTCTGGGGGAGGGACCCCTCCTCAAGCGCATGAGGAGTGGAGAAGGTGGCCTGGATTGCTAACTGCTGTCACTTTGTCACTTCCTGCAGAGCAAGGGGGTGTGGACGGAGGGTCTATGCAAGGAGACGACCAGAGCTGCCTTGCCAGGCACCACGCCCAGAGTCTCTCTGGAGGGTGGGAGAAGCAGCTTTGGGCGGAGTGGCCCCGGGAAGCAGCAAGAAAGAGGAAGAGAGCTAAGGGGCGGTGGGCACTGGAGCTAAGGGGCAATGGGTGATGGGGAGGAGGGAACAGAGGCCCCCAACACCATGGCCACATCCCACACCCATCTATGGAGCCCAGTGCTGCCCGTGACCAACCCAGCCAGCCAGTGTGAGGGGAGCAGCCTCGCCCGTGGTCCCTCCTGCTATTCTTTGCCTGAAAGAGAGTGTCGCGCAGAGCACTGCAGTGGATGAGAGACTTCAGTGTTCACCGAATGACACACCTCAATGACAGCGATGAATTGTTATGACAGAAAAGCTTTGGGATTGTCCAAGATTTTGATAAAAGTGGGGGGGAGGGTAAGGCAGGGGGTGGAGAGGGGGACCCGAGTCCAGAGCAGGGTGTCTGAAGGGGAATGAGAGACGCAGTGGGCACGGGCTGAGGCCACAGGATTCCGGATCTGGGCTCTGAACTTCATCTCCGTGTTACCCGAAGCTAGACCACGTCCTCCACAGAGCTCTTCACCTGCCTTGCCTTGGGCACGTCTGATCAGACTCGGCTTTGGGCAGTGGCTGTGGTCCCATGGGTTATCCTTCTCACAGAAAGCACACCACATTCACCCTCAACACTTCCCCAGAGATTCTCTATGGCAAACCTTGTTTAAAGTTTCTGCATCTTGAGGGCTATCAATGGAAATAACCTTGATCACACCTTTTTGCTACTTAAATATGGTGGCTGACATGACCAAAGAAGATAATTTACATTAGCAGGTGGAAAACTATCATTTATTTTAAAACTCAGCTGATACGTAGTGAGTAGCACTCCTGTGCCAGGAATCACACAAAACGCTTTCCCTGGGTTACCTCATTAAATCCCCAGAGCACCTTTGCAGTCATAGAAGTTCCCCTCATCTCACTGATGGAGCTCCAAAATGTTTGGAGATTTATCCAAGGCCAGACATTTAGGAAAAGACAGAAATGGGACTCTGAGCGCAGAGCCTGCACTATTAATTGCTGGGTTTAATAAGGCTTACTACCGATAATACTTAGGCTCAGGAATTCTCCAGGACAATAAAGACAGCAGAACTTGGAAACAAAAACAAGGCTGAGGTTTTCCAGGAGGAACCAGAGAGGCTTTTTCCCTGGAACCCAACAAAACTAGCTTGTTGGCACCAATCTCTAAGAGGAAGTAAGTGAGTCTGGAGCTGAGAAAGATCTTCCAGGCATGAAGGAGGGCACCAGGTCCCTTGCATGAATACAAACAACTCCGTGGCCTGATTCATTCTTGCTCAGCAAGGATTCTCTTTGCTTTGTAGTACCCATATGAAGAGAATCCTGACCCTCAATAAGGCACTGAGGAAAGAAGACGTACATTCGTACACTCAGCAAAGCCCACAGCCTTCAGTTCTGAACAGCCAAGTACTAATGTCTGCCTGTAGAGTCTTTGACAGGAAGCAACCACCTCCCTGTGTGACCAAATCATCTGGAAACATACAAAATCAAGCAGTTATCTCATTTAAGCATGAACGCTACCTTACAACCTACAGAGCTCTGCAAATAGTTTCTTTAGGCACATCCTCTAAGCAGTCCAGGGTATGTTGGGGTCTCCATGCTGTGTGAGGCGTTGCAGTTCTGAAACGGGAAAGGTAAATGCAGGAGAGAAGAGAACAACCCGTCCACAGATCCTGGGGGATGCTAGGTCTCTGTTCTGTCACGTCAGTCTGCTGCTCACAGAGCAGCACTGTCTTCGCTGTACTCAGAGCAGACACTGAGAAGTTGTTCAGGAGAGACGCTGCGAGCAATGTGGCAACCCACTCACTCTATTCCTCAAGGCACTTTCAATGTGGGATAATTTAGGTCACATAACCCCTACCTCCCTAGTTTAAAAATAAATATTAAAAAACATTTCAATTAGTATCAATAAATACATTTAAATTAGATTATTCATTTGCATACTAATAACTGAAGTAACAACTCCATTATATTTTACTGCTGAATTTCTGCAAAACCGTTTGAACTGAATCTACCTTTATTAAATAAAGCATAATATATGCTGTCCAAATGCTTTCAGCATAAATAGGCGGTGCTTGCTTAAATATTTTTATTGTCTACTCTATCACATTAAGCATGTATAACTTTGAGTAAAAAATGTATATGCATTATCTAAAAAATATTATTAAATTAAGGCTAAAATAATCTAATTATCATATGACGTTTTCTTTAAAATCTCTATCCATTGACTTTCTTGCCATTAGTTCTCTTTTATTAGAAATTGGCAGAAGTTGGGCACTTAGTTTATAAGGCCAATTTAAATCTGTATCTTTGATAACTGCTTATATTTTAAATTTAATGCATGCAGGAGTTGGAAGCACAAATTGGTCAATTAAAAAAGTGAATCTTCTTTGAAGTTCCTTTGCAAAGGAGAAGCTAGTCATTATTTCTGGAGAATTTAACCTGAAGTTATCTTAGTTAAAAACCAAAGAGTTTCTTCCTAACACCTAGTATTTATTGTTCCTTCTAAAGTCATAAATTGCATATCCTGGACAAAGAGTCGGGGGCAAAGGGAGGGACGGGAAACCTGGCAGAGAAAGAGCGGACGTGCATGCAGCTTCCCGGCGCACGTGGGCTGCAGGGAGGGCGCTCACGGTCGAAGGACAGCGTGAGGGAAAGGAGACAGGAGCACCTGTCACCTTTCCCTCAGACGGAGGGGAAATCAGGCGGAGACCCAGACGGTTGCACGAAAGACCCCGTTGTTCTTTTTAGCAAAACCCAAGAGTCAAGAATTCTTTGATTCCATTGTGATGGGGCTACATGCTACAAACAGGGAACTTCGACTTGTCTCAGATGTGGAAATAACTTGCCAATGTCACCATCTGAAACGGAGCCAGGTAAGAATCAAATAGAGAGGTTGAGCGCATCAATGGGCAGAAGGGCCTTTCCTGGGATAGATGGCAGAGAATGGGGGTCCGGGCTTCCCAGCTTTTCCTGGGGAGATGGCAGAGAACGGGGACTTCCGCTCCCATCTCTCCGGCTTCAGGCCCTCCCCTAGGAGTTTCTATAACTCATCAAGGTGACCGTGTCCAAGAGACATGGCAAAGCTGCTAAAAGTGCAAACAAAGTGTCAGTTAAGGTATTTAAAACCCTGAGGAGGAATTGCACCCTTGGCCTAGACTAGAAGGTTCCTGGCTTTGAAGTGGAAATGTGCTTGGCAAGGGGAGACCAAGTCTAAACTGACCCCTATGCCCGTGACCCCAACGGCAGTGACTCCTTTCGCTCTGGTCGACTGGGTACTCAGTCTTGTACATTAACCCACCTTCTGTCTGTCCCAAGCTGACTCGACCCCCTCGGCCGTATTCCACACCCTCCCTCTGGAACATCCTTTTACGGCAATGCCGTGAAAGGCACTGACTTAAGAATCAACAGAAAGAGGCTGAGCGCGTGCAGGCCTCACCAGGCTTCCGGGGCAGTGCCTCTGCTCTCTTTGCTTTGCTCCTGTCTTACTCCAGCAGCAGCCTGGGAGGGCCCGGCTGCTCCTATGACTTCAGCGCCATCTCCAATGCCACGTCCCTGACCATCTGCATCATAGTTCATCCCATCTAGGGGAGCAAGTGTTGTTACCTGTGCAATATTCTTCCCAATCCAAAACCACCCCATTCATTTCTTTCCGCGCTGCTTTCTAGTTTCCTCCTGGATCAGATATGCTGGAGAACTCAGGCCCTTGGCAGACTTGCACGCACGCAGCTACAGCATTAGCTCCCGGCAAGACATTTAACGTGTCACAGTAAACCTTCATACATTTTGTTATTTGAAATGACAGAGATAAAGCGTCACATATAGTATCTCATTTACTGATTATGTCATCCTTGATAATCATATTATCTTATTGATTATAATCTCTTATAATATAAATCACACAGTGATAATTTTTATATCATAATATAGTTCTATAAAAATCTATATATAAGACAAATATCCTCACACAAACTGGAGAAAAATTTTGTTTTCATTTTAAAAATCCCTATTTTGAGGCGGAGCGATAGCCCAGCGGGTAGGGGCGTTTGCCTTGCATGCAGCCGGCCCATGCCGGACCGAGTTCGATCCCGGCATCCCATATGGTCACCCGAGCACCACCAGGGGTAATTCCTGAGTGCAGAGCCAGGAGAAACCCCTGAGCATTGCCGGGTGTGACCCCCCAAAAAAAAATAAAAATAAAAATCCCTATTTTTATTAACTTTTTATTAAGATTTCATTAAAAAAATCCACTAAGACCAGAGCAGTTAGATTTTCAAAGTTTACTTGTGAATGTGTATTGAGATTTAAATTTATGTTTTAAGCAGGTTAATATTCTAAGAAGTCTTCCTTGAAGGCTAACCAATACTACATATTTTTATGTACTTAATGTTAATTTTGCAAAAGCTAATTAATATGGCTCTGTCAGTCTGAGTCTAGTTGTCTTCGATGGTCAAAAAACTGGGCATTTCTGGACCTGCCACACTGAAACTCCAGTTGTTTGGAAACCCCACAAGGGCATTCTGGGACGCCTGACCTCAGCAGTACATGAGACTCTCTAAGTGATACTTATGAGATGTCGTGGACTTTCATTTCTGGCAGCTCTCAGATGCCCAGAACATGAAATATCTGGGCGAGGCAGTGACATTAGCCTGAACAGGTGAAAATTTCTCATCTGTTAAAGTTAAACTCCATACATATTAGACTCCTTGACCTTAGTCTGGGAAATATATTTGGGAACTTGATGCCAAATAAAGGCAAATATAAGTGCTATGGACTACAACAAAATAAAGGCTTCTGCTCCATACAAGTTTTATACAAAAGAAAGAAGATACCCTGTTAACTGGAGATGTTCACACATCATATGTTCAACAAGACCCAGTGCCCAAATAGACAAAAATACAAACAGAAGCTTTTTAAATGAGCAGAGGATCTGAATACACTCTCCTCCAAAGAAAGAAATAGATGGCCCTAAGGCACAAGAAAAGATGCTCATTGTCTCTTCGTTAGTGAAAGACAAATCAAAACTAGATATTACCACGCACCTGAGGACTTTTCTCCAAAAAAATAAGAAGGAAGCGAGTGTTGTTGGCAAGAAGACACGTTGTATGTCTTCTCTTGGTGTGTCTTGGTTGGGATGTTAGCTGGTGTCGCCATTTTGGAAAGCATATGGAGATGGTTCAATAAAATTTATAAAAATGCCATTTGATTCAGTTGGTAGCCCACTTATGGTTATTTAACCCAAAATAAAAATATATAAAACATTCATTTGAAGAGAGATACTTAGTCCCATAATTATTGCAGTGTTCTTTATGACAGTAAAGAATTCGAAATAAACTATTACTCCAGAACTAACAAATGGATAAAGAAGATATGATGTTTATTCCTGCCAGTAATAGTTTTCATCTGGTCCAGGTTTCTAAATAAAAGGTGAGATTGCATGTCACTAATAACAACCAACTAATTTCTTCCTGAAAAGTACAGATTAGACAGAAAGATAGATAGGTAGTTAGATGATAGATAGATAGATAGATAGATAGATAGATAGATAGATAGATAGATAGATAGATAGATAGATAGATAGATAGATAGATAGATAGATAGATAGACAGACAGATAGATAGACAGACAGATAGATGATAGATAAGCAGATAAACAGATAAGTCGATAGATTGGTAAGTTGATAGATAGATATGATTATCTCAAAACAAGAACATGTCAGCACCAATTACAATCACACAGCAGACCTAAAGAGTATCATACTTTGTGAATAAGCCCAACAGGGGAAGCCCAATACTATATGATCTGATTCATTTTTGATATAAAGGGAAAAAATGAAGCAATGAACTAAATCATGTGAAAATAAAATTTTGGACAGTGAGTCCACACAGGGCTGGAGTGATACACAGCACTGGGCTTAAGGCATTTGCCTCGAGTGCAGCCCACCCCAATTCCATTCCTGTACCACACAGTGCCCCAAACACTGTCAGAAAGGATCTCCAAGCATAGAGCCAAGAAGAGCCTCCAAGAACCACCATGTGTGTCAAACCCCCCAAACACACACACACACAGTAATAATAATAAACAAGCCCAGTGCAAAGTTACCTGAAGGGAACAAGAAAGCAGGTGGCAAACAGGAGCAAAGGCTGTGGTGACAGACGGACCGAACTTCCTGGGGTAAGCATCAGATAGCATATACGTGTGTTGGTTTCAGCAACTCTTAGCTGACACAAAAAATAATACAAGATGATTCGATTAAAATAATACATAGACAGATAAAATAAAATTTTAAAAAGGAGCTGAATTCCTGCAACGGGGATCAGAAAAATGTCACTTTGGTGAACACATAAATAGTAGTAAAGATTTTGAGAGAACTACATGGCTTTAGAAAATAACTAAGCCAGGTGAGGTGGGAGAGGAGAGAGAGTAAGAAGGGCCCTACTTGTCACAGTGCGAGGTACTGATTGCCTGAGAGCTGTAGGTCTGAAAAATTACCGGGAAGGAGGGCGAGCAATTGTTTGGTACAAGCATTGGAGTCAGAAGTCCCTTGGCATATGAATCTCCTGAAATATCTAATAGGGTGGCAGATTTACAAAAAACACCTAATCTGTACTTTTCAGGAAGAAATTAGTTGGTTGTTATTAGTGACATGCAATCTCACCTTTTATTTAGAAACCTGGACCAGATGAAAACTATTACTGGCAGGAATAAAAAGAAAGAGAAAAGCAGTAGGCAAAAGCTCACAGCCAAAAATACGGAAAGTGAGACAAAGAATGGTGAAAGTCACTAGTAGCTTTGGAAAAAAAAAGTACTATAATGACAGAAACTCCAAAGTTTCCAAAAAATGAGTTAATAAGCTTTGATCTGTGATTCTCATAGCCAAACCATGTACAGACATTATGTTCAAATTACAGAAATGGCCTTGGTCTGCAAAACCTGAAGATTTTAAGTGTGTACTTGAATTTGAAAGCACACTATTATTAAGCTGCAATGGTGTGTTTATTCATGAAAAAGCAACAAAATTATGTACAGGTTAACAAAATTTTGCTTTTTATTAGGATGAACTTAAGTGTTAGTAATATAATAATGAATCCTAATAATAACAAGCCACTTCCTATGACATGTTTAGCATCACCACGGCCTAAGTTATATTATTGAGACATGTTATAACTACATAAAACAATGAATCATAACTAATTTGACAATAAAACTTTAATATGCATGCCATGATATCCACATGGTATGATCACTTTATTTTTAATTCTTCACCAAGTAGTATTCTGTGAGCTGAGCCCCCACACAGAAATGTAGGTATGTCCAATACTATTTTCTCTCTTCTTCAGTGATAAAATCATGTCTATGGCTTCTGCTGGGCTCTAAATTAGCTCTTTCAGCCACCAAAAGATGAGCTAGCAAACTGCAGCAGCACTCTTAAATAACATCCCATGGCCTGAAGATTAGTAAATATTAACTCTCGTCACCAAAATGTGAGCCCCAACTCACTAGAAAAATCAGACCGGGCATGCTCTTGAGGCAAACACAATCTGGCCCTAGCTCAAGTTTCAAGAAACTGACACATCGCACTAGATTTCTTTAGCACTGGGGGCAGGATTAATTCAGACAGAATCTTAAATGTCTGGTTATGTGCTAATGCTATGCAAAATATACAGCAGGGCCACCTGGACCAGCCTCAGAATGAATGACTTACTTCCTCCTCGCTTTAAAATATTTGTTTGAAGAATCTAAGATACATGAGCTTAATGAGCTTGGGAGGGTAAAGGCACAATCAAAATATCTTGTGTGTGGCCAAACAGTTCTGTGCTCTAGATTCCAGAGGCGAGGGACCAGATCTGGGAGGAGAGCATCGAATCAATCAGGGGGTGCGTCTTGTGCAGCGCCCTTCATGCAGGGGTGATCACAGGGCACTTAACTTTAAGGCAACCCGCTTTCCTGACTGCAACAGAAGGGAGCCAGAATAAAACAAATTAGTCTAAGACTCAAAAATGCCAAGGGCCCTATTAAGTATAAAAAGCTAATAGAGGATGTGCTTATACCCACAAGTGTGTGCATGTGGCTCAGAGACTGGAAGTGTAAAAGAAATTAGCAGCACATGCTACTTTAGCAAGACCATACAGAGTTCTCTTGATTCATAAAACCTGACTTACAAGCAATTCCCATAAAAAAACGAAGCAACTTGAAAGGGGGAGCTCAGATGGAAAGACAACAGGGTTACTTAAATGCAGACATTACTTTAAAAGAGGAAAAACAGGAAACACCCTCAGCAAAGCAATCCCTGTTATGTTTTAATGCTATGAGAGTAGGGTACTAGTAAAGCAGAAGGGGAAAATGTTCACATGTGTTTTATACATGTCAGAGACATTAGCGAGGAAAGTTCTGCTAGTAGCCATAGCAAACAAAACCTTGGTGATTGTATGTAAATTGACATTGTCCTTGATTTTCGCATTATTTACTAGTTCATAAAGGCGCACATGTGATTGCAGGAATGAATAGATAATGAAGATCACCAATGGTATCAGTTGCTGAAACTATCCAAGGAGAGGCTTCAAAACTCTCTAAGGTCCTGTTATGAAAAGCAGCTTAGGTCCTTCTGCGTCTCTGCAATGTCTGCACAGGGGGAAAAATAGGGAAAAACATAAAACAGAAACACATTACATGTTATTACAAATAAAGTTTCAAAAATCCATTTTTTATAGAGTGAGAAATCACAAAACGAGAAGCGGTCTGGGATCGGTTTTAGTTGATCAGGGAACCAGATGGTTGTAACCTAGAAGGCTCCGAATTACAGGCCAGTTGGACGAATTAGTGTTCAGGAAGAACTCAACACTTTCCATGATGCCTCGCCCAGAGGTCGGAACAGCCGTGATGCCACTCCACACCCAAGCCTCTGGCCACAGTTGGCCCTGTGTCACATCCATGCAGAGCCAGGAGGCTCCCTCGGGACTTCAGGATGATTTTCTAGCAAGACAGTGTACCCCAATACTGTGCACCTCCTAAATTCTCACAAGATTATGGGTGACCTTGTAGGTACACTGAAGGAAGCGGTTCATCTCTTAATAGGTATTGTGGTGGCGCGTATCAGCTCTCACCAACCCTACCAAGCTACTGAAATCCATGCCTATTCAGTTTATTCTAAATAACAGGAAGAAAATTTAAGACTTATCACATATTTAAAACTAGGAAGACAGCACTCTATTCTCCATCTTATAAATGAGGTGTCAAAAACTTAAATACAGAAAATTATTAAGGTCAGAACTGAGATAATGAGTAAGCTGGGGTTTGAATCCACGTGTATTTTATCCTACAATACATGGGAGGTAGAAAGATAGTACAGTAAGGCACCTGCCTTGCATGCAGCCGACCTTGGCTCAATCACTGGTCTCCCCAAACCCCACCAGGAGTGACCCCTGAACACTGGCCCAGGAGTCAGGCCTGAGCACAGCTGGGTGTGACCCATCAAAAGAACAAAAATACTCGGCCACGTTTTCAAATTAGGATAATTCAATTATCCTCACGTGAACTAACGGATTATACACACGTACACACAACTAAAACAAAGCTAAAGTATAAGATGAAGTTGGAAACCGCCTCTCACTCACCAACCTTAAAGCTCTCTGTTTATCTTACTGCTTCCGAACAATCTAAACCTTTGCTTCCTGTCACAGATCTCTCAGCAGCTGAGCCTCCGCCCTCAGCGACTGCTGCTCTGACAAATAACCAGGTCCAGGAGAGCTTCTGAATGGACTGAGCAGTGTTGCCCACCCGTGCGCATCTGCCTAGCCATGCCTCTCCTCCAAGCTCCAAGCCAGAGTTACTAGGACCTGCCTTAGCCAGCCAGAGAAAAGCAAGCTTTTTACTTGTCGAATCCAAGGAACATGCGTTATGACATTAGCTATGTCTCAGGTGTGCTCAATGTCCACCCTGGTGCACGTCACATGAAGTTCCCCACTGCACAGTTCCAGTCTTTGGCTTTCCAGGGCACCAACTGAGCCACTGCTTGCTCCTCTGGTGACCCCATCTCTTTCCTTCTACTGTCCATCTTATCCCACTCGCTAGGAATGAAGGACAGTATCCAAACATGCATGACTTTTCTTTACAGTCATCAGCATACGTTTCTTGCCTGTGATTTTGTTTCAGAGGGGCCTCTGGTGACATGTTTTAAAGAATATGAAAACTTTGAGTTAAAAGTTTGTAGGACTTAAAACTTTTCTCCCGAAGACCACTCTCCTGGAGATCTTCAAAAGGCCCCCAAAGTACAAACCGCACGTATTTTCCGCAGCCTGGATATTCAGAGCTAGTGAAAGCTTCTTTCAAACGGGCTGAGGGGATACGTGTGTCCGAGTCTGTGGAGGGAGGAATTGGGAGGCGGGTTTCCTACACGTTAGTGGTGTTCTTAGGAACCTGACATTGAAGTCACACAGGGAGAATATAATGCAAAGACAGAGCTCACAAGGAACACCAGTGTCCCCTGGCTCCCCCTGCACAGAAGGCCCTGCTGGGGACACTTCCAGGCACAGCTCTGCGGATCCATGAGGAGTCCCAAAGGCCTTGTGCTGTGCAGTCACTCGGGCTGTCCGTGGCTTCCCAGCGCTTCCCTCCCCAAGGGCTGGTGTGCCTCGCTCATAACTCAGCCTTGCCAAGCTCCCAGCATCAGCATTTCATCATGCTTGACACAGTCTCAACTGATCCCTGGGAACCATTAGTGCAATTACAGTAAAATCCAAAGCTCTTAAATGGCCTCCCAGTCCCTATATGTGCCCTTTTCCACTCCACCCAACGCTCTGGCCTTGTTTCAAACTGCCCTTCCCTCTTGTCCTATGGCCATACCAGGCTCCTCGCTGAACACACAAACTGCTCTTGAAGCAAGCCCTTCGCCCTTCTTACTTCCTTGCCTGGAAGTCCCCTTCTCTCCCCGGCTCTGTACTTGCTTGTCATTCCTGCTCACTTCCAGCCAAAGTCCACTCTTAACATTTCACCAGGCCGGTCTTTTTGATCCATTATATCAAAGGAGACTCGCAGTGCTGACACGTTTTATCTCCTTTCCTTGCATCAATGTTCTTCTAGGTACTTCCCCCTCAAAATACTGCGTTATCCAACCAGCTGGCTCACTGCCTCTAGCCTCCACTGCCCTCGACTGCAGCCCTCCAGCTTCCTGTTTCTGGCTTTATGGCCAGCCTTATCCCTGGCCATCACCAAGCCTCATTGCCAAGCTGACCATAAACCTCTGGAAGCTGCACCATATTCTAGAAAAATCCGATCTTCCTCAGTTAGCATCTAAGCAAATCTGTTTCTCCTGAGACTTTTCCACTGACACCACCCAGTGTCTATTTTTTCATCTCTCAAATAACAAGGAATAGTCTACCTTCCAAAGGTCTGTTTGCCTTAAGTAAACTCTTTTATTTATTTAATGGGCTTTATGATTCTTAGGAGAAAACTGCAGCCCTTTTGAGTGGTGAATTTAAATTATGTCGGAGTTACAATGAGCTCCCATGTTGGAAAAGGAGATGACAGACAGAGAGAGGGGCTCCCCTTAACAGCAAGCTAGCAGTCTTACCAAAAGGGTATTCCAAAAGGAATGCTCCAGCGGCCGGGCTGGGGTCCCTGGAAATGCCTCACTGGAGCAAGCCCACCTCGTGAGCATGTTTACAGGAGGGCTGTGAAGTCTGGGTGCCACTAGACCTTTCAGGCTACTTTTGATAAGCTTCGTCTCCTCAAGGCGAGACATCAAAGGACCACATCAAAGCTCGCGGGGAGGAGGAAGGAGCTCCGCACACCCAGGCCGCCATGCTTTTTCCTTCAGGCTCCACAACAAATACTAGTCTCCGGGCCTTCCCCCAAGGAAGAGACACATTTTTTTTTTTAAAAAGTGCAGGTTGCCTGCCCTGAGGGAGGAGAGAAACACGCACTTCCAGGGAGAGGATTCAGACCTCCCTCTCCCCACTGTGCGTTTCTGAGAGTCGAAGGACTCTGCGCCCACCAAATAAAAACCACACACAGAAGGAAAAAAGTTTGAAGCGGGCTTCAGTGGTGTGTGCATGCGTTTGAAAAATGCAAATAACAGAAGCTGAAAATGATGAAGTGAGCGTGCTGTCTCACCGACATGCGAGACAGGCAATTAATGGAGCTCTGGACCACTGTATCAGCTGCCTGCTGACTTCTGCAATCGAATTAAAACTATCATAAGAATAATACAAGGACTTGCCCTTGTCCTTCTTGTCTATGTGTTTATTTAATTTTCTGTCCAACTGACTCTCAAATAAATTGGAAACAGCTGCCATTTTTTGATTCAGTAGCTCCATTACCCCCTTGTGACATCATTCTGGGCACGAACACTAACAATAGGTCATTATGTAGCAATTACTTTATTGATTTATGGAAGTTTTTAGGCTCCATCAGGAATATGCACATTCAAGGGGAAAAAGAGACCCGTCTGTGCTCCCGGGAAGGAGAAACACTGAGCTCGGTGCTCGGTCGCATGTCGCTCTGTCGCCGCAGAGGGCCTTCCTGTTTGGTTGGTCTCCTTTAAGCAGGAGAGAAACGGGGTCAGACTCTAGAGTTTGCAGTTATGGTACCCATGGCAGAATGAAGTAACTAGGTGAACAGCTGCCTGCTTCCTGGGGTTATGTCCCATGAAGACTCCAGCAATAGAACTGCAGGCAAAGTCCCAGTGCTCAAACCTTCTGAGCGATGTGTTAACCATTTTAAGAGTAGCAGTGCATGAAACATGCTTTGTTTTCCAAGTCCCTGGGTCTCATAAGACTTCACAGCTAGGCTAGCCACCTATCCTGCAGCAGACAGTCAGATGATAATAATCACCAGATAATCCCTTCAACCGCCTGTCAATTCTTACCCTGCTGCTTATTCGAGTCCAGGTATATAAGAGAAGAGTTTTCCTTTTTTTGTAAATAGTTGTCTTTTCCCCCTACCACATATCCTCATGTAAGGAATTCTATTCTAGGGGCAAAAACTGTTTAAAGGAGCAATAGACCTTCTGTATGGTAATTTAACACCGAGAGTCTAAGCTGGTGATCTGAGCTACAGGCCGTTGACATTTGGAAGAAAATGGCTGTTCTCAAAATCTCTGGCACTTGTTTCCTTAATGTTCATTTTTAGGAAAAGGAAAATCAACTTAATGGATCTGATTGAAATCAATATCTGAGATTTGTTAGCTCCTAGGGAGGCTGGGCTTAAAATCCAGGCTCTTGTCTCCAAGTCCTGGTAGGAAAACCATCCTACATCCAACACCCGCTTCTTCCCAAGGGGGAAGCATGAGAAAACATGACCACTGACCATGGGTGCTTTGAGAGGTGATGAGAGGCACGTGGGAGTCTGAACTCCTCCTGTCTTTTATATTCCCAGTTCTGACCAGACCCTTAAGGGAAACCGCCAGAATAAACAAGTAGGTGATGCAGCTTTGCAAACCCATTTCCTTGACTCGTAGCTAAGCACCATTTCAGTAGGCTGTGTTCATTTATAAGCCTTAAGCTTTACATACTTTAAGTGAGTGGTCCCCAACTGTCTTGGTGCTGTAAACATTTTTGAGGGTTCACCAGGTACCAAATCCAGCTAAGGAGAAAATACCCAGTAAATGGTGTCTGTGTCCTGCTCCAGGGAGGTGTATGTGAAAGGTGAGGAAAGAAAAGAGAAACAGCAAAACCCCCATAGCACAGCTTCTGGATTCACCGCACAGCTAGAGCCAAAGGTGAAGTTGAAAAACAACACAATTTGTAATGGTAAAATCAGAAACAAAACAACACAACTGTAATGATAAAAACAGAAACAAAACAACCACAGACTTCACATTAGAAGAAGACTCGGGTTATAATCACAATCATGCTATTAATTTAATGTAAGATCTTGGATAAGTCACAACTCACTTCCCTAGGCTTCCCAGGGTTACAAACAAAAGAATGTCACTTCCAGAATATTCAGGGTTCTTCCTGTCCTCACATATCCCAAAGCCCTGATCAATCATCACTCACACAGTGTCGTGCCTGAGTTCCTATGCCATAATTTATTACTTAAATACTTATTCATATTCAAGCTAGTACCTAAAACAATAATGAGTATTTATAACTCAAAAGAACAGAGCACTTTTTTGTGGGGTCACACCCGGCAATGCTCAGGGGTTTCTCCTGGCTCTGCACTCAGGAATCACTCCTGGTGGTGCTTGGGGGACCATATGGGACACTGGGGATCAAACCCGGGCCGGCATGGGCTAGCCGCAAGCAAGGCAAAAGCCCTACCAACTGGACTATCACTCCAGCCCCAGAAAAGAGCACTTTTGCCTTGTTATAAACAACACAACCTTTTCACATGCCCGATTGCTAACATTCCTGTGTTCCTCACAAACAGTCCCAAATCCATCGCGTCTTCACCAGGAAAATCTGTGATCTTAATCACTTGATCACTTGATCACTTGAATCCCGTAATTCATCGATTTGCTCGAGCGGGCGCCAGTAACATTTCCATTGGACCCTATCACGTGCCAATGTAGCCCAATGGCATCTGGTTGATTCAGGAATACGAAGAGCCTCAAACCGTTCCTTCAGGGTCTTGACAAGGAAGTCTGACCATCTTGTAGGTGGGCAGCCACGTGATCTTTGACATCCCGTGGAATCCAGTCGGTAATGGCTCTAGTCCAGTGGTTGTCTCCAAATCACATTACATGTCCAGCCCATCTGATTTTCGATGCCTTGGCAAACGAGACAGCATCCCTGATTCTGGAATAGCGATGGAGGTCAGAACTCCGGGATTCCTTCTCTCACTTGAGTGAGGAGTGATATTCCAAGCATAGCTCTTTCGATTCCTCTCTGGGAGACCTGAATAGCATTCTCATCATGCTTTCGTAGGGCCCAGGTCCCTGAGGTGTATGTTAATGCTGGGAGAATGGTGGAGTCAAAGAGATGTGCCCGGAGTCGGAGGTTCTTTGTCCTTTTAGCTATTTCTTCGATGCCTTTGAAGGCATTCCATGCCACTCTCTTCCTCCTGCGCACCTCAGGTTTTAGGTCGTTCATCATGTTGATTTCTCCACCTAGGTACACATAACTGCTGCATTCAGAGATGTTTGTTCCATTGAGAGTGAATGGGGCCTCTGGAACTAGTTCATTCTTCATAAACATTGTTTTCTTTAGATTCAGCTGTAGACCTATCTTTCCACATTCTTGGTCGAAGTCAGCCAGCATTTGTTCAGCTTGGCTAATGTTTGGTGTTATTAGAACGATGTCATCAGCGAAGCAGAGGTGGTGTAGTTGCTGACCATCTATCTTCACTCCCATTCCTTCCCATTCTAATTGTTGCATGATGTTCTCGAGGGTGGTGCTGAAGAGTTTTGGTGAAATGGTATCACCCTTTTGAACCCCTCTTTTCACATTAATGATCACTTCTTTGTAGAATGGTGAGATCCTGGTGGTGAATCCGTAATACAGCTCACGAAGGATCTTGATGTATTGGGTTTGAACACCCTGTTTTGCTAGGGCTTCGATGACTGCTTCAGTCTCCACAGAATCAAAGGCTTTCTGTAAATCAATGAACGTGAGACAGAGCGGCATCTTGTACTCCCTACAAACCTCAATGAGCTTGGTTACTGTGTGGATATGGTCGATTGTACTGAATCCTTTCCGGAAGCCTGCTTGCTCGCATGGTTGTCTTTCATCTAGTGTTCTGCTAATCCTGTTCAGGATGACTCATGTAAACAGCTTGTAGATGACAGACAACAGGCAGATGGGGCGATAATTGCCGATGTCATGAATGTCTCCCTTCTTGAACAGTAGAACTGTCCTGCTGGTTTTCCATTGGGAGGGCACCTTGCATTCGGACAGGTAGCATGTGAAGAGCCGAGCTAGTGTATTGATGAGTACCGATGGCAGATTCTTTAGGTGTTCGGGTCTGACTGTGTCTGGGCCTGGTGCAGTTCCCTTCTTTACCAATGAGATGGCATGTTGGATTTCAGAAGGGAGAATGTTGGGAATGACATATCCATCCTGTGGAATTTGGTATGTGGGCAGGTGGATGTGGCTATTTGAGTAGAAGTCCTGGATAATCTTCTCCATTGCCTTTCTGGAATATGTGATAGATCCATCAGGGTGTCGGAGGGCAGTCATGGTCTTATAGTTGGCAAAGTACAGGCGGGCAGTGCGAATGCTTTTCCCTGCTTCCCGCAGCAGAAGCCGGGGTCTTAGTCAGAAGTACTTTTAACATAAAGTCATGTACTGATACAACACTTCTCAACTGCAATTGTACTCTGCCTGGAGATATGGTCTTTAGACTAGCATTTAGAGGCTCAATTTGGAGGCAATATAAGGTAAAGGAAGACTTCAGTCAGAGCCTCCTTTCATTCACATAAAATGCTCCATTTGCTTGACAATGTATTGAGATGATTTTTTTTTTTTGAATTTTGGGTCACACCCAGTGATGCTCAGGGGCTACTCCTGGCTCTGCACTCAGGAATTACTCCTGGTGGTGCTCGGGGGACCATATGGGATCCGGGATTGAACCTGGGCCAGCATGGGCCGGCCGCATGCAAGGCAAATGCCCTACCCGCTGGACTATCGCTCCAGCCCCTTGAGGTGATTTTTAAAGAGGAAAGATCATCTGCAAGCAGGACGTTACAGAACCTCACAGACGGCCTGACAGGAGCTGAGAATATCAGATGGAGGGACTGTGGGGGCATGACAAAGAAGTGAACACACAGAAGACCAGATTTTGTGAGGTGCAGTGGAGGCCTACGGTGGAGATTGATGAGTTCTGTGTGCCCGTAGTTTAAATAAACAAGGGTGGGTCTTTCATTAACACAGAGAAGAGGGCTCCACTTTACTTCTGGGAAGTAGATGAATAAAATAATGTCTAAGGAAGACATTTGTTAGCTGTGTGGTGAATAGGCTGGAGGACAGAGGAATTAGAAACAAATAATTCCACGAAGAGAGACTTAACATAGTCCAGAAAACATGTTATAAAATGCTGTAGTGGGGTAATAACTTGGAAATGGACGAGGGGGATCAAATCCAAAACACCCAGCAAGAAACAATTAATAGGACATGAGAACTGATTTGATATGTGAAGCCAAATAAGATTTTAAAAAGGGAAGTAGTAAAAAGTAACTACCAGATGAATGTCCCAGAGAATTAACAGAACAGTTGGGTCACTGAGGGGGAACACAGGAGAACAGAGTTCGGAGCGTAAGGGTCCCGCTGGAAGAGCAGCTAAAGGGAAACATCTAGTTAACAAATAGCTGTAGGACACTGGGAAAGGTCAGAGGCGTCACATCATTATTCTATTAAGCAAAATGCATGAACTATTCATCAGATACTTTTAATGTATGTATTTTATTGACAGCAGGGATCAACAGATAAGAGGCCTAACTCTAGCATTGTAGAACCTGAGTAGAATATGAGATATAAAGTTATGTACCTACTAATAGCATCTTATAATCAAACCTATAAGATAGATGATTAAAATTACATCACAAGCCAAAGAAGATGCCTGCCTATAAACCAGAACATATGAAGTTTAGAGAAGAGATGTGGAGACTGTAAGGATCAGGGCATGCTTTCTGCAAAGACAATCAAGGGGGAGAAACATCCAAAGATTAAACCTTGAGCATAACTAGTAGGAGGATAAGCAATTAAATATGGGAGGGGGTGTCTATGATCATCCCTTATGTCGAGACTGTTGCAATTCCATGCAGAACAAGAAAAATATATAAATGTCAAAAAGAAAATCCCATTTTATAGATTATTCTGCATTTCTGCAGTCTTTAGGTTTTAAAGACTCTATAAGCAAATATTTTAAATCTTAAGTATCAATATTTCTATATTAAAGGTCAGTTCTTAGAATTAATGTCTCTATACTTAGAAACACTTAGAAAATTAAAGCTCTCACATTGCAACAAATACATCAAATTAATGGAGAAACAGCAATAAAAATGTGCAAGGAATTCATACTGAAAGCTATACCACAATGCTGATCTGAAATATTTTAAATTTGAATAATACCATGTTCATGAATTAGATGAATATTTTAGTATGATCATTCTTCCCAGTTTAATCTATTCATTTAACTTAATCATTATCAAATTTCAATGAGCTTTTCCAGAGATTTCTAAAATGGTTCTACAATAACATGAAAATGGGAAAGATTAAGAAAATCACAGAAATCTTGAAAAAAAAATTTTCCATAGGACACTATAAAAACCTAGAACAATGGAACAGACAAAAAAAAACCCATATACACGGAATAAACTGATATATGACAAAGGGACCATTAAACTCAGTAATAAAAATAAAATGGTCTTTTTGGTAATTCCAATAAGTAGTTTTTTAGCAACTAGATATTCACATGTAAAATAATTAATACTGAGACCTTTTACAGGATGCACAAAAATTAATCCAAGACGCACCCTGGATCTCAAATTCAAATGAAAAATAAACAAAATCATCATTATATTTTGGAGATAATTTTATAGCATTATTTTCAAAGATTGCTTTAAGATAGTATTAGAACATAAGTCATATAAAAAAGATAAAAGTTTTGCTGTTCCAGACAGTAAAATTTTTTTTTTTGTTTCTAACTTTTGGAAACTTTTTGTTTCCAAAAAGTTTTTTGTTTTTAACAAAAAACTTAATCCAAAATATAAAGGACAAATTAAAAACAATTAAAATTTTTTCTAATGGAGATGATCTGAATAGAAATTTCAAAAATAGGAATTCAAAATGATTTTGACATTTTGTGTTCATCATGTTGTTTCTTAGGAAAACATAACTTGAAAATACTAAATGCTACTATGTGTCATGGAAATCAATTGTTCATGAGTAAAGTGAGCCCGCAAACAACATATTGTTAGTGAAACACTCCGTGGGTCGGACCAGAGCCACAGACATGCACAAGGCGCTTGCATTCATGCAACTACCCTGGGTTCGAGTTCTGCACCCCTGAGCATCACTGGGTGTGACCCAATAAGCCAAAAAGATTAAAAAAAATATATGAAGTAAAGGAAAATTTCATACACTACTAGTGGGAGTGAAATGGTACAAGCACTTATAAAAACAGTTTGGTTTTTTTTCTTTATAAAGTTAAAGACCATTATCCTATTATCAAGTCTACTAGGTACTTACTCAAGAGAAGACAAAGCAAAATGTATATATCTTGT
Organism: Cryptotis parvus; assembly: GCA_021461705.1. NCBI lineage: Eukaryota > Metazoa > Chordata > Mammalia > Eulipotyphla > Soricidae > Cryptotis > Cryptotis parvus. The sequence continues at coordinate 37,895 of JAJIBD010000223.1, forward strand.
CCATTGCAATTTTATTTGTACTAGACCAAAAGCTGAAAATAAACTGAACTATCCATCCACTAGTAAAAATCATTTTTAAATGTGGTTTGTCCTTACAACAGAGGACAACTCAGTAATAAAGACACAATAAGATGTTGCTCTGTGCTCTGTACAGTGATGCCACAGGAAAAAAAATTAGCTGCATAAAAGGGGCTAGTAAAAAAAAGTTCCAACAGTATGTTATCAAAAAATGCTTCCTATGGCATAATTCACTTAGGAACATGTAATCAATGGTTGCTGAGGGCTGGGAAGCAAAAAGCCTGGCAGGGAAAGATTATAAAACATGAGGGAACTGCAGGAAGTGACGGGTTATACTTTATCGTGATTGTGCTGATATTTAAATGAGTGTTAATGCCCAAAGTTGAACACTTAAAGGGGTGCCATTTATTGTCTACCAGATATTTCTGAGAAAAATACATACTTTGAAAAATAGGTGGTTAATAAATAACTTTTTGTTCATTTGTTTCGGGTCACACCTAAGAGTGCTAAAGGCTTACTCCTAGTCCTGCCCTCAGAGATCACTCCTGGAGGGCTCCGAGTACCACGGGGCTCACACTCTGGTTAGCCATGTTAGAAGTAAACATGCTACCTGCTGTAATACTGCTCCAGCCACGGACAGTCATTCTTAAGAAGAACACGAGAGAACATATAGAATGCAAATGTTTTTATAGTTTGGTATGGGTAATTACATGAAATATAAAACAACGCAAAAAAATTAAGCATACAATTCATATTTGCACAACTTACTGTATTTATTGAAGTTGTAACTCTATACAAACCTACTAAAAAAGAGTCTTGTGGAAAGGGACGTGGAGATCTATCTAACAAATAGAAACAACTACAACACAAGCCAGCAAGCAGTTCTATTTCTTGGCATCCATCCCTAAAACACAAAAGCATTTATTAGAAAGGATACCTGCAAATCTAGTGCACAGCCACACTGAATACAACAGCCAAGGTACAGAAGCAACCCAAATGCCCAGCTATGGATGAATGGACCAAGAAACTGATATCTACACACAATACTATGCAGCACTAAGAAAGAACAAAATTGCAACTTGTACAATATGGATAGAACTAAAGGGGATCATGCTGAGAGAAGTCAGTCAGAGGGAAGGGACAGATGCAGAATGAGACTCTTCATATGTGGGACTCACAGATACACAGCAAGGTAGCAACCAAGTTCCAAAGGCATCATCCTGATGCCTGCATGGTGCATACAACTGAATTGGACAGGGGAAGTGCACTGGAGGGGGTTAGGACCCTGGGGGGGTGTGGGTACATGGTAAAGGATGTGGTGTTGGAATTTTGTGCATGAGAACCATTATTAACAGTATTGTAAACCACAGAATCTGAATCATTAAACAATTTTCAAAAATTAAAAAACAACTGTTACGTCTATACTCGATAGAATACCACTCAGAAGGGAACACAAATGGAGGAGCCGGAGAGCGAGCACAGCAGGAAGGCACCAATATGCAGCTAACCCAGATTTTCTACCCAGCACCGTCAGGAGCAATCCCGGGGCACAGACACAGGAATAAGCCCTCAGCACCCCTGACATGGCCCAAGACACCAAATAAATCAATAAATAAATCGTAAGGGATTCAGTATAATATACGGCATAGAAAGCCTTGAACTAACTGCCATCCAGAAGACATCCATAAATAAGGAATAAAAGTAGATCTGCAAATATCTAAAATTGAAAAAGGGGAAGCACATTTGGCAATGACTGAGTCATTTTATTCCAACCACTTTTTGTGTTTGTTCTGGGACCACCTCAGCAGTGTTCAAGGATTACTCCTGGCTCTGCACTTAGGAATTACTCCTTGTGATACTTGGGACCATATGGGATTCTCGGGATCAAACCCCGTTGGCTGCACTTAACCCACTGTATTATCTGTCCAGCCCCTACTCCAGCAATTTATAGGACAAATAAAGAATGAGAAAGCTGGCAATACTGTCTACAGCTCAAAACTGGAATTGCCATATAAGCTACCTCTCTTTCTCTCTCTCTCACTCTCTCTCATTCTCTCTCACTCTCTCTCATTCTCTCTCTCTCTCCTGTCAAGCTCCTTATTTCCAACCCTCTCCTCTTTAGCTACCGAATCCTGTTGAATCAAACACTAGGTTTCACATTTTCTTTCCTGGCTTTGGCATGATTTCTTTCTCTCCTGAACCTGATTCTGTTCTGGTCTTTGTCTTTTGTGTTTATGCAGGAGAATGTAGGTTGTATGTGTAGGAGTGTCTGTAGGTGGGGGGGGAAGGGGAATGTTCTTCCACATGACCTGGACATGTGACCAGGGGTGACTTGATCTTTTACCTGCTACTGTCTCAGCACTGGGTGGTAGGTAAGAGGAGGAAAACGGGTAGAGACAGGATTGAACCTGAGTATAAGAAACAGCAGAACATCTGGGAGTTAAGGAGCAGGAGCATTTGAATGTCAAAAACTAACAAATGTCACTAGATTTATTTTCAGGGGACCAAGTTCTCTACAAGACACTAACAATACAAAAAGGATAGATTGCAAGAAATTATGAGAAGGAAGATGGTGAGTAGGTGGGAATACTCAATGTAACTATATAAGAAAGTCATGAATTTTGGAAATATTTATAGAGAAAGCAGAATTAAGAGCAAAGCTTTTTATTTTAATATGTGAATGTCATGAATAGGAAAAGAAACTGCTGGGAAAGAAAAAAAAATCAGTCTAACTTTCCGTCTAACTCCACAGGAAAGGAGGGAGAGAAAGACAGATCATACCTCATCGCAAAACTACCTAAATTAACTCTATATGAAAAAAGAATTTTTTGGCCCCTTCTACCTTATTTTCATTAATTGGTCATTGTGTGTGTGTGTGTGTGTGTGTGTGTGTGTGTAGTGTCCAGAAATCCATAGCTTCCGTGGGATCTGAAAGAGAAAGAAGGTGACACGTGGCTAGCAACAGCCACTTCAAAAGTTCCTGTTTCAGACGGCCAGAGAGCAAGGCAGTGTTCTGAAAAACAACTGACCTCCTAGTTGGGCCGGACAGAACCAAGTGCTCAAGGCACACAGTACTGGAATTTTAGAAGGCCGCTGGGAGCGGACACCCCGATGAGCAGTACTGCGGCGTCCAGGTGACCTGCGCACCAACTGCTGGTAGACGCTGCTGCAGGGACAGCAGGCTTTGTTCTTCGGCCCACAGCTACAAGGAAGCCATGGCTGCCACGGGGAGGTGATGGAAGGTGTTGCTTCTTTGATATTTACCTTCCGATCTAAATTACCACCTGCCAAAGGTGAATAAAATTTATCATGTGACTAAAACTTGTAGGTGCTAAATTTAAAGAATAATCACTATCTTAACTCAAGTAGATATGAAATGAACTTTCCAAAGGCAAAACAGCCATTTACAAACATGACCACGTATCATTCCACCGAGAATCTGATGCCAATCGAAGGTGTCCTCAGATATGTGTCATTGCTGTATACATGTGAATGTAGACATGCATATGCTTATATGCATTATATACACTTCAACTATACACACACATATTATGTAAGTATATCAACGAAGTTTATGAGTTTAACAATTCCCATACGAGGCAGTGAAAGCAGAGCTGCTCAGGAAATGAGGTGAGCAAAGGAGCTCATACAGTTTGTAGTCAACAATATAGCACACATAGCCCCATCGAATATCCTGAATTTCTAGATTGATCCCTTATTGATCCCTCTCATATTTGGGCAGACTCTATGGTACGCTTTTGACTATTTCTAACATTGAGTCATCAGGAGTAAATTTCTAATGTTAACTCATAAGAACTCTTGCAGCTTTGACGCGAGTTTCTCAGAACTCTCACCATTGAGACGTTTCCTGTCATAGCCCACTATGTGCCTGGGCCACAAGGGAGGTCCTCCCTGAGAGTCAAACCTGCTCGGATTCCCAAAGACAGCCAACACCACCCGCCAGACACCTGAATGAGTCAACTCAGAAATCTCAGCCGGTCTTATCTCAAGACATTAGCAACATCAGGCATCATGTGGAGTAGTTCAGTCAACACACAGAGATGGGATGGCAAATAACAGGAGAAGTTGCAAATTCTTCATTTAGTTCCTTAACATGACAGTACACCAGTTAGACGCTGCTATGTGACAGATCACCCTGAAATCACATGACTGAAACAGGAAATCATCAAGTTTCTTTTAAAGGCCCTGACACTAAATACTTCCGTTTCCTTGAGCCTTACCACCTCCGTCCTAACAATTCAACCCTACCATCACACTGTGAAAGAAGCTATAGACAAAACCTAAAGAAATGGGCAAGACTAAGGCATAACAAAACTTTATAAAAACTAGCAGCTGTGGTCCATGCCCATAACGTTGTCAACTAATCTTAAATAAATAAAAGAAATACCATTATTTCTGACAGCCCTATTGGTCAGAGAGTGGTTCTGATTTGAGAAAGTTCAGGTGAACTCAACATGGCTTGTTGATTCCCTGTCGGCTGGCAGGAGAGCAGGGGGCTGCCAGGCTGGTCTGTGCCACCCTCACCAATGGCTGGTATGTAGTTGGCTGCCAGCTAGAACGACTATGGGGACTGGGCCACTTGTTGCTTATCATCCGTCAGGTTAGCCTGGGCTCATTCACAGGGCGGCAGCAGGGGTTTCAAGAAAGGGAGAAAGAACAGCTCAGCGGCCTGTTGAGTCCTGACATCAGAATCAGCCATGTCTTGGGAAGGCTCATGCTGAGTGAAATTAGCCAGAGGGAAAAGGACAGATATAGAAGGGCGCATTCATTTGTGGGATATGAAAAAAATAGCATGATACCAATATCCAAGGCCAGACAAAACGTGGATCAAGAAATCTTATCAGTGAGTAGAATCCACCGCAAATGTGTGAGAGTCAGAAGTTAGGGAAGAGAGAGAAAGGAACAGTGCACTAATAATTGTTGGAAGTTATAATACCAGCCTAGAACTGAGCATTGAATGTAGGCAAAAGATTTACACCTCTAAATGTATGTATTGCAAACAACATATGTAAGGGAAGGGGGGAGAGAGAGAGACAGAGAGACAGAGAGAGTGAGAGTGAGTGAAAGTGAATGAGAGTGAATGAGAGAGAGTGTGAGTGAGAGAGTGAGAGAGAGAGAGAGAGAGAAAAAAAAAGGAAAAATGCCTGCCATAGACGCAGGCTGGGGGAGGGGGAGAATCAGGGGACACTGGTGGTGGGAAATGGGCACTGGTGGAGGGATGGAACACTGTATAGGACTGAAACCCAAACATGAATGTTTTTGCAATTGTATATCTCATGGTGGTATAATAAAAAAATTTTAAAGAAAACGAATCAACCATGTCTGATCTGCCCTCAGCTCACCAACACTTGAGTCCTGGTCTCAGAATCAACCATTTCTGATTTGCCCTTTTTTTAGAAAAACAGATTGCTCAGCTCCCTCCTCCTTGGGCAATATACCTCCTTAGGTGAACACAGTAGCCACAAATCATGCATGAAGCTACTACCACCTCCTGGATCATTCCAACATACACACACACCTACCCAGTCCTGCTGTGAGAGGCAGGATAACCCACGCTGGGAAATTCAGCATTAGACTGTTGGTTTTTTTTTTTAGGGACTTCAGGGATTCCAAACTTTAAAAAAGTTTGTTCTTTACACAATAGAGAAAACATCTACCTCAAAGTTTTCAGTTCTGGGAACAATCCATACCCTTATTCCAATACCCATATCCCAATATCCCTCATACCCTTACCCCACTATCCCGTATACCCTTATCCCAATATCCCTCATACCCTTACCCCACTATCCTGTATACCCTTACCCCACTATCCCATATACCTTATCCCAATATCCCTCATACCCTTACCCCACTATCCCATATACCCTTATCCCAATATCCCTCATACCCTTACCCCACTATCCCATATACCTTATCCCAATATCCCTCATACCCTTACCCCACTATCCCATATACCCTTATCCCAATATCCCTCATACCCTTACCCCACTATCCCATATACCTTATCCCAATATCCCTCATACCCTTACCCCACTATCCCATATACCTTATCCCAATATCCCTCATACCCTTACCCCACTATCCCGTATACCCTTATCCCAATATCCCTCATACCCTTACCCCACTATCCCGTATACCCTTATCCCAATATCCCTCATACCCTTACCCCACTATCCCATATACCTTATCCCAATATCCCTCATACCCTTACCCCACTGTCCCGTATACCCTTATCCCAATATCCCTCATACCCTTACCCCACTGTCCCGTATACCCTTATCCCAATATCCCTCATACCCTTACCCCACTGTCCCGTATATCCTTATCCCAATATCCCTCATACCCTTACCCCACTGTCCCATATATCCTATCCCTTATACCTTATTGCAATATCCCTTATCCCCTTATTCCTTATGCCCTTATACCTATGTCTATTTCTATATAGGTCTAGAAAATCCTTTACTTATGATACTCCTGGAATCTTAATTCTGAATTTAGCATATCTTCCCCCTCGAATGTCTCCAAACATCTGTGTCACTTGGTTGCATGCCATGAGTATGGAGGGGCCAGTGATGCTAGTCCCAGTGAGATTGACTCCTACCCAACAGTCGAGCCAAAGATTTGCTGTAAACACACTTAGAATGAGGTGGCTACAGGCTACAAATTACTCACCAGCTGCCACAGTCAGAGGCAACATCCCTATAAGTCAGTTCATAATCCATAGGGACTTATAAGAATGTTCAAGCTAAAACATTCCCCTCCATTCTAAATTGCCATGCTGTTGGAAAAACAGTAGAATTATCTTTCCCACCCTGATTTAATGGCTTCTGGTAATAATAAGCCTGGTATTAAATTCAATCTCCTATTCATAGCTTAATAGCTTATATAAAAACAAAATTTTTTCTGCCATGCTTTATAGTATGAACTGGACAACCAAAGCCAAGGCATATGAAAAAAAAAGCTGGGTCCTGGCTCCAGAAACTTAGATTACAGTTTTCCTCTGGGATCTGGACTCACTCCAACCTGGCTGAATTTAATTAATCTAATAAATTATTTTAATATTTTGTTTATGTCCTCATGGTTCAATCCTTCAAAGTCCTTTGTGGCTAATTTTAAAGCAGAGTTCCAGTATTTTTTGTCCCTTACCTCAAGTGCTTTTTACAAAATTTGAAGCTTTAAAGTCAATCTTGCATCTAATATTAGTCAACAAACCATTTATTAAACATAATCTAAAACAAATTGTTATGCCCTGACAATCAAGAGAGCTACAAGAAGTCATTTTCTGAATAGGGGCACTACTAATTTCTTCACAATCTGTCTTCATTCTTCTCCACTTGTGTACAAAGTGCTAAAGCTTAGAGATTCTAATCCCTGCACATCTCAGTACCTGGGTTTTTCTAATTATTCTCACCCAACTTGCAGGAACCTTATATGTGGGGGGTCCAGGGAATTCCAAGTGGTGTTCAGGAGACCCAAGACTCAAGATTCTCCCAGTGACTCTTGGCCAACAGTTTAATGCAAGGATAAACGTGATGTTTTCTGAGCTGGTGCTGTGGGACCAGGGATTACCCAGGCCACCCTTGCAGTACTTGGAAGACATCCAGAGCCACCCCAGGAGTGTTTAAAGGCCTCCAGAGCTATCTATCAGTCATGATGCTCAGGGGACCAGGTGATGCCGAAGACTGAACCAGGGTTAGAGACATATAAGACAAGAGTCCTTTTCCCTGTATCAGCTCCCCAGCCCCTGAGCCTCTAATCTAGGCAATATTTTATGTTCTGAAGCGTGATTTTCTTTATTATTATTACTATTATTATTATGCCTTTAGGGTCACACTGGCAGTGCTCAGGACTCAGGAATTACTCCTGACAGTGCATGGGGTATATAGAGGTGCCGGGAGCAAACCAGGGTCAGCCACATGCAAAATAAGTTGTGAGTTCCCTTCCCACTCTACGACTGCTCCAGCCAGCATATGCTGTTCTTCAAAATAATATTGCCTCTCACTATTTCTGCCTACTGAAGCTAAATTTGCCATAGTTAGCAATCATTATGTTGCTATAGTTCATAACTATGTTTGAGGCAGTTAATAATGTCACAATATCACTTCATTTTTTTGACCAAATCAAATTAATTCATTTACCAAACCTGAATCAAGGATGAAGCAATAGTACAGCAGGTAGGGCCTTTGTCTTGCACTAGGTCGACATAGGTTCAATCTCTGACACATCACATGGCCCCCTGAGTCCATAAGTGCAATCCTGGGCACAGAACTAGTAATAAGCCCTAAGTACCGCTGGTGTGACCCAAAAAACAAAAAACCTGGAAGTTTTTTTATTTCTATTTTTAATTGTTTGTTTTGTAAGGCTGTCATTTTTCGTTATTGTTTGTCATTTAATGCCCCCTTTCCCTAGAAGAAATGATTTTTTCTCTTCTAATTTAAAGTGTCCCGTGAGCATACCTGGCAGAGATGTTTCACTTTCTAAGGCAAGATCTGCAAGAGGCCCTTCTGTGATGCCTGATCCTGTCTGTTGACATAGCGCCATTGTACCAAATCTGGCAATACAAGTCTCATGGGGAAGGAGAACCCACATTTCCACAATCCTGTAGGAAGTGCAAAGGCAAGACTGTTAATAGTCTCCCCAGGGTTTAGCTCTTGCTATGATGCCTCCCATGATTTCATCTGAGTTTAAGGGTAGTGAAATATGTCAATTCAAATTTCAAAGTATAAAATAAAAAGAAGTGAGTTTTAGTCACATTTTCCAAGCCTGGTTTCATGATTACGGTCTACACATTTCTTTTTACATGTAATCTAACAGCAGACAGAAACAAAGTTCATTTCTAAGCTAAGTCCACTCCATATCTATTACCACGATTATAGAGCAAATCCTCACCCAGAAATATTAAATACTTACATGCATGGGGTTAATACTTCTTTAGTGGGATGTTGGCCTCTTTCCTTTTTGAGAAACTCATTAACTTCTTTAAAGACATTAAAGGCTAAATTTGAAATGTTTTCTTTTTAAACCAAATTATTAAACATTTCTTCGAGATTCTGGTACCTTTATGTGTGCAAAGTCATGATCACGCAGAAAGTCAGTGGTACCAAAGGATCCCCAAGCAGCAACACTTGAACAAAACGTGTGCACCTCCCTCTGATACCTATTTGTGCATTTGACGTCCTGATTTTTTCCATTTTTTCTAGAATAGTGGCTGATACCAAGTTTATGGATATGATTCCCATAAAAATTAATTTCATTCTACTCTGAATCTGTTCCATGTGTGCGGGGCCAATTCTGAACCAGCCCTGATGATATGTGGCCTTTCCATATTCTCCAACACCCCAAATCTGATTCCTTAGCTGGGAAACGCTCTTCCTGTGAAAGGAAACCACCAACCTGTATAACTGAGAACAGAGAAATACTGGCTACCTTTTCTCTTACCACCTTTCTTTTCAATTCACACTGAGATCTAGGATTTTTTCTTGTGTGGGTAGCGAGAGCAAGTGCCCATCTCTCTTGTTTCATTGCTGTTCTCTTATTTCAAACTGAAATAACCTCCAGCTCAAACTACAGAAAGAGCCTACTGAGGAGTTTTCTTGCGTTTTTCTCCGGGTCTCTTCTTATCTACTCTCCACTCTGATGTCTGTCCAAGTCTTTCCGTACTTTTAAGTAGAGTAGTTTTTTCTTTTAATTATTGAGCTTTAAGAGCCCCTTATATATTCTGGATATAATGTCCTTTTAACAATGCACAGCCAGTTACTGGCAAACAAGAGGAACCCAATGTTCCTTGTAGAATAGATGACCAAATAAGCTCTTTGCAGTACAAATTGCCCCCGTTTATTACATAACAAAACAAAACATTTTCAGAGAGGTTAAACTACTTGTATAAGGTCACCCAAATCATAAATTACAAAACCCGGATTGAAGCCAATTATATCAGATTTCAAAGTCTGAGTCTTTTTACTATACTGTATCATTTAAAACCTGAGCCTTTTTACTGTATGTATCAATTCATATTTCACTGTTACAAAACTTATTCCCTTAAATCTGATGAACATCTTGTAAATGTGGAGTTTCTATTTACTACTAATTAGGGAAATGGAAAAGCATCAAAAGAATATAAATGTAGATATACAGATGCCACCAGTTATAAAAGAGTTATGTAAAAAATTCTGCTGTACAATGACTGGAGTAATGACTGTGAATCTATAATTAACTATCGTTTATCCACCTATTTAAAAGGAAAGTTCCCTATAGTGTGTGGTCTAAAAATACAATTTTTACTATGCTAAAGGAAACTTATTCTATTAAAAAGTATATCAAGAAGAGCTCTTTTTTAATAGCTCAGTTTTGACTAAATTTGCCATCAAAAAATTATGTCACGGAATGTTCCATGAGATGAGACTGACAAATGAATTCAACAGTATAACACACTCAAAGACAGAACAGTGCATCACCTCGAAAGTTTCTTTATATCCTTACCCAGTTGAACTAACCCATCTTATAGACTATCCGTGGTTCCATCGAGTCACACCAGGAAGTGATTCATGAGCTCTGAGTCTGGAGTACACCCTGAGAACTGCCAGGTCTGGCCCATAAACACACACACACACACACACACACACACACACACAAAATAAAAACCAAAACTTGGAAACAGCATTTTTTCTAATTTTTTAAAACATTGCTTAGCTCTGCCTATCCTAGAACTTTTGTATGAAGACTCACAGACTTATTTCTCTCAGTTTAATAACTTGGTAGTGGATCATATTGCTATATTCCTCAGTCATTATGAAACCGAGCCCAACCTTAGCAAAATAAGGAAATGATAAAAAATTAAGGAATGAAATTCAAAGATGGAAAATATTAAAATAGTATTTAATAAGTAATTTTAAATTTTCCAATGGGAAAAATGTCTGGGACCAAATAACTATATTGATTAATTTTATAAAATATTTAAAGAAGAATTAATAACAGTTCTTAAACACTTTCAAAAAATGGAAACCAAAATGCTCAAAAACACAGTTGAGGCCCACATTATTGTGTTACTGAAGTCAGTAAAAGACAGCATAAGAAAAATAAAACATTTATAGGCAAATTTTATAACTTCATTTTCCTAACAGCTTCATAGTACTCCATTGTGTAGATGTACCAGCCAGAAGGAGAGAGACAGATACAGAATGACTGCATTTATCTGCATAACATAAATATATATGTACATATTATGATACCAATATCCAAGGCCAAGTGAAACATATATCAGGAGGTCTTGTCAAAGGTGGAAATTATCACAAACGTGCGGGAGTCAGAGGCTAGGTAAGACAGAAAATGGAACAGTGTGCTAACAATTGTCGAGGGTACTAATGCCAACCTAGAACTGAGCATTAAATACAGGCAAAAAGATACACATGACAACCCTTTAATGTATGTTCTGTAATCCATAGTCTGGAGGGAAAGGAAAAGAGAAAGAGAGAGAAATGGAAAGAAATAAAGAACCTGCCATGGAGGAGGGCTAGGGGAGGGGGAGGGAACTGGGGACGTTGGTGGTGGGAGATGGGCACTGGTGGCGGGATGGGTACTGGAACACTGTATGACCAAAACCCAAATATGAACTTTTTAATTGTATATCTTTGTAGTTGTAAAAATAAAAAAAAATTTAAAACAAAAAAGAAAAATAAAACAAACTTAAAAAATTAAAAAATATATCATGGAACTACATCAACCTGAGAGTTCGGAGACTCTAAAAAGTAAAAAGTACTGGAATAAAGTACCTTTATCTCTATTCCTGGAGAGATAAAAAGTAATGGATTAGAAAACCTATGCAATAGAAAAATAAAATATTTGTATATATTTGCTTATATATCCTAAGGTGTGTTTGTATATATAGCCTAAGGTGTACCCAAAGTATATTATTATCTAAGTATAGTTTTAAAACTATACAGTTTTAAAATTCATACTACTCAATTGCTACAACAAAAAAACACCCTGTTAAACAACAGGCAAAGCATCTTAATAATTTCTCAATGACCCACAAACAGCCAACTGTTCTGTTTTGTTAAAACAGGTCTCTTTTAATTTTAACAGAGCCTCCTCCATTCTCTTGTGTCGGTGACATGGAACCGCAACTGAATCCCTTCTCTGACAGGGCGGGAGCTCTCTCTAGTCTGTTAGAGCCTACAGGTCTGATCATGTGAACCTCAACCATTTGTTTTTGTTTTTTTTTAAAGTATTTTATTATACCATTGTGAGATATACAATTACAAAGATATACAATTAAAAGTTCATATTTGGGTCTTGGTCATACAGTGCTCCAGCACCCAGCCCTCCACCAGTGCCCATTTCCCACCACCAACGTCCCTGGTTCCCTCCCCCTCCCCCAGCCCGCCTCCATGGCAGGTTTTTATTTCTTTCTCTTTCTTTTTTTTTTAAATTTTTTTACATTTTTTATTTTTACAATTACAAAGATATACAATTAAAAAGTTCATATTTGGGTTTTGGTCATACAGTGTTCCAGCACCCATCCTGCCACGCCACCGGTGCCCATCTCCCCACCACCAACGTTCCCCAGTTCCCCTCCCCCAGCCCAGCTCCATGGCAGGTTCTTTATTTCTTTCCCTTTCTCTCTCTTTCTCTTTTCCTTCCCCTCCAGACTATGGATTACAGAACATACATTAAAGGGTTGTCATGTGTATCTTTTTGCCTGTATTTAATGCTCAGTTCTAGGTTGGCATTAGTACCCTCGACAATTGTTAAGACACTGTTCCATTTTCTGTCTTACCTAACCTCTGACTCCCACATGTTTGTGATAATTTCCACCTTTGACAAGACCTTCTGATATATGTTTCATTTGACCTTGGATATTGGTATCTTAATATGTACATATATATTTATGTTATGCAGATAAATGCAGTCATTCTGTGTCTGTCTCTCTCCTTCTGGCTACTTTCGCTCAACATAATCTTCTCCATGTCCATCCATTTATAGGCAAATTTTATAGCTTCATTTTTTCCTGACAGCTGCATAGTATTCCATTGTGTAGATGTACCAAAGCTTCTTTATCCAGTCATCGATTTTCAGGCACTCTGGTTGCTTCCAGATTCTGGCTATTGTGAATAATGCTGCTATGAACATAAAAGTAGGGATGGTGTTTCCGCTGCGTATTTTTGGTTTCCCAGAGTAGATTCCCAGGAGTGGTATGGCTGGGTCAAATGGGAGTTCAATTTCTAGTCTTTGGAGGAATGTCCATATTGTTTTCCAGAAAGGCTGTACCAGCAGGCATTCCCACCAACAATGGATGAGTGTCCCCTTTTCCCCACATCCACGCCAGCACTTGTTGTTCTTGCTCTTTTGAATATGTGCCAGTCTCTGTGGTGTAAAGTGGTATCTCATTGTTGTTTTGATTTGCATCTCTCTGATGATTAGTGATGGTGAGCAGAACCTCAACCATTTGTCAGAGCTGTAATTTACTCTACACAGATTTCAGGCATTGCCGTCTGGGAAGTTTTTCTTCTCATGGCTTCTGCCCAGCAAAGCCCAGGGACAAGACTAGTTCCCCGTGTCTGTATGGTAACTGGACTGGAGGTGCTTGCCAGTAAAAACTGGGGGAACTTTGAGCATGCATGGAACTCATCTTGAGGTTTTTCTTTTCTTAAAAAAAAATTACACTCGTTACTGATTCGTTGTTGATGATTGCTTAGATTATTTCAGAACCTTGCCTACTATAAATTATGATTCACTAAATATGTCTTAAATATATACATATATTCAAAGTCAATAAATATCTTTAATTTCACTGTCACTGTATCACTGTCTTCCCGTTGTTCATCGATTTGCTCAAGCAGGCACCAGTAACATCTCCATACACCCTGTCAAAGCAAGTGTAGCCCAAGGGCATCTGCTTGTTCTGGGGACAGGAAGAGCCTCAAGCCATTTTTCAGGTCATGGAATTGAGGTCCATAATTGTTACTAGTTTTTGGCATATCAAATAAAACCGTGGGTAGCTTGACAGGCTCTGCCGTGTAAGTGGGATAGTCTCAGTATAAGGCTCTCATCTCGAGCATTTACTGATGAAACTCAAAGGGAAAGATCATGTTTTCTCTTGGGTGGAGCTCTGAAGAACTATAGAATCTGGATGTTGAGAATGACTGATCTCATGATGAGTATATTTACTAAACCAAAACAGGAGGCAAGAAACTCTGGGATACAAATGGGGGTTGGGGTCACTACATATATTTAATTCACAGGATATATATTTTTCTTTAATTCAGATGTACTATATATATGAAGAATAAATTTACAATGTTGAACATTTGAAAATTAGCATGCTAGAAATTATTTACCTCAAATAAGAAAAGTAATCATAATTTTGATGGATCTGTTGTCCAATTTCTAATAGTCTTTTCTATATTTATTTTTCCAAGTGTTATCTTTGGGGGATCGCAATCCAGTACTAGTTACCCTGTCAAAATTAGATGTCAAACCACTATCTTTTAAACTTTTGGTATTAGCTATTGTTTGTTACGTATAACTTCATTATACTCACATTTCTATTAGCCAGTGCTTCACCAAACAACAGTAAATTGATAACTCATTTACAGTCAGTCAGTAGCACCAATCTAGTCTTAATTTAATGAAAATATATTTCATCCAAGCAATTGGAGTGGAAAAAATTGTTCTAAACCTGGAGATTCGCTGAAGCTATTAAGGACTACAAGATTTTCCCCCCCAAAGCAGCTGTCCTTGGCTATAGTCAAGTCTGATTCAGACATTCCTCAGTCTATTTCTTCATAGAAATAAGAACACCAACCTGGTTTATATGCATTTAATCGAAAAACAATAAATAGCCCATCCCCAGAAAAGGAGAGTGATACTCCTTTTTAAGGGTTAAATGGTGAGGTTAATACCTAAGAACTGGGGCCAGAGACATCGTACAATGGGTCAGGCACTACTGCATATAGTCAACTGAGGTTCAATCCCTGGCATCATGTATGGCCCCCAAAGCTCATCAATAGTGATTTCTGAGTGCAGAGGCAGGAGTAACCATGGAACACTGCTGGAGGTGCCCCAATCCCCTCTCGCCCCCAAAAAAAGAATTTTTGATGATTACAAAGTGAAGTTGCTAAGTCTGAGTAACATCATAGGGATAGCTATTGAAGCAATCATTTCATAAGAATTGTAAAGAGTAAAGAAGGGAATAGGAGTGGGAATAAGAAAACAAAAGAGAAAGAACAGGAGAAAAGGGAAGATGCAGCAGTATACTTCCTGGTTCCTAGCTGCTTCGTTGTAGACTCTGTATGTGAATTCACTAGTTCTATTCTCACTACAACTTAACAGGCAACCTTGAGCAAACGGTCTAGCATGGTCCGAGTGTCCAGCCTTGCTTCAGCATGGAGTCAGGGCCCAGAGTAATACCACAGTGGCTAGGGCTCACTCATTACATGCAGCCAACCTGGGTTTCGTCCTCAGTACCCGTCCTTCTTTTTTACAAAGAAACTGAGGCACAGAAGACAATATCACCACTGGCAGAATTATTTCTATTTCACATAATTACTGGAATACTTATTTTTACAAGCATATGCTTGCAATCAGAATAATAAATTATACCCAGCGACCTGAATTTTAAATAGATCTAGACAGTAATAGACTATAATGTCCTTTATATAAATGTTGAAAAACACGTCTCATTTAATAAAAACCACACATATGATTGAGTAAAATGCTTCTCAGATCAACAATGGTGGATACAATGTTAGGACCGTCAATGAATGTTGCATTATTGGTGAGGTCACACGTGTGCAATGAAGAGGCCCAGGCTGAGAAAAAGGCTGAGCTGGATCCTGACTTCCAAGCTCTAACCATAAACTCAAGCTCTGGCTTTGAGATCACTAGACAATTTTGTCTGTAAGCCAAAAACTGTAAGTGGAACCTTACAAGTATGCCTCTTTTCTAGATTTTTTAAAAAACTGTTTCTTCTTATGTGTTCAATTCTGCACACACAAAAACAGAGATAAAGTGCTGTCATGGAGGACAACACAGTAAGGATGGGCTTTGGCTTTGAGATGCTCTGCAGCTCCTCATCAGAGGACAAGTATTTCCTTTCCAGAGGCTGGATATAATAAGAGTTCAAAGAAAGAATTCCACTGGAAAATAGTGGCTCCAATGATTCTATTCTCTGCTCTGTGCCCATTGAGCGTTCACTTGGTTGTTTGCCGGGTATGAGTTTCTACACTTGAATTCTCTGCTACCCTCTATTATTTAATTTTCCTCAAACAGAATTTTACACGCAGAAAACCTCACCAGCTCAATGATTCCTCTACCTTCCACTGAGTCTGTCTGATGAAAACTTTATCCTCTTAAAGCTTTTAACTACCAAGTAGATAGTTCAAGCGTAGAGTACATGCCTGGCATGTAGAAGTCCCTGGATTTGACCCCTGACATCACACTGCCCAAGAACAACTAGATGTTTCCTTGGTGACCCTTAGTTAATCCATACCAGGCAGTGCCAGCTGTGTCCTCTATTTATCTATGAAGAATATTATATGCATGTATCAATGCTTGTAGCTGTATTTTCATTGATGAAAATACAATCAATGAAAACACAATCAATGAAAATACAATCAATGATGGGCTACTGGAACTTATTGGGGTTCATTTGTGAGCTCGTGGAACTTAGCCACTTTTTCGTACACAGTTTCTATAAGCTTTACACAATAGCTGGACAGAAATCACTCTAGAGGTTCAAATGTTTCTCGGACTTTCACTGTTCTTCCGTTATTTTTAAAATGATTTTGGTACTACCACAGACACAAGTTTCCATTTCCTAACCAAATTTCTCCAAACTCAAATTAATTTTTTGAAGCACACAAATATCATATAATTTCAAAGACTAAAAAATGTTGATTTACAATAAAAGAAAGAACCAGGGATAAGTCAGTCACATTCAAGTAATTCCCAGGAGCAGCACCCGGAGCAACTTCGTGAGCATTGCCAGATGTGACTCCAAAACCAAACTAAATAAATGAATAAATAAATAAAGCACAGACACCTTGAAATACAGGAAGCTGGATGGGTAGAGAAGCGAATGCACAGGGAGAAGGAAATGCCACTTCCCAAGTCCAGCCCAGGAACACGGCGTTAAGTCCTCAGATGCCCAGGACTTAGCATTCTAAGACCGGATGCTGAACTTTGTTTTGGAAAATAAATGCAGTCAAAGGAACACTAGGGGCCTGTCCAATGCTTCTCAGAACTTGACCTTCTAGGGAATGGCTGAGATATTGCTGGCCTTGAGCAATGCAGCCATTAGACAGGAGGCAGCCATTAAACAGAGGAAACAATGGAAACCTCCGAACTAGGACTAGAACTGTGAAGGAACTCTTAACTGGTTGTTAAAAGAAAGACTGAGAGTAACAAATGAAGGTGTCTTAGGCAAATTCCTCGTCAGCTCTGAGGAATCAGGTTTGGGCTGTGCCTCCAGAGGTAAAAAGAAGTACAGAGTTACAGAAATGGAGGGTGTAGCCCCTGTCTGGGAGGGGGTGAACAGGTCGCACACAGGCCCTGAAGATGCAAAAGTCGGCGAAGAAAAGTCTTCAGTCCAGTTGGCATTGGGGAATCCCAAAATGCCCTACAAAGATGGTTCCAACTACACCACACTAGCAATAAGTATTGTCAGCAATTTTGACAGCAATTCTTCCATTCATACTTGAAAACAGGTTACTTGGAAACATTCCCAAGTCAGGATCCAGATGCTGACCTGCAAGTCAGGACTCAGGTGTACAAGTTCTGTCGCATCCAGGATGAAAACCCGTCGTCTTGTCCTGGACCAATTTAAACCCAAGCACAATAAGGCCCAGGTTGACAAGTCTAGCTATGTATACCTGTTAGCTCAGTCTGGGCTGACCTACAGGCCCACTGCTAGGGGTCTACATTGTATGAGAGACTGAGGCACTTCTCGGGAGAATCTCGATGAAAGTAAAGTCCTCCAAGCCCCTTCTTTGTCACAAAAGGTCATGGGCACACAAATGAGAAGTAGAAGGGTCTCCCCCATAACAGTTACTCCAGGCTGGACGAGGCGATGAATATGCCATCAATAAAGTGAGGCACTGCTCTGGGTCTGGGCGTGCACAATACACACAGTCCTGCCCTCCCGGAACAGGAGCAAGCCATTGATCAATAATACTGCCAATACCAGATTACCGGAGTGGGAGAGACACATAGATCAATAATACTGCCAATACCAGATTACTGGAGTGGGGAGAGAACATGGATCAATAATACTGCCAATACCAGATTACCGGAGTGGGAGAGACACATAGATCAATAATACTGCCAATACCAGATTACCAGAATGGGAGAGAGCCATGGATCAATAATAGTGCCAATACCAGATTACCATCTGTGACAAGGACTATTTAAGGACTCTACGTTGCCAGCCCTGTGGCCTTGAGTGTGCTACTTCATTTCTGTGAATGGCAATTCCCTTATTCATTCTAATATTCTGTCGTAGAGATCAAATAAGATAATGTATTTAAACCACCTGGCATGCACTTGGTCTGTAACAGGCTCCAGCAATGGTACCTATTAATAATTCTGTGGGAAAATATGAGAAGTCTGCAATTATTCAGGTTGTGGCTGATGCTCTGAAAATGCTCTTTGTTCACTGTTACTATAATCCTTTTTTCTCTCCTTGTTTTGTCTGGGGAAATGCAGACTTCATAGATACTGAAAGATTAAGTAACTGCCTCCATTTTCCTTTACACACCCCCCATTGTTCTCCTCCCAAGAACACTGGGACATGGGTCCAAGCCGAATCTGTGAACAACTCCAGGTAATCTACTGGTTTTCAAGATGACACAATAAAATTGGATAACGGCACTAAGTTTGTTTCTCTAGTGTCCTGCAACTGGTCTCTTAATAAATCAAGCGCTCGTTTCCTGAATGTGTCATCTGGAATTAACAAATTAAGTTCACTGGAATAAGGTATTAAAAAAATCATCCAGAGTGAAGAGCTTTGGGAGAGGTGGACTGTGGAAGCACTTGACAGAGCACCTTGCAGAGACGACCTGAGAGGCTGAGGTCAACCATGGTCACTGCCCAGACCAGAGACCACCTGAAGGGCTGAGGTCAACCCTGGTCACTGCCCAGACCAGAGCCCAGAGACGACCTGAAGGGCTAAGGTCAACCATGGTCACTACCCAGACCAGAGCCCAGAGACCACCTGAAGGGCTGAGGTCAACCATGGTCACTGCCCAGACCAGAGCCCAGAGCCCATTCAACCAGAAATCCTTCTCCATATAATGACTAGTTTGGCATTTTCACACACCTAAAATGGTTCAATCCTTAGAGCCAGGCTCTCTTAACTCAAGGAAACTTTTCCTTCTCACTGAGAACATTAGACACTGCCATAGACCTGTCACAGACAAAGGCTTTGTTATTTCAGCAATGACTTGGATGCAAAGCTTTCCTCTCTTGAGAAGAGTCCACCAAAGGCATATAATAAGTGACAACCATCCCTCTGGTGTCAGGGGGCACCCAATCAGATCTCTCAGTATCAGCTATTTTCTCTAGGCTGTCCTAAACTTATACTCTGAAGGGATTTTCTTCCTTTCCCTCACGCAATGCTGATATATAAATACATATCATACATATGATGTATATATATATCTGAGATATATATGAGATAGATATCACTGTATCACTGTCTTCCTGTTCATCATCCATTTTCTGCTTGCTCCAGGAACATAAAGAGCCTCGAACCATTCCATCCAGGTCATGGGAATGAGGTATATAATTGTTACTGGTATTTGGCATATTAAATACAACACGGGTAGCTTGCCAGGCTCTACCGTGTGAGATAGATATATATCTCAGCATTACATGTATATATACTGACAATACCAGATTACTGGAGTGGGAGAGAGCCAGAGAGCCATGGATCAACAATACTGCATATATACATATATACACACACATATATACATACATGTATACATAAATGCATACATATATAACTTTTTTAACATATAGCACATAGTTTGTTTTATTGTGGTATCCATTAACTTACATCCCCGATGTTTCCCAGATAACAAAAAATATTCTTGAAAGGATATTTTGAGGAAACATTTTTTAATTTTTGTTTGATTTGGGGTCACAAACCAGACAATGCCCCACTCCATGAGGGTGAGGGCCTCCATTTTCCACATTTGGACTTCCCCTCATCAGAACTCCACCCAGCAGACCAGCCTATCACAGCCCGGCTCATCGAGATCCACTCTGTCACTGTCTGTCTTCCCGTTCATCATCGATTCCCTCGAGCGGGCCCCAGTAACATCTCCATATGTCCTGTCTCATGCTAGTAGAGCCCAAGGCATCTGCTTGCTCCAGGAACATAAAGAGCCTCAATCCATTACGGAATGAGGTCTATAATTGTTACTGGTATTTGGCATATATATCAAATACAACACGGGTAGCTTGCCAGACTCTGCCGTGCAGGTAGCATACTCTTGTAGGCATCTCTAAGTCCGGCATTTATTGATGAACCGCGCGGCAGCGACCGGCATACCTGAGCCGGATTTAAGAAAGACTGCTGCAGGGTGGAACTCGATGAGCCGGGCACTGATAGGCTGGTCTGCTGGGTGGAGTTCTGACGAGAGAGAAGTCCGGATGTGGAAAATGGAGGCCCTCATGGAGTGGGGGTCGTCTGGCTTGTTGGGAGAGCTCTGCTGGGATGGTGGGCCAGGGCTAGAACCCACCATCCCTCCTGGGCGCCTCGTGAGCGGCTGGTCACAGGGAGAGCCAGTAGCAGCTCTGCCCCATGTCTGCGAGTCTCAGGGATCACTCCTGACAGGGCTCTGGAGATCATATGACCACATGGGGTGTAGAGCATGAAATCCAGGTTGGCTGGGCTGTGTGCAAGACCAGCACCTTACCTGCTGTACTATCTCCCCTGGAACCTTAAAGAAACAGTTTCAAATGGAGACGTATCGCCTCTTTTCTTGAGTGCTGTGAACTGAACCTTACTTGGAAGATTCTTCATACACCAGTGTATGACGTTCATCTGCATGAACACTGTGCTTTCCACCGTGCACCACTGCCTTGGGGAAAACTGAGATTTCTCCTCTGGGCACTACCCAGAATTCTGAAGATCTCTGCTTAACTCACAATGTTTGTTTCCTAGTGAAGCAATCAAAATTTTGTAAACATGCCAGTTTTGTTTCATGTTTTTCATACAGAACTATCCCTATTCATATACAAAACAGAGTTAGAAAGGAACAAAACTGAGCCCACGATGAAGTATTTGGCACAACAAGGTACCACTTCACCAAAAACCAAGTACACATGAGAAAAGCAATGCTCTCCTCGAGTAGAAGTCCAAGGAGCCGTCTCTTCCTCCTGCTCTTCTACTTGACCTCCCCATTCCATTTATTTGTTCATTTCCACTGCAACAGCATTTCAGGGCCTTCATTAAAAAGACAAGTATCGGGGCGGAGCGATAGCCCAGCGGGTAGGGCGCTTGCCTTGCACGCGGCTGGCTCCACGCCGCCAGGGTTCAATCCCGGCATCCCATATGGTCCCCGAGCACCGCCAGGAGTAATTCCTGAGTGCAGAGCCAGGAGAAACTCCTGAGCAGTCTGATGCCATATATGAGAACTCAGGTGCCATATTTAACGTTAATTAAAATGGTGCAGCTAGTAAACACCAAACTTGATCAACCCACAGAATTGCTAAATGAATTCCGACTTCCTGGAGGTAACTGGCATCCATTTCTTTCAGAAACATAAACAACACAAAAAGAGAGAGAAAATCACCAAAACAACAAAATGAATTTTAAAATCTGCTTAACAAATTGACCTCAAACACACACGCAAATAGCAAATAACAAAATACAACTTTGCTATGTGCTTTTGTTTCGGCATTGATATTTTAACAAATGTCCCAACAAAAAAAATTGTGCTTTATTCTTTTCTTTGTAGACCTCTTGGGTTACCCAGAACATTTGTGTAGAATAGAAGACGGTTTTCACTCACTAAGTGGCAGAACTCTCCTTAAAAACTAACCTTTGGAACTCCAAAGATAGTACAGGGATTATGGACCTGGCTTTGCATGTGGCTGACCCAAGTTCAATCCCTGGCACCACACTTAAAACTACCAAAAACTACCAGCAGTGATCCCGGAGCAAGAGCCAGGAAGAGTAATTCCTGGATGTGAACCAAACCCCTAATTTTAAACAAACAGAAAAAAAAACCCTATACAGAGCAAATACACAAAATCAATTACCAGGTAAGACAGACCCTTTCTCTCCAAAATCCCGCTTGAGATCTAAAAATCTGTAACGTTTCTTCACAAGAGTCTGCCTGGCTGCCAGCTCCTTACAGTACCCCATGAAGGGTCCATTCTAAAAGACTTTTCATTCATAAAGCGAACGTGGCAAATTATGACTCAGGAGCTTATATTTCTCTCTTAGATATTATCTCATATCCATACATAAAGTCTGATTTATACAAATTGGCTCACATTCTAAGGATCTGCCTTTATTTTAAATAGAGCTTTTCAGTCAAACTTCACGTTCGGTGGAAACACATATTTGATAGCCAGGGCTGGACATAAAATTCCATTATTTAAGCAGCAGAGTTGGTAAGTCAAGTCCACGAGGCCTGTGGCAGTAACTTACTCTGTTTGTGGTTTCTACTTTGTTAGACTCTGTGGAGCCATGAATCTATCTTGTCCTTAAAAACTGAAAGAGGGGCTTTTAAAATGAATGTAATGCTAAATTTATGTGTTCCCGGAGCAGCCTATCAAGGCCTCTAGACTGATTAGACCCAGATGTGGGTAACAATGTTAGTGTTATGGAGAGGCTGCAGGTGTGGGGATAGAGCCCCCTTCCCTGGGACCCTCAGCAATCAGACCCGTGGTTTCTGCTGGCTCTCAGTTTGGAGTTTTCAATTAACACTACAATGGTATTGTTGTTCTCCAGTATTAGATCATGTGTCATGTAAATGAAGCTGAGTATACGGTTAAACTTGACAAGGTGATTTAGGCCAAGGGTACATGTGTTCAGTATTATAACTTGATTGAGGTTAAATAATAATAATACAAAAAGCCCTGACATGCTATAAAGTTTTTATTATTTGGCTTATCAGTAGATTTTCACATTCTGCTTTCATAAAACAGAATGTCATTTATAGCAGGGCAAGGCCAGTATGAAAGGGGAGAGAGACCTCCTTAGAAACGATTGAAAAGATTCATTCCAGATTGGATGCTTTTATAGAGTCCCTATGGCCATCGGAAGTTCTCCGCGAGCCTTTTTGATTTGCTGGTTGCCGTTTCCCCAGACCCGTCTCTTTATCTTATCTTCTTTTGACAGGGAGTGATCTGTGCCCACATAGTCACCACCCCCTGGCCCCTGGTGAGAGCGCAGTAGGGTCTCTATGAAACTTGCTCTAAAAACTCGCTCGGCTTCCCCACACTAAATCTAACTCATCCGTGGCCAGGACCTTATTCCCATCTCCTGTGCTGCCATACTGCTTGGGACAGGAGCCCGGGCCCCTAAAGCCAGGCCTTGAGCTGTCGCCTCTGAGTTAGACTGTACGCTGCTCCAGCACGAACCAAATCCGTTATGTGTCTGAATGTGCCGCAGGCGTGGATCAGCCCATGAATAAATACCAATAAAAACAACTTTCGCGGGGCCGTTCCTGTCGCTCGCAGGACGTTTATGACTCTCATTAAGGCTCACAGACCATGCCGGGGACAGAACTCTCCCCCATCTTCGCCTCTGCGGCATCTCTAGGCAACAAGAGCTTGTGATAAGTCAGCTCAGTGGAAAGGTGCTTTTGCTGTGAGGGCGCACGGAAGGCTTTATGCCGTGTGCATGTGTCTTGTGGGTGCAGAGAAACATGGAGCTCATTTTTATTCTGAGTATTAAGAAGCTCATGGACTAAATTTTTTCACACGCTAGTAATATCTCAACTGAGAAGCAACTTGCTTCCATGCGTGATAAGCTACAGAAGTGTGTCAGACCTCTGCAAAACTCAGAACGGACACTAGAGCCAGGGAGAGTGTGCAGTCTTTGCTCTTTAAATTTATGAATTGTTTGCTACAGTTAGAGACGTTCATTCCTGGCAGAATCACAAATACTTTGGCAAAGTAAACACACTGTGAGAAGGGACGAAGGAGCTAATAATCTCTGTGGGGAAAAGGCAAGTATTTATTTTGTATGTGGATGAGCTGTTTCAAGACACCACAGTTCGGTTCACTCATTGCTTAGGCATTTACTCAACAAATGGTCGAGCAAGGCACAGGGCGCAAAAGGCGGAGGCAGGGAATGGGACACACAGTTCTTTTGCCA
Organism: Cryptotis parvus; assembly: GCA_021461705.1. Lineage (NCBI taxonomy): Eukaryota > Metazoa > Chordata > Mammalia > Eulipotyphla > Soricidae > Cryptotis > Cryptotis parvus. The sequence goes on from JAJIBD010000223.1 coordinate 62,271, forward strand.
AAGTCAAATGCATGAACCTCAGGGACACAAAGCAACTCAACAGAGACACAAAGAGTGCCATGGAATTAAAGTCACAGCAGAATCAAGAACGGAATGAAACACCTTTAAGTACACAACATCCAGACTTTCCTCTTTGTCCACTGTGCAAGCAAAGGGGATTAGGAGCAACAGCACTCACATGGGGAAATGCTATTCAAAAGGCTCGGCCCAGGGGCCGGAGCGATAGCCAGCGGGTAGGGCGGTTGCCTTTGCACGTGGCCTGCCCATGTCGGCCCAGGTTCGATCCCCGGCATCCCATATGGTCCCCCCGAAGCACCGCCAGGAGTAATTCCTGAGTGCAGAGCCAGGAGTAACCCCTGAGTATTGCCGGGTGTGACCCCACAAAAAAAAAAAAAGCTAAAATGATGCACAGCACAGAACCATCATCGGCTCCAATTAAAATGAGTGAAGATGTATGATATGAAAAGGAAAGATGTTAGGCTGCCAACATGAAGTAAATTATTATTCCATACTTTTCGGGATATGCTAGGTTTTACTTGTCATTAAATTTCTAACTTAATATTTACCTAGAAATGCCTCTATCTAGCTTTTCTAAGGAACCTATCAAATGCTTATAATCAATGGAGCACTCCTGCAATGATAGAATGAGCACATTGATTTTTCTGCCAAGTAGGCAGAAGAGTTATGAATGCAGTTATTCTATAGAGTAGGACCCCACACTGAAGTAATGTACTCTCCCCCCCACCCAGTGGTGTCCAAATGCATGAAGAAAATGAGAAGTAATGATGTTATGACCAAATTACCATTCCCAAAAATAATTCATCATGTCACTTAAATTTCCAGAGCATGTCTAGGCGCTAACACATGTACTACAGTGGAAAGAAAAAGCACAGCAAGTAAGTATTTCGGCTATGAATAAGCCATCAAGAAGGTTTAAGATAGTCTGTTATTTTCCAATCACTTTCAAAACAAACAATAGGCAATGACTGTGTCCCTAGAAGGGCTAAAACGAAGAGGAATCACTTGTTGCATGGCTGTCTGTTGGAGGACATGTTTAGCTAATCTGGGAGTTTTGTTGTTTTGCTCACTCCCAGTTTAATCTTATTTAATCCAAGGTTCATTCTAATGAGATCTCTCTTCTATGTAAACACTGCTAGAGGGGTGGCAGTTACAGAAGTCACCTTGATTGAATAACTTCTGACTTATACATCTACTAAGACTTCTATGTTTCTAGATTGGGCACAGCTCCTCTTTATACCCACTGCACCCAGCGTGGGACAGTTAGAATTTACCAGGAGACTACCACCCTGGCTACACTGAGACTATAGGAAGACTATAGGAAAGATCATACTAGTTTGCTCTAAGCAGGCGAGAGTGACCCTTTTCAGTACATGAGAACAAGATACTCAGAATCACCCTGGTGCAGATAATAATAAGGACCTTGTGGGTACCATCTAGATTACATGAAGCTCATGAAGTTAAGATGTATCACCCTGGTGCAGATAATAATAAGGACCTTGTGGGTACCATCTAGATTACATGAAACTCATGAAGTTAAGATGTATTACTTTATATCAGCCCCCTCTCTCTCCAGTGTTTTACATAAGAGATAATCTCGGGATTAGTCCTTGGTGTAACCTTTGTTTATACCTGCAATAGGGTGTGGCACTACACTCTGTTTAGGGTTCTTTGTTGACATGGCAACCTCCGATTGGATTACTTTGGTGTATATAAGGGGCTGACTTGAGGCCCCTTCACCTTTTGCCTTTTGGTTCCTCAGCCTTCAGCTTTTGGCTCCTGTGGCTTTTGGCTTTTGGCTTTGGCCTTTTGCTCTTTGGCCTTTTGCTCCTTCTGGGTAGGACTCAGCTCGGGTGACATCCTCTCTCTTTGGTGGGAGACTTAGGCTCTTTTGTATGGTCTAAGTTCGGACCAGAGCTAGAGTTTGTTCATTATATTGGATTGCTGTGGAAGAGCTTTTGTACTATTAAAAGCCATTTTTTGGAACTGCACTGGACTCGTGGAGTTTTTATCTTTCTCCTGGCGCCCTCGGAGGTAGAAGACAACCTCTGTCCTGACACTATTGGGGACCCGGCGACGTTCCCGACAGCTGTCCACCTCACAAACTGTTCCGACGTCACTTATACTGTCTTCCCGTTCATCATCGATTTGCTCGAGCGGGCCCCAGTAACATCTCCATATGTCCTGTCTCATGCTAGTAGAGCCCAAGGGCATCTGCTTGCTCCAGGAACATAAAGAGCCTCAATCCATTCCGGGATGAGGTCTATAATTGTTACTGGTATTTGGCATATCAAATACAAATACAACACAGGTAGCTTGCCAGGCTCTGCCTGCAGGTAGCATACTCTTGTAGGCATCTGTAAGTCCAGCATTTATTGATGAACCGGCGTTGATAGGCTGGTCTGCTGGTGGAGTTCTTTAGAGAGAAGTCGGATGTGGAAAATGGAGGCCCTCATGGAGTGGGGGGTTGTCTGACTTGTTGCGAGGCTCTGCTGGGGTGGTGGGCCAGGCTAGGACCCACCATCCCTCCCGGGCGCCTCGTGAGCGGCTGGTCACAGGGAGAGCCAGTAGCAGCTCTGCCCCATGTCTGCAAGTGCTCTGCACCGGCATACCTGAGCCGGATTTAAAAAGACTGCTGCAGGGTGGAACTTGATGAGCCAGGCTGTGATAGGCTGGTCTGCTGGGTGGAGTTCTGATGAGAGAGAAGTCTGGATGTGGAAAATGGAGGCCCTCATGGAGTGGGTGGTCGTCTGGCTTGTTGTGCGAGGCTCTGCTGGAGTGGTGGGCCAGGGCTAGGACCCAC
>JAJIBD010000224.1:0-32634 GCA_021461705.1 Cryptotis parvus
AGATCTATTTCTGGTTTTAACCTAGGCTTGAGGACAGCCTCCTCAGCTTAAGGCCTCATTTAAGAAGCATGAATTCCCAAAATTAACTCCGGGAAAAACACAAGAACAAACACCTTTGGCCCTGCAGGATGACTCTTTTGGCTGAGGTGGACTATTATAGCACTATGGCGAACCCCCTGTCTGCAGGCATACTGGCTTAGCTCCCTGTTGAATGCATCATAATTCCCTTTGTGCGCTATTGCACTGTTAGCTCCCTTGAACGTGGAACACAGCAACAAAAGAAAAACTTTTGTTTGGCAGGTGGGAATCATTGCACTTGTGCTGTTTGTCTCAAATAAATAAAAGATGCCCTTATTTTCCACAAAGAATTGTTATCACCATTTGAATCCAATGTGCTTTGAAAACAAACATCACTTTCCAGAACAGAGCAGAACAGTCCATTCCTCTAAGAAGTGATATTTTTCTGTAGACTGGTGGGAAACTTGTAGAAGATTGAAAGACAGGACAAACTCCAAATTCACATGAGGACTTTGGTTCCCAAGCTCAATAATGAAAGCATTTCCTGAGAATGGGTATTAAATGACTAGAATATGAAGAACTCGTCTATAGACAAGCCTAACATGGTTGGTCCAGTACCTAAAATTGCAATTCATCTTCATAATGTCTCTCATTATCTCTCTCTCTCTCTCTCTCTCTCTCTCTCTCTCTCTCTCTCTCTCTCTCTCTCCACCAGAACACTTCATCTTCTCCTGCTCAGAGGAAACATCACCTTGTTGAAATAAGCAGAGACTTACTGAGGCCCAAACTAGATCACAAATTATGAAGAGTACCATGTGAAAAAATACTGGCTTTACTTACAGTTTTATGCTAACACCCCACCATTCACCTGTCTACTCTTTCAAGAAGTCACTCCTGCCTGCTGTGGATACCATTACTTGGACAAATCTCTCTAGAGTTCCTTCCACTGATTTTTTGTTCCAATCCATGAAACTGATGCCAACATATAAGAGCATATAAGAGCTAAAAAGTAAACACACTCTTATTCTAATTTTCTTGTCTCCCTTTTGTCTTTTGTGTATGTCAACATCCTCCTCAACCACAATACAAAGTAGAATTAATGAATGCTTATGTGTATTATGCTGTGTCATTCTGAAAACACAATGAGGCAAATAACATTATCCCCATTTTACAAGGAGGAATCTAGAGCTTAGTATGATTAAGTAATTGACCAAATTACTATAATGCTGTTTCAGGCAGCACTGTAAATTAATCTCAGTCTCTGCCCCCTCAAGAGCTCTGTTCTAAACTCCCATAGACTTTTGCTTCCTCCCATCTTATCAGACTGTGGGCTCCTGGGGATCACCTAATACAGCAGCATATGCAGATTTTCTATCAACAAAGGCTATACTCACACTTTCTTTCATGTGGGGTATACCTGCATTTCTAAAGCCCCCACCCTACATACTCTAGTTGAATTTGAATGGCAATAATTATTATAAGGATCCATCAGGCAAAACTCTGTCTTCTCCACTTTTAAGAAAAGGAAACTTGAAATTCAGCATTCCCCGTCTACAAAGCCAATAAACTACATCTGCTTCTTCATTCCTTTTTCCCTACGCCCTTTGGGTGTGCATTTTTTGCTATACATTGTGTCCACCTCTCACCCCCATTTTGCCTCTATAAAAACAAAATGCTTTTTTCCTCTAAGAAAAATGTTCTCCTGGTGGGAACTGCACAGATGTACCAATGGAGGGATAAATGTCCACGGTTAAAACCTGGTTAGACCCTCCTCATCTACAGAATTTATAACTCAGCAGCAAAATTCTTTTTTGCCAAAACCAAGGGCATAATCAAAGCTTTCAATGGAAGGCAGAAAAAAGGAAATCACAGAAAATCAATTTAATATTTTTGAGGTGTAGAATGGAGATAAATAAAATTTCTCTGGACTAGTTTATGGAAAGTGAGATATGATAATTTTTTTCTTCATTCAGCCAGGACTTTTTTGCAGTTCATGGTGTGACCTTCCTATGTCCTTCCATGGTCTAATTCTATTTCCCACTGAGTAGAAAAATAGAATCACACAATGGAAAGAGCTCAGTCAAGGGCTGGAATGACTTGGATCACCATCACTATGCTGCCAAAGATTAGCACTAGGACTTAAAGCAAGTTATTTGATAAACTTTCTATGTCCTTTTCGTCATCTGGCAAAATGGAACACAAAATCTAATGCAAAAGAGTATAAAGTTCTATAATGGTGCAAGGTCCTCAAAAGTGTCAGAGTAAAAGTACTTAACAAATTAGGGGGATGATATTATATGCAATATGTTTTTTAAACCGCTTTTGAAGTCACAGTCTGCTCGGGATATTCAAGTTTCCCTGAAATCTAATGATGACAAATATCAATGCAGATGGTCAATGACAGCAGGATAAATAACATTCTGTGACATAGTAGAAGATATCCAGATCTCAATTTCTTCACAGTCAAGTTTTGGGTGTTGCTAATAGCATGTTCAGGTAGTGGTTTCTGATCAGACACACTCCTCGTTGTCCAAGTAGTGACTCAAGGATCCAGGCTTCTGCCAGAGGGCTTTCTCCATATCTCTCTTCTGACTTCTGATTGCTAGTTTTAAGCCCCTTAGAAGAGAGACGGGGTATCAATGTGAAATGATCACTAGCTTCTAAACCTCAGTCATGTGCGCTAATTCTGCTCAGAGGGTGAGAAAATGTTGCTTAGTTGTATGCCTAGGACAGAGAAGAAAACCAGAAACAGATAAACAGTGCCAGAGGGAATGTAGGAACCAACTCATGTCTAATTTCTTTTTCCCTTTTTTTCTGGGGTGGGGAGGGGGCATGGTAAGTGGGTAGGGCCATACCTGATGATATGCTAGGGATTACTGCTGGCTCCTCACTCAAAGACTGAGGGAGTGATGGTGGGTATTCCTGGTGGAGCTCAGGGAAGCTTATGGGATCATTGGGTCGGTCATGTGCAAGACCCTTCCTGCTATACTATCACTCCCACTCCAATTTGGTGTCTAATTTTTGAGACTAGTAGTTTCAATTCTTTTGGCATCGACCAAAGAGATCATATTAGTGACTCATGTACTAAAAGATTTCTACAGAGAGCCGAGCCATAGTGAATAGGAATAAAACTATGAAGAAGACAAAGTTTGATGCTTGATGTTGCCCTCAGATTCTCCCACTCCTCCCTTGAGAGGTGGGGAGCCGATGCAGTGCCAGGGACCTCATGCATGCAAGGTATGCCAGGATCTCTGGTCCTCTGAGCTTGGTCCCTGGCACTATGACCCCTTTTCTTAATCATCTCTCTCTCTATCTATCTACCTTTAAACCTCTCTGACCTCCTGCATAGGAATTCCCTCCCCTAAACAGGTCTCTCCCCACAGAACTGCTTCATATTTCAGACAATGATACCCATTAAATTATGCCTTATTTCCTTAGAGTCGTATTGTCTGATACGTGTTCTAGCTAATTAATCTGATAAAGTAATTCATAGCTAGGATAATAGTTATTGTGGGAATTGAGTTACTGGGCCCAGACAATCTGTATTTTCAGAGTTTACTTCTAAAGACAATGCCTGAACCCAAATACTTAGCTCAAATGGTAAGATTTGTTCAAAGATAAGATGTATTTTGCTTATAGTCAATTCAAAAAAGAAATCATTGGACAAGTTAACTTTTTCTTTTACCTAATATGCATTTTAAATGGGGTGTGAATTATATATCCACCCCCTGGGATGAACGACAGAGTCACGGCAGAGCCTGGCAAGCTACTGTGGTGTATTCAATATGCCAAAAACAGTAACAATAATGGATCTCATTCCCAGCTAATGGAGACATTACTGGTGCCCGCTCTAGAAAATCGATCAATGGGAAGACAAGTGACAAGTGACAAAACAATCTAATATAAGGTTGAATTATGTAGTCAGGGCATTTAGAAATGCAGTATATATTTAGGAAATTTTAGGTAGCTACATAGGCTTACTGATATCATTTGCTTTCCTTCCTAAATATGGAAATCCAGTTCCTGGGAAAAGTAGTAAAATGCAATGACTCATAAGGTCATAGTAATCATGGTATTGTGTTCATGAATTAAAATTCCTCACTGACTATTGATTGGGAAGAATCACATTAGGTAGGTCCACTTCTTCCAGGAATCTCAGGGGTTGTGAGTTTTGTTGTTTTGCTTTGAACATAAAATGGGAAGTGGTTTTGTGTAGTTGCTTTTTGGTTTTTCACAAAGCAATGATTTTTCTTGGATGAAGGTCAAAGAAATAGCCCAGACCCTTTTAGCATGTATTGTTTCCTAGCAAGTAGGTTCATAAACCATCAATTATTTTTAGCTTCTGCATCTTAAAACTGAAGAGTATAGCAGCTCTTTATCATGACATAGGGTGGGAGCTAGACTTTGCAGGCTCATTCTGGTATGAGCACTTTTCTCAGGTAGGCCAGCTGCCACTCCTTGAAGAAATTAGAAATAGACATTGGAAAAGGAGTCTGACACTGTCTGGGGTGGGTGGTGGAATGTTCAATTCTGAAACTCTCATTAAGAGCTTTGTAAATCAAAGTGCTCAACATAAAAATAAATAACTAAAAAATTAGGAACAAGAATTAGAGAATAAACAAAATAAAGCCCTTGCAGTGGAGCGGGTGAGTACAAAACTATCTTCCTGAGAAGTATCTAAGCACTCCCAGGCACTGGTCCTGAGGTGGGTTCTCCAAGGTTAAGCCCTTTCACATTCCTGAATGCCCCCATGGCGTTGAACCTGTCAACTAGCAAATGAGTTAGTGATAACATTGCCATGCTAGAGACTGAGAATCTATATACAGAGAAGCTGACTCTCCAAGCATCATGGATCTAACCACCATCCCTGGGAACAAGTTTCATTTCTCAGGGCAGGCAGTCCCTTCCCGCACCCTTATTTGATTTTCACATCAGGCAGATAAAGGAAACTCATTTCCATAATCAGATTATAGGGAGATGCCTTAGTAATTAATCTGAGTTCAAATCTGGCCCAGCCTGGTACTTGTCCTATGAGCTTGCAAAGTCCACTAGAGTCTCTGAGCCTTGATCTCTTGTTCTTGGAATGAGGATAAAAAAGAAACCATACAGTGAATTATGAGGATCACATGAGCTGGCATGTCGAAATGTCACACCTGGAAAGCACTGGCAGCTAAGACTATGAACAGCAGTGATGTCAATAATTTGAAGAGTCTATTGGGGCCTTCCTGTGTATGGTTCCTGGACTAGGGGCTGGAATACCAAAATTAGATAAATCTCTATCCTTGTTGAGCTTCAAAGTTCAGTTAGAAAGACTATGGAAACAGAACCCCGAAACTGTAATTTCAGTTTACGTTGACTAGAATATAGAATTCGTATAGTCAAATACAATCAGAAATAAGAAGCAATCATATGGAAACATCAGAATGAACAAGCTGACTTTGGAAGTGAGTTCAGGGCAGAGGCCGAACAAAAGAATGAGAAAGCAATTCACCCTTCTTAGGGAGAGCAGTATAAGCAATATAACCAAGGTATGTATATTCAGCAACAAACTAAGTGAACCCATACAATTGGTCTTTGATAATACATTTCATAACCAATAAGCCATTCTTTTTTTGAGAGTCACTTCCCAACTGCCTCCAATATAGGCTTTGCAAAGACAGGACAATTTATCAGAAAAGGCCAGCCCTGCCAGAGAGGATACATTAATCACACGAAGAATGTGGAAAGAGGTGGCTTGAGAGGGGTGAGAGTCTTGGCTTGCTCTTTCAAAGAACCCATATCACCCAGGTCAGACATTTTAAGTCGTCTCCCCAGAGCCAGTGCAGAGGGTCAAGCTCCTATTTCCACTCATAAGTAGAAGTATGACAGCTCAGAACTCTACATTACAGTCGTTTCCATCCTTTCTTTCCCTGCAGTATATGACCTAGTTTATAAGCCAGTGGCTATTTATTCTTGGAACAGTCAACCTCTGTGCATGCCCAAATGTTGCATCTACTCACATGACAGAAAACACGTCCGAAACAAGCAGAAGCAGCATGTAACAGACTGAATTGGTAAACATTACATTGGGGCATCTTGTTAGAAAACAACTCCCATTCTATTAGTTGGGATAAGGCTGGGTCTCTATTTCTAGCAGACTCCTGGGTGGTGCCAAATAGATTGTTCTCTAGACTACATGAAGAAGTATAATCTCTTCCAGGAGATTTAGATGTCATGCTCATGGGCACTGATTGTCACTGTTGCTTATTACCAGGCAAAGCCCCAATGTTTCGAGATATAGCCTGCTCAGATGCACTAGCTGTGTAGGCATTCTCACTCTGTCCTCCCTGTGAGACTCCGTGCCCAGGAGACATCCCATGACTGGAACACCTGAGACCAATGGACACCTGTTCCCGGACGACTTAGACTGAAGCCAATGGAACCTCTGCTATGCCCACAGAACACTTCACAATGGAGGGAAGGAGATTCTCCTCCTCCACCTCTTGAATCTGAAAACCAGGTTGGGGCAGGGGAAGTGGGAACAGGAAGGAGATTTCCTGCTGCAGCCCTGAATAGCTAGGAAGCAGCAGAGAAGCAGGAGTCAGAAACCCACACCAGGAGATTTAAGTGCTGCTCTCTCCAAGCGCCAGGGAGGGGGTGCAGATCATCATGAGGCCTGTGTGTAGTCAGGGAACAGGCTCGAGCAGGAAATGTTCCCAGGGCTTGAAAGGCTCTGAAAGAGCAGCACCTGCTTTTCGCACCGACACAGTGACACACTGGGATCCTCCGCTGCCCGCTGCCCACTTGGCATGGGTCATAGTCCCTGAGGGCCCCAGGGGAGGCGCTGCTTTTGTCCTGGACCCCCGCCTATGCCCCCATAACTCTGAAACGACATGACATCTTAACCTTTATAAGAATTTCTTCAAGACAGCATTTAAAAACACCCAAATCTTTCTTGACCTTTACATCTTAGCAGAGTTTTTTTTCTTCTTAAATTGATGTTACAATAATTTTTTAAACTGTGGCATTTTTAAAGCTACTTCAAGAGGAACTTCACTTTCCCTTACCCATCCCTATTTGAGACCAATCATTAATCATGAAGGGAAGGCACCTAGGACTCAAACCAGCTTTATTATATTTTCGTGTTTGTGACATTTTCTTTCTATCAGCCAGTGGGAAGTTCCTACCCTTTTCGTTTATTATCTACAGGTTGTAGAATTTGTTTCCAGGTTCAGCCCTCTCCCATCACCTTCCACACCCCTCCCATATCATGGCCCAGGCCCCTGAGGGTTCCATAAGACTGGTGTTTGGAGAGAGAATAGTTTATGAGTATAATCTTTAACTTTGCAAAATGCACATTTTTGTCTTAGGCAAAACAGTCCTTTCTTGTACAAAAGGACAATTCTGCTGTCACAGACCAACCCTTTTCTCCCCCTCTCTCTCTCTTATTTTCCCTTATGGTTGGCTCCTGCAAAGAAAACCTGAGAGGACAAAGGACTTAGGTCAAAGGTCACAACAAGATATAAGACAGCCAGCTCATTATGGCTGTGTTTAGAAGGAGCTGAGTAGCAGTACCATCTCTTAACCTAAAGTTCTTTGCCTGGACTTCATGGATGTGGATGTGTTTAAAAAATTTGATGATCCAGGGTGGGAAAAATATCACATCTTTTATTCTTGCTAACATTTAACTGATGTTTTTGCATTTTATTTGAGTTATGATTACAGGCAAGAAACTATTGTGATATTAGCACTGCCTTAACTGTGTCACAGTAACCATATGTTTTCATATCACGTTAGAGTAGTAACAGATATCTTGAAAATTGCTTATTTTTTCTCTCTATTTAAAAACATAGTGGTTACTAGTCTGACCTCTAGTTCTTGTTATTGAGTGTATTGATAAGGAAGTATGTATATTACTAGATCATACATTTGTGTCATTTTAATGTCTTGATAATTATATTTTTATGTAATTAGTTTCCCTTGTAATTTTATGCATTTTTATCTTATACATTTTCAGGCATTATTCTGAGAAGTCACAGACTTTATATGTAATGCAAGGGAGTTCATTGCAACACAAGAATAAGTGCAGAAACCTCAGCCAGAGACCCTGCTTTACCTCTGGGCCTGAGCAGCCACACCCATCATTCTTAAATTTCTAGGACTTGAAGGATTTTGACTTGGCTTCCTTAAATTTGTTTATTTTTCAGCCACACCCAGCACTGCTCAGGTGGGGCTCCCAGAACATTGCAGAGTGCCCTAGATCAAATCCAGATTGGCTGTAATGAGGGAAGCACCTTACCTGCTCTATTATCTCTCCAGTAGGTCCAACACCTAATTTTTAAGTTTCAAATGAGAGATAGATGACACTAGGGTAAGTCCAGATATTAGCTTGTATTTCCATGTAGAGATTGTCACTTTTCAACAGGCAACCAAATTTAGGTGAGAGGAAGGGCACTCAAGCTTGGGGTCTGGGGCTTTGAGGAGAATGGGGTCAAGAAGCTAACTCAAATAACAAAGCAAATGCAGGTTCCAGCCTGCCACCAATGGACCCCACCCCAGCACTAGAGACTCCAGTGTAAAATGGATAGGTAGATAGATTAAGCTCCTGGGAAAGGAGATTATTGAGTTTCCAATCTGATATGTATACAGACTCAAAAGTTTAAAGAAAAGTCTGCATTCTGCATCATCAGCTGTAGAGTAAGAAAATAAAGCTATTGGCAAGGGTGAGATTGCTCTTTTATCTGTAAACATGCATTCTTTGAAAGCTTCAAGCATTTGGAGATAATGATAGATGTCTAGCAATTAACTTCCCATCTCTACCCTCTACCAAACAATACAAAATAACTTTAAGAATATATAATTTTTATGAAATCAGACTCCCAATATTACTTGAAGAGAATGCCAAGAATAATATGAAAAATTTCTAGTAGAAAGAAACAAATCTCAAGAGCCAGAAAAAATAGTACATGTTAAGGAACTGTCTTTATCCCAACAATCTAGTCAACCTCCAGCACTATATATGGTTCCCCACTCACCAGCATCAATGAACAGGGGGTCATTCTTGAAAATGACTCAGTAGTAGCCCCTGAGATCCACAGGAATAGCAAGTTGCACTATCCCTGGCCTTCACAAAAATAGAAAAAAAAGGAATAAATCCCATTTTGCTTATATCTCCCTTTCTGAAATAGGATTTTGCTGCAAATAAACTTCTAGGAGATCAGGAGAAGCAAGTAGACCTTAAGGAAAGTTGGAGAAAAATACAAAAAAAAGAGTACTAGAGCATGGACAAGTTTAGAAAGGAGATTTCATAGTTTGGGCTTTTTAAAGAATTGATCTCTGTTTCAGCTGCTTGACAATTTGTGGATAAGAGGTGGGGGCACACTGTGGGAACCCACCCAGGATTCTAGGCCAGGATTCTTTGCGCAGTGGTTCAGCTCAAAGACCCAAGAATGCAGTGCTGCTAGGAGCCTTGCAGTTCCTGCGATACGCAGCTCAGCATTGTGGTTCTGGGGTCCTCTGGTGCTGAACCCCCTCAGGGAACATTCAATGGTCGTAAGTCGCCTAGCTGTACTCTCTCCCCCCATCCAACCAGAATTTAAAGGGACAAACACAGCTGAAAGGAGTGTGAGTCAAAATGCTAGTCTAGTGTCTGAGAGAGGACTAGAAAGAGGATTTTTAAAAGAAAGTGTCAACTTTCAGCAACTAGATGGTTAAGCAGAAATTAAAAATGTAGAGTCCTACAAGATTTAAAAAAAATAATAGATCAATAAAATGAGTGGATACACAGTAAGTCCCTACCAACAGAACAAACAAAACCTGATAAAATATGTGAATTTCACAAGACTAACAGTAAGGAATCCATTTAATAACTATAAACTGAGTAGTACAAAAACGACAAACAGGTATTACAAGTTTTCTCACAAATCACCTAAGGAAGGTTTCAACTACTACACTCCATCAAAACATGAAGAAGGAATAAATTTTAATTTATGTTCCAAATGGAATATTTAGTTTAATCCAGAAAAAGCACTTCAAATTAAAAATTTAAATGCTGATAATAGAAATATAAAAAATAAGAGAAATAAAAAGAATAGCTGATTGAACTCAGTAGAGAAATAGAAGGAAAAGATGTTATTATCTAAGAAATAAAAAAATATAAAATTTTGAGGCAACAAGAAGTACACTCTGATGAATATATGATAGGGGGATAGTAAAGAAGGAAAATAGCCAAGGAAATAAAATGGTGCTAAGAAAAATATTAAATTTATCAAGAAAAATTGTAGAAATAGAAGATAGGCAAAGAAGAAATAATATTTTATGATGAGAGTTAGAAAGAAAAAAATAGACAAATGAAACATGACAACTCTTTAAAATTATAATCTGAAGGAGCAAAAAGTATGAAATGGAGCAAGGAAAGCCTCTTCAACAAGTGGTGCTCGATAAATTGGGCAGCTACATGTAAAACAATGAATTTGGATCTCTAACACCATGCACAAAATCAGATCAAAATGGATTAAAGATCTCAACATCAGACCTGAATCCATAAAGTACATTGAAGAAAATATAGGAAAAACCCTCCATGACATTGAAGCTAAAGACTTCTTCAAAGATGAAACACCACTAACAAAACAACTAGAAGCAAAGATAAACATATAGGACTACATGAAACTAAATATCTTCTGCACCTCAAAAGAAACAGTGACCAAGATACAAAGACAATCCACAGAATGGGAAAGAATATTAACCCATATCCATCTGTTAAGGGGTTAATATCCAGGATATATCAGGCACTGGTAGAACTTTACAAGAAGAAAACAGTCAACCTCATCAAAAAATGGAGGAAGAAATGAACAGAAACTTTGACAAGGAAACAATTCAAATGGCCAAAGGCATATGAAAAAATATTCATCATCATTACTCATCAGAGATTGCAAATCAAAACAACAATGAGATATTATCTCACACTACAGCGACTGGCACATATCCAAAAGAGCAAGGACAACAAATGTTGATGTGGATGTGGGGACAAAGGGACTCTCATCCATTGTTGGTGGGAATGTCAACTGGTACAGCCTATTTGGAAAACAATATGAACATTCCTCCAAAGACTAGAAATCGAGCTCCCGCTTTGACCCAGCGGATACCACTCCTAGACATATACCCTGGGAAGCCAAAACACACAACAGGAAACCACCACCCTCACTTTTATTTTCATAGCAGCACTATTCACAATAGCCAGAATCTGTGAAACAACCAGAGTGCCCAAGAACTGATGACTGGGTAAAGAAACTTTGGTACATCTACACAATGGAATACTATGCAGCTGTTAGGAAAAATGAAGTTATGAAATTTTGCCTATAAATGAACGGACACGGAGAGGATCATGTTGAGTGAAATTAACCAGAAGGAAAAGACAGATATAGAATGACTACATTTATTTGCATAATATAAATATGTAAATATATATGTATCTATATACTATTAAATATATTTAATATATGTTAAATTTATATATAAATATATATAGTATGAAACCAATATCCAAGGTCAGGCAAAACATGGATCAGGAGGTCTTGTCAAAGGTGGAATCTACCACAAACGTGTGGGAGTCAGAAGTTAGGTAAGACAGAGAAGGGAACAGTGTGCTAATAATTGTCAAAAGTGATAATACCAGCCTAGAACTGAGTATTGAATACAGGCAAAAAGATACACATGATAACCTCTAAATGTATGTATTGTAACACACAGTGTGAAAAGAGAAGGAAAAGAGAGAGAGAGAGAGTGAGAGAGAAGAGATAAAGAACCTGCCATAGAGACAGGCTAGGGGAGAAGGAAGGGGATGGGGACATTGGTGGTGGGTAGAATGGGTGGTAGAACACTGTAAGACTGAAACCCAAACATGAACATCTCTGTAATTATAATAAATAAATGGATGGATGGATGGATGGATGGATGGATGGATGGATGGATGGATGGATGGATGGATGGATGGATGGATGGATGGATGGATGGATGGATGGATGGATGGATGGATGGGTGGGTGGGTGGGTGGATGGGTGGGTGGATGGGTGGGTGGGTGGGTGGGTGGATGGATGGATGGATGGATGGATGGATGGATGGATGGATGGATGGATGGATGGATGGATGGATGGATGGATGTGATGGATGGATGGATGGGTGGATGGGTGGGTGGATGGGTGGGTGGATGGGTGGGTGGGTGGGTGGATGGATGGATGGATGGATGGATGGATGGATGGATGGATGGATGGATGGATGGATGGATGGATGGATGGATGGATGGATGGATGGATGGATGGGTGGGTGGATGGGTGGGATGGGTGGGTGGATGGGTGGATGGATGGGTGGATGGATGGATGGATGGATGGATGGATGGATGGATGGATGGGTGGTGGGTGGGTGGATGGATGGATGGATGGATGGATGGATGGATGGATGGATGGATGGATGGATGGATGGATGGATGGATGGAATTGAAATTGAAGAAACTTCTGTAATCAAAATTGAGATATATCCTAGTAAAACTGCTAGGTTTCCAAGACAAAGATACAACTTTCAAAATCTCCAGGCAATAAGAACAAATAATTTTTACAAAATTGATAATAGCAAGAGTTCAACTGGTATTAGAGTTTTAATATCAGCATATAAAGAAGACACAGTGGAGTAACATACATTAAATTTTTAATTAAAACAATTTTTGAACAAGGATTTAATATATAGTAGCTATTCTTTGTTTCTTTTTTTAATTTTTCATTATACCACAGTGAAACATACAGTTACAAAAGTGTTCATAATTGGTTCTTGTAATACAGTATTCCAGTACTCATCCCTCCACCAGTGCCCCATCACCACCACCAGTATACCCACCCCCTCCCGCCCATCCCTGGGCGTACCTCAGTAGCAGTACTGAGGGGGTACCTCAGTATCAGGTACCCCCTTTTACCCCTCTTTCTCTCTCTGTCTCTCTCTGTCTCTGCCTCTCTATCCCCCTTCTTTTACACATTGTGGCTAGCCCTGCAGACATTTAGGGTTTATCATGTAAGTCTCTTTGTGTACATTCAATGGTGAGTTTCAAATAACAAAAATTCAAATTTTTAATATAAAAGAATTTAGGGAATTTTCTAGTCATAAATGTGCTTGAAGAGTATACTAATGAGTAAACTTCATCATATCAGTTCTTTAATAAAAGGACTTGTAGGGAACATTTTGTAATATATAAATGTACATATGATACTAAAAAAGGTAGGAATAAGACTGAAAGACCAACACAGAGATGCTATATATTGTGACAAAGTAGAAATCCTGCAATTAAAAAGCAGATGAATAAAATAAATAAATAAAAAATAATTAAATAAATAAATAAATAAATAAATATTTTTTGGACTTTTATTTTATTTTATTTTTTTTTATTTTTTTTTTATATATATATTTTTTTATTAATTTTTTTTATTTTACAATTACAAAGATATACAATTAAAAAAGTTCATATTTGGGTTTTGGTCGTACAGTGTAGCAGCACCCATCCCGCCACCAGTGCCCATCTCCCACCACCAACGTCCCCGGTTCCCTCCCCCCTCCCCAGCCCCTCCTCCATGGCAGGTTCTTTATTTCTTTCCATTTCTCTATCTTTCTCTTTTCCTTCCTCTCCAGACTATGGATTACAAAACATACATTAAAGGGTTGTCATGTGTATCCTTTTGCCTCTATTTAATGCTCAGTTCTAGGTTGGCATTAGTACCCTCACAATTGTTAGCACACTGTTCCATTTTCTGTCTTACCTAGCCTCTGACTCCCCACTAGGTAGTCATTTGGGAAAAGATAAAATTAGATCTATATCTCACCTTAATAGAACAAACTTCAAATTATTAGGTATCTAAGTTTAAAAACAGTAATCATAGAATACAAAAAGGAAAATAGAACTAAATTATTCTTTTTTTTTGATGCTGCATAGCTTCATCTTTATTTATTTTTTTTTAACATTTTATTATACCAGCGTGAGATATACAATTACAACGTGGTTCACGTTTGGAGGTTTCGGTCACACAGTGTTCCAGCATCCCGCCCTCCACCAGTGCCCATCACCCACCACCCATGTCCCCAATTCCCTCCCCCTCCCCCGTCCTGCCTAAATGGAAGATTCTTTATCTCCTCTCTCTCCCTCTCTCTCTCCTCCTTCTCCCACACATTGTGGTTTACACTACATACACTTAGAAGCCATCATTCGCATTTTTTGTCTGTATTTAATGCTCAGTTCTATGTTGGTATCAGACCTTTTGACATTTGTTCACACATGTTCCCTTTTCTATCTTACCTAACCTCTGACTCCCACGCGCTTGTGGCAATTTGCACTTTTGGTAAGATCACCTGGTATATTTATATCATGCAAATAAATGCAGTCATTCTATGTCTCTCTCTCTTTCCTCTGACTAATTTCACTCAACATGATTTTTCCATGTCCATCCATTTATAGGCAAATTTCATAACTTCATTTTTCCTGACAGCTGCATAGTATTCCATTGTGTAGATGTACCACAGTTTCTTTATCCAGTCATCAGTTCTTGGGCACTCTGGTTGTTTCCAGGTTCTGGCTATTGTGAATAGTGCTGCTATGAAAATAAAAGTGCGGATTGTGTTTCCGCTGTGTGTTTTTGGCTTCCCAGGGTATATTCCCAGGAGTGGTATGGCTGGGTCAAAGGGGAGCCTCAATTTCTAGTCTTTGGAGGAATGTCCATATTGTTTTCCAGAAAGGTTGTACAAGTCGACATTCCCACCAACAATGTATGAGAGTCCCCTTTTCCCCGCATCCATGCCAGCACTTGTTGCTTTTACCCTTTTGGATATGGGCCATTCTCTGTGGTGTGAGGTGATACCTCATTGTTGTTTTGATTTGCATCTCTCTGATGATTAGTGATGATGAGCATTTTTTCATATACCTTTTGGCCATTCGAATTTCTTCCCTTGTCAAAGTTTCTGTTCATCTCTTCTCCCCATTTTCTAATGGGGTTGGCTGCCTTTTTTCTTATATAGCTGTACCAGTGCCTGATATATCCTGGATATTAACCCCTTATCAAATGGGTATTGAGTGAATATTCTTTCCCATTCTGTGGACTGTATTTCTATCTTGGTCACTGTTTCTTTCGAGGTGCAGAAGCACTTCAGTTTCATGTAGTCCCATATGTTTATATATTCTTCCAGTTGCTTTGTTAATGGTGTTTCACCTTTGAAGATGTCTTTACCTTCAATGTCGTGGAGGGTTTTTCCTATATTTTCTTCAACGTATTTTATGGAATCAGGTCTGATATTGAGATCTTTAATCCATTTTGATCTGATTTTTGTGCAAGATGTTAGACACAGGTCCAAATTCATTTTTTTACATGTAGCTGTCCAGTTTTCCCAGCACCACTTGTTGAAGAGGCTTTCCTTACTCCAGTTTGGACTCTTTGCACCTTTATCAAAGATTAACTGATCATGTATTTGAGGGTGGGTGTCAGGATACTCAACACTATTCCATAGGTCCACAGGTCTGTTTTTATTCCAGTGCCATGCTGTTTTAATTACTGCAGCTTTGTAGTACAGTTTGAGGTTGGGAAAGGTGACGCCACCCATCTTCTTCTTCCCAAGGATTGCTTTAGCTATCCGTGGGCGTTTATTATTCCATAAGAATTTCAGGAGTGTTTGGTCAATTTCTTTAAAGAATCTCATGGGGAATCCTTATAGGAACCGCATTGAATCTGTACAAAGCTCTAGGGAGTATTACCATCTTAACAATGTTAATTCTCCCCCATCCTTGAGCAGGGAATGTGTCTACATTTCCTCGTGTCCTCTTTTACTTCTTGAAGCAGTGTCTTGTAGTTCGCTTTGTATAGGTCCTTTACACACTTGGTTAAGCTGATTCCTAGGTATTTGATTTTCTGTGGCACAATTGTGCATGGAATCGATTTCTTAATATTCCTTTCTTCTTTTTCGTTATTTGTGTATAGGAAAGCCACAGACTTTTGGGTGTTGATTTTGTACCCTGGCACTCTACTATACATATCTATTGTTTCTAGGAGTTTTGGGGTCCAGAGTTTATGGTTCTCTAGGTATGATATCATGTCATCTGGAAATAATGATAGCTTGATTTCTTCCTTAGGCAAGGCTTTCCTTCCTAAGGTTGCCCTTAGTGTCCTTTTTCTTCTCTGATTGCTATGGCGGAGTACTTCCAGTACTATATTGAATAAAAGAGGTGAGAGAGGGCAACCTTGTCGTGTTCCTGATCTTAAGGGGAAGGCTTTCAATTTTTCCCCCATTGAGAATGATACTCGCTGTGGGCTTTTCGTAGATGGCTTTGACTATCTTGAGGAAGATTCCTTCTATTCCCATTTTCTGGAGGGTTTTAGTCATGAATGGCTGCTGGATCTTGTCAAATGCTTTTCTGCATCTATCGATAGGACAATATGGTTTTTTTTCTCTTATTGATATAATGTATTATGTTGATTGATTTGTGAATGTTGAACTATCCTTGCATTCCTGGGATGAATCCTACTTGGTCATGATCTATGATCTTTTGATGAGTCTTTGGATTCTGTTTGCTAGTATTTTGTTGAAGATCTTAGCATCTGTGTTCATCAAGGAGATTGGTCTGTAATTTTCCTTCTTTGTATTGTCTCTCCCTGCTTTGGGTATCAGGGTGATATGTGCCTCGTAAAAGCTGTTTGGGAGTATTTCTGTTTCTTCTATTTCCTGAAAGAGCTTGAACAGGACTGGCAGTAGGTCCTCCTTAAAGGTTTGGTAGAATTTGCCAGTGAACCCATCTGGACCTGGGCATTTGTGATTGGGCAGACTTTTAATTACTGTTTCAATTTCCCCGATGGTGATAGGCTTATTTAGGTATTGGAGGTCTTCTTGTTTCAATCATGGGAGGTTATAAGACTTCAGGAATTTATCCATTTCTTCTAGGTTCTCGTGTTTTGTGGCATACAGGTTCTCAAAATAACCCTCTGATGATCTTTTGGATTTCTGTTTTTTCTGTTGTGATGTCACCATTTTTATTTCTGATTCTGTTTATATGGGTTCTCTCTTTCCCTGTCCTTACAAGTCTTGCCAGTGGCTTGTCGATCTTGTTTAATTTTTAAAAAACCAGCTCTTGGTTTCATTAATATTTCGGATTGTTTTTTTTTTTTTTTTGGTTTCCAGCTCGTTGATTTCCTCCCCTAAGTTTCACTATTTCCTTCCCTTCTGCCTGGGTTGGGCTTCCCCTTGTTGGTCTTTTTTCTAATATTTTCAGCTGTGAGGTCAGGTTATTTATATGGGCCCTTTTTCTTTCCCGATGAATGCTTGCAGAGCTATGAACTTTCCTCTTAACACAGCTTTTGCTGTGTCCCACAAGTTCTGATAGTTGGTATCTTCATTGTCATTTGCTTCTAGGAATCTTTGGATTTCCTGTTTGATTTCTTCTATGACCCATTTGTTGTTTAGCAGTGAACTGTTTAGTTTCCAGGTGTTTGGTTTAGCTCCCGCTTCTGTGTATGGTTCACTACTATTTTCAGTGCATCGTGATCTGAAAAGATAGTCGACACAATTTCAATCTTTTTTTATTTTGTTGAGGTATGCTTTGTGGCTCAGTATATGGTCTATCTTGGAATATGTTCCATGTGCACTGGAAAAAAATGTGTATTCAGCTTTTTTGGGATAAAAAGCCCTGTATATATCAACCAGCTCTCTTTCTTCCATTTCTTCCTTCAGGCCCAGTATTTCCCTGGTGAGTTTCAGCCTCGTCGATCTATCCATAGTCGACAAGGCAGTGTTGAGGTCTCCAACTATTATTGTGCTACTGTTAATGTCTTCTTTGAGGTCTATTAATAGTCGTTTTAAGTATTTTGCTGGTCCCTCGTTTGGCATATATATGTTTAGTAGTGTGACTTCTTCCTGGTATACATACCCCTTAATTATTAAGAAATGGCCTTCATTGTCCCTTTTAACCTTTTTCAGCCTGAAACCTATATTGTCAGATAAGAGTATGGCCACACCCCTCCTTTTTTGGAGGGGTTGTTTGCGTGGAGAATGGTCTTCCAGCCTTTAACTTTGAGTCTGTGTTTGCTCTGGTTATTCAGATGTGTTTCTTGTAGGCAGCAGAATGTTGGCTTTAGTTTTTTAATCCATTTTGCCACCCTATGTCTCTTAATTGGTGCATTTAGACCGTTGACGTTGAGAGAGATTATTGTCATTAGATTTTGTGCTATCTTTCTGTTTAAACTTGTTGTGGTTTTGGGTTGTCTTATTTTACAATAGACCCTTCAATCCTTCTTTTAAAGTTGGTTTTGAGTCTATGGATTTCCTGAGTTGTTGTTTATCCATGAAGTTGTGTATCTTTCCTTCGCATCTGAAAGTAAGTCTAGCTGGGTAAAGTATTCTTGGTGAGGCCTGAAGTTCATTGAGTCTTTTCACAATATCCCACCATTGTTTTCGGGCTTGGAGTGTTTCATCTGAGAAGTCTGCTGTAAATCTCAGGGATGCTCCTTTTTATGTGATTTCCTTCTTTGATCTTGCTGCTTTCAGTATTCTATCTCTATCTATCGTTTTTGTCATTTTAATAAGGATGTGTCTTGGAGTATTCTTATTGGGGTTTCTTTTAGCTGGTATCCTTCAGACCTCTTGTATCTTGGAGCATGCTTTCTTCAGTTCAGGGAACTTGTCAGCGATGATGGCTTTGACAGTTTCTTCCTCATCAGGGTTTTCTTCTTGCCGTTCTGGGACCCCAATGATGTGTATGTTGTTCCTTTTGGCTTCATCCTGATTTTCTCTGGTAGTCTGTTCATTGATTGCGAGTCTTTTTTTCCACCTTCTGGTGTTGTCTACAGAATCTCTGAACCTTTTCTTCGAGATCACTAATTCTTTCTTCAGTAGCTGTTACTCTGCTTTGGAGGCCTTCTCCTGTGTTTTTCAGTTCACTTACCTCGTTTTTAATATCTGTCATTTCTGCTTGTACTTTGTCTGAAATTTACTCAGTTCTGCTCTCATTTCCTCCTGTATTTTATTGACTTTGTATTCCATTGTTTCTTTTATTTCCTTGTACATCTTTAACAGTTGCTTCCGAAATTCCTTTTCAGAGAAGTTATATAGCTCATCGTTATTGCTGGACTCATCTGTATTAGTAACTTCAATCGGAGAGCTTGAAGGACTTCTGCGCTGCTTTACCATAATGACTACCGTAGGTTGAAAATGTATGTTATAGGTGACTAGTCAATAGAGTTAGTAGGTGCCTGAATTACTTTGCAGCTAGGGGCGTATAGCAAAGAGTGCAGGGGCCAATGCTCAGTGGTATCTCAGGTAAATAGACAATAATTCGCAGCACGTGCTGGCCCACGCCGGTTTTGAATTTTGGGGTGTCGGTGGGTGGTTCCGGAGTCAGGGGGTCGGGGTGGGGGTCGTGCAGTGGAAGGTCCGAGGACTCTGTTTGGGGGCTTGGTACCGTCCTCAAAGCTGGAGCCTTTTCTCCTGGAGCGGAGTGGCTCCAGGGGCTGCCTGCCGCGGGAACACACCTGGTGGGAAGAGCGTGGGGATCTGCTGGGCATCAGGGCTGGATGGCGCCAGGAGGGAGGTCTAACGACGCTGGGTGTGGCTTGGTCCCCTTCTCAAAGCTAGAGCCTTTTATCCTGGAGTGGAGTGGCTCAGGGGGGCGCCCGCTGTGGGAACGCCCCTGGTGGGAAGAGAACGGGATCTGCTGGGCTTCGGGCTGGATGGCGCCAGGAGGGAGGTCCGATGACGCTGGGTGGGGCTTGGTCCTGTCCTCAAAGCTGGAGCCTTTTCTCCTGGAGTGGAGTGGTTCGTGGGCTGCCCACCATGGGAACGCACCTGGTGGGAAGAGAGTGGGGGATCTGCTGGGCGTCGGGGCTGGATTGCATCAGGAGGGAGGTCCGACGATGCTGAGTGGGGCTTGGTCCCCCTCCTCAAAGCTGGAGCCTTTTCTACTGGAGCGGAGTGGCTCAGGGGCTGCCCGCCATGGGAACGCACCTGGTGGGAAGAGCGGGGGGATCTGGTGGGAAGAGCGCCCAAATTATTCTTTAACTTGTGTAAAGAAAATTTTCTATGATTTAAAATCAAGACAATTGTTAAATCAACGGCTATATATAAAACTAAGATTTTCTGCATGGCAAAAACACCATCAATAAACCCAAAAACAACTATCAAAGGGAATCTAATTCTTATAGCATTACTGAAAAGGGGGGCTAATATTTATCTACAAATAAATTTTTTTAAATTAAGCAAAACGACCAAAAATTAAAAGTGAGAGAAAGATATAAACAGACACTTTAGAAAAGAGATTAGAAATAATCCTCATAATTAAAGACATCTATTATTCATCAATCAGTCTGGAGAGAGAAAAGAGAGAGAGAGAGAAAGAGGGAGGAAAAAGACCTTCTATCCATAAAGTTATAAAGTTTTTGGTAGAGTTGTGAGGAAAAGACATATCCATATGTTCCTGGTGGTATTAGAAATTGACACAGCTCTTCTAGAAGACAATTGACAATATCTAATAAAATTTATACTTTTTAAACTCACAATCCCACTTCTAGAAAGCATATCTCAATTATGCAATAATATAATATAAACTTATTTTCTGCTGCATATTACAGCAGCTTTTTACAGAACTTTACAAAAACTTAAATGCCTACACATAGAGAATGTTTTAATAAAATGGTATGTTCACATAACGTGTATGATATATACATACAATGCATACCTAACATGCCACTATATAAAACTATAGAGAAAATGTCTCAGTAACACAAGTTACCCCCACCCATACAACAAGAAGTGTGCTTACCCTGCAGGTGGCCAACTCAGATTAGATCCCAGGCTTTCCATATGCTCCCCTGATCCCTCCAGGAGTGATTTCTGAGCACAGAGCCTGGAGAAACCCCTGAATGCTGCCAAGTGTGACTCCCAAACACAAAATAATAAGGAAAATCTCTTGAAGTGATTTTAGGTGCATTTTGCAACACATAGTAAATGACAGAAAAGCCCCAAATGGTAGTAGTATCTGGATTATGTCATCATTTGTGTGCTTAGGTATATGTAAATAGACAGGCACCTGATTCTTTATGCAGAAGCATTTTAAAAGGATAAAGAAGATTTAGATAATCATAGCATATACCTACCTCCACCCATACTTGTCATTTCGTAAGGAAAGACAGTAACTTTGTAATGGAGATTCCAGCACTTGATCACTTGGTCACTTGACACCCGTTATCCACCAATTTGTTCGAGTGGGCACCAGGAATGCTTCCATTTGACCCTATCACGTGCCAGTGAAGCCCAATGGCATCTGGTTGCTTCGGGAATATGAAGACCCTCAAACCATTCCTTCAGGGTCTTGATGAAGAAGTCTGACCATCTTGTAGGTGGGCAGTCACATGATCTTTTGATGTCCCGTGGGATCAAGTTGGTAACAGCTCTAGTCCAGCGGCCATCTCCAAATCACATTATATTTCCAGCCTATCTGATTTTCGATGTCTTGGCAAACAAGACAACGCCCCTGACTCTCGATCATCGATGGAGGTCGGAACTCCAGATTCCTTCTTTCACTTGAGTGAGGTGTGATATTCCAAGCATAGAATCTCCCATAGATTCTTTTTAGGGAGACCCAAATAGCGTTCTCATCCAGCTTTCATAGGGCCCAAGTCTCAAAGGCATATGTTAATGCAGGGAGAATGGTGGAGTTGAAGAGATGTGCCCGGAGCCGGAGGTTCTTTGTCCTTTTAGCTATTTCTTCAATGATCTTGAAGGCATTCCATGTCACTCTCTTCCTCCTGCTCAGCTCAGGTTATAGGTTGTTCATCATGTTGACTTCTCGACCTAGGTACACATAATTGCTGCATTCAGAGATGTTTGTTCTGTTGAGAGTGAATGGGGCATCTGGAACTAGTTCATTTTTTCATGAACATTGTTTTGTTGAGATTCAGCTGTAGACCTATCTTTCCATATTCTCAGTCGAAGTCAGTCAGCACTTGTGCCTCTTGGCTAATGTTTGGTGTTATTAGAACCATGTCATCAGTGAAGTGGAGGTGGTACAGATGCCGACCATCTATCTTCAGTCCCATTCCTTCCCAATCTAATTGTCACATAACCTTCTCAAGGGTGGTGCTGAAGAGTTTTGGTGAAATAGTATCACCCTGCTGAACCCCCTCTTTTGACATAAATGGTCACTTCCTTGTAGAATGGTGAGATCCTGGTGGTGAATCCATAATACAGCTCACGAAGGATCTTGATGTATTGGGTTTGAATGCCCTGTTTGGCTAGTGCTTCGATGACTGCTTTGGTCTCAACAAAATCAAAGGCTTTCTCTAAGTCAATGAACGTGAGACAGAGTGGCATCTTGAATTCACTACAAACCTCAATGAGCCTGGTTACCTTGTGGATATGATAGATCATGCTGAATCCTTTCCAAAAGCCAGCTTACTTGCATGGTTGTCCTTCATCTAATGTTCTGCCAATCCTGTTCAGGATGACTCAAGTAAACAACTTGTAGATGAGGGACAGCAGGCAGATGGGGCAATAGTTGCGAATGTCGTGGATGTCTCCCTTCTTGAACAGTAGAACTGTTCTGCTGGTTTTCCATTGGGAGGGCACCTTCCATTCAGACAGGTAGCATGTGAAATGCCGAGCCAGTGTATTGATGAGTACTGACAGCAGATTCTTCAGGTGTTCGAGTCTGACTTTGTCTGGGCTGGGTGCTGTTCCAGCACACACCAACCTAATCAAGTTATCATCATCACCTATAAGATAAAATTTTATCTTGATCCCATAAGATGTGCTAAAAGGGACACAATATAATTGCTTTGGAATCCTTGCTAAAACTGCATATTTTTAACCCAATCATGAGCAAATATTACACAAACCAAAACTATGGAACAACTCATAAATTTATTGTTCACTGCTCTTTAAAAATTTCCAAAGTCATTAAAGACTGAAGCTGTCACCCACTGGAAGCAAAATTCAATGTGGCTTCCTAGCTAGATCCCTGGCATCATCAAATGGTATTTGCAGGAAGATCAGTGAATTCTAATTACAGTCTATAGTTAAGTTTACATTACTAATGTTAATTTCCTATTCTCGTTTACTATAATTTGGTGATGAGAAATGTTTTCACAGACACACACAGATTGATACACACTCTCTGTAGTTTTTCAGCAACACAGTCTGAAATTTGTTGAAATTATGCTGTTTTAAAGCTAAAAAATAAAATAAATCCATGAATTTGAATTAAGGTGTTTCTGAAGAATTCCACATTTCTACTACTCCTATAAAAATTTCAAGACATTTTTAAAAGCACATGCCACTATTCTTAAGGTAACAGAGGGCAACATCACAGATTGCGGAATTAGGGTAGTAGAAAAGAAACCTTACAGGGGCACCTGAGAAAATGGAGCATCTGAGAGATTTTAAATGACCTCTTTGTGTTGCTAAATTTATTCATAACCTGGAATGGCCTACAACCACAGACACAAAATTCATCAGGTAACTTCAAGGACTTTTTAAAAATCATCCAAGCATCTCCTGTCCAAGACATTCAAGCTTAACCTTTCTCCTAAACAGGCAATCTGCTCTTTGCCCTGCACGTACCAAACTCTGAGACCTAGATTATCACACGAGCAGAACCATCACTTTGTCCTGATTCAGTGGGTTCTTGTTTCATTATCAGCTTGAGATCCTAAGGGTATATGGAGAGGTGCCTACTCTTTGCTCCAAGAGTTCACGCACAATTTTTTGTCCTTCACATAACTTTGTCCTATTTGGAGATCAACTTCATGATGCTTTCCTACCAACCAGGAAAACCAATAGTTTTCCTATTAGGAGGAAACTTTTTCTTCCCTCTATGACTTTGTTTCAGAAGAAATGAGACCAAAGTTTCAAAACAACCAATTGAGAACCCCACCAAAAAAAAAAAAAAAAAAGGTTTTGGTAAATCAGATCTAATATCACCAGCTTCCGTATCCTTTTAGGTTTCAGAAAACTGAGAAGTTCTGACAAATAAGTGCAGTTCCTACAAGTGATATTCTCTGTCACTGTATCCTCAAAACAGTAAAGCATTTTACATTGCAAACAGAGCTCTTTATATTTGGCAAACCCTTTTCTACTGATTACTTACCTTAATTTTCAAACCACATTGCAATATAGTAAGGTGGATATTTTCTCTTAATAAGGATGCTTATCCTTTAAAAGTTTATGTTCCTCGTGGCTGGAACAATAACACAGCAGGTAGGGCATTTGCCTTGCAAGTAGCCAACCCAGGTTCAATTCCCAGCATCCCATATATTAACCCGAACACTGCCAGGAGTAATTCCTGAGTGCAGAGCCAGGAGTATAACCCCTGAGTATTGCCAGGTGTGATGCAAAAAAAAAAAAAAAAAAAAAGGAATAAAGGTTTCTGTCCCCCAAAATTTTTTTTGAAATATTGACTGCTACAGGCTTAACATCAGGAGCTGGGGTTGGGAAGTGATTTACACATGAAGATAGAGGCCTCAGAAAGCAATTAGGGTCCTTGTATAAAGAAGGGATCCTCGCCATGCAAGGACATAGCAAGAAATCATGAAACCCACGCCCCTGAAATTCTCCAACAAATATACCATCCTAGAAACCAAACCCTCAGACTTCCAGAAGTATAAGAAATTTTTGTAGTTTGTAAGTCAGTCAGTTGGCAATATTTTTATTTAAGAGCTGAAATAGACTCAGACAAATGAGATACAGAACTTGCTACCCAACACCATTTTTGTTAACACAGAGCCCCTTTCTCTATAGAAGTCAAACATGGGCACAACTCCAAAGAATGGCACTGAATTGTCCACAGAGCCAGGGTTCAGGTAATTAACTGTATGGATCACTTAGGATCTTGGTTCACTTAGGAACTATTCAAAGGACTTTATGAGAACCAGATAAGAAGTGATTTTTTGAATAATTAAAATCTCATAAAGAATCATTAGATATTTGATGTTGGAGATAGATGAGCTTATTGTAGCTCCTATTAGAGAAAAATTTTCAATGAGCCAGTTTGCTATGCTTTATATTTTGCTATAGTATATGTGTTAAAGCTATGGCTTATACCTTGGTGAACCCCAAAGTGATAATAGGACTTTAGAGTCATGCTTGACGCTTTAGTGGATACCTGAACTCTATGAGAAGATCCTTACAGAACCTGACCACAGGTTCATAACACAAAAATAAGATTCAAGAAGCTGAGAAGAATAGATGTGAAGAGAATTGCATTCCTTCTAACTCCCTATTCCCTGGGGATGGTGCCTAGGGGGAGATTCATGCCTGGTTTGTAATAGCCCCAAAACTCAGTTGCATGAAATTTATTGGAGCTGACAGCTGTCCTTTCATGTTTTAGAGTGACATCAGCAACATGATAGATAGCATCAACATAGCCTGGACTGGAAACCCTACCAGGTGTTACACACAAGCATATGTAGAGCTCATCCTCTGTGTGTCTTTCTACAATCCCAGTCACCAAGCCTTTGCCTCCTGGGATGAGGGGAAGAGATTTGCCTGTTTGTTTCAGTGTGTCTGTAACTGGGGGAATTTTCACATGTGGAAAACAGCATTCTAACAAATAGGTGAACGTGCCGTGGTACTGTATGCTGGAATTGAAGGTCATGAGGAAGAGACCCAGACCAGTAAACTTGGCTGTTTTGTCCTGAACTTATAAATCCAAACAATCTCACAGTTATGAAATGGAAAGTTTGTGGGGAAAAAACAAATGCTTTGGTTATTACAGTGTTACTACATTCATAAAATATATTTCATTGGGGGGAGTTTACACAGGGGGTAATGAGATTTTTTGCTTTATACATTATTTATAACTGCTTAATCCAGGTACTGTGAGCTATTTTTTTTTATTCCTTCTTTTTCACAGCTACAAAACACTTCACTATTTCTAATTTATTTCTGCTTACAATACAGATGTTCTCAATTGTGTTTCTAACTACATTTCAACCGTTATGATCGCGTTTATTTGTTTGTGTCAGCACACAAGCAGGGCTTGAAAGTGCAGTACACAATAGTGAGACTTCAAGAAACCTGTAAAAAGGCCTCATGTGCTTCAGTTATCAGCAAATTAATGTATGCTTTGAGGCAATATCTTTACCATCGGTGGTTTATCTTCAGCTCATTCCCCACAGTTGGGGCAGCAGCAAGACAACCGTCTCGGGTGTGAAAAGGTTGCATGCCTCACAACAGTGCTTTTCAAGATGGCCATTTGGAAGAACATTTGGAGAACATTTGGGTTATGTCCCCTAACTGAATTTCCAAGCTGTCACTAATGGACTACAGAAAATTCAGTCTGAACTGAATCCCAAGAAAGCAAGAGTGTAAGAGCCTTGAAGGTCATGTATAACTATTGACATTTTCATTGTAGTTCACATACTGGGGGAGAGGGTGCCCTTTTTTGTTGCTTGTAAGACCATCAAAACTCACCCATTTGCACTGCCCAACAGATTGCCAGAAAAAGAACCCACCTGAGACACTGTGGGTGCTCTTCTCTGCCTTTGCTAACCAAGTTGTGATTTGTTTATGCAAAATCTGAGTCAGAGGGGCGTTCCTCCCCTCTCATCTCCATGGACTGATGCGCCTGATTAGATAACAGAAATCCGTGGGCTGAACGGTCATGTAGTGACATGAAACCTAAAATGCAAAGACACTGAGGAAAAACAGCCTCCCACTCACTCAATGAGCTAAGTCAGGTGGCTGAAACCAAAGTTCTTTAGGAAACCAACAACTGGCTAATTTAGTCAGAAGACCCTCTGTAGGAAATCTGAAGTAGCATGAGGAAGAAAGACCAGCATGCCCCAGGTTCTGGACCCTTCTCACATATCATTTCACTTGACGTGGGCTGGACACTCTACCGACCGCAGTGGTTAGGACGCAACACACACCAAACAATGTGAGATGCTTGAATGTTAACCTACTACTGCATCGCTTTCCTGTGCCAAAACAAAGAGCTTGGGTTTTCGAGAATAGACCAGCAACTTGGCAACATGTCAGAGGCTCCTGGCCTCCCTATACTGAGGTCACTAGAATCATTTCCCTTTTGAGACATGGTCAACTGAAATGTAAGCCGAGCAGAAATGTATGTTCCTTCAGCTTTCAGTACATGAAACATGGAGGAACAACCAGGCTGACTCAAATAGTCTTTGGCTAAAAGGTTTTTTCTTGATGAAGAAAAAGAAAAATCAAATATGGGTTAAAATGAACTCTTAGATAAAGAACTCTCCATGGAGGCAGGCTGGGGGAGAGGGGAGGGAGTGGGGGACATTGGTGGTGGGAAATAGGCACTGGTGGAGGGATTGGTGTTGAAACAATGTATGACCGAAACCCAGACATGAACATCTATGTAATTGTATATCTCATGGTGGTATAATAAAATATTAAAAATCTAAAAAAAATATATATATATAACAAAGACTAAATAATTGAACTCTTAATGTTCTGGAACTCACGCTCTTTGTCATAACTAAGAAATGGGAACATGAACTAGAAAACTGACAGTACGCTTTACATTTAAGTTTTGGAAGATGCTTTGTTCCCAATTAAATTTAATGATTATTACTAGAGTAAAAACGCTAATCACTCTTCTCAACTCTAACGTTCTAAATCTTGAATAGTTCAAATACTACATAGAGTAAAAAAAAAATAAGCAAATCTTAAATACATGCTGTTTGTGGTGTTTCAAGAAGTGCTGAATGAGTGTGTCTTGTGATACACACGCACTCACACGCACACTTCAAAATTCTCAAGTGGGCGAAATGTCTGTTCATTTGTCTTTTCCTCATTTCTTTAGCAATCATCTTCGTTCCTCTGATGTATGCTGTAGGTTCTTCCAGCACCACTAAACTCATTTTCGCCATTAGCCATTAGCCAAACAAAACTAATCAGAAACATTGTATATGTGCAGATGGTAATTAGTTTTATTTTAAACTAACCAAAAAAATTTTTGTAAGAAAACTTTGTATTGGTGATATGTTGTAGTTATTGTTGTTGTTATTGCTATTGTTATTGTTTTGTGAGCACAATCCAACAGAGCTCAGAGGCCACTCTCAGCTCTGTGCTAAGTTCTCTCCTGGTTGTACTTGAGGGAGACCATGCTGAGCCAAGGATCAAATCCAGGGCTCCCATATGCAAAACATGTGCTCCATCCTTTGAGCTGTCTCTCTGATTCAAGTAATGAATCCTTGAAGTGCAATATCAGATATTATGGGACCTGAATATTTTTATCATTGGAAGCAGAGGAAATAAGCCAGTCAAGATAATACCCATCAGACAGACTAGGAAAATTTGAGAACAACTTCACATGCAAAGCATATGCACATATGTACACACAACACATGTTCTCATATATGCTTGTGCACGTGCACACTTGCACACACACATACACACACACACATACACACACTTCTTTTTTTTTTGCCTTTTTTTTTGGGTCACACCCGGCAATGCTCAGGGGGTTACTCCTGGCTCTGCACTCAGGAATTACTCCTGGCAGTGCTCGGGGGACCATATGGGATGCCGGGGATCGAACCAGGGCCGGCATAGGCCGGCTGCATGCAAGGCAAATGCCCTACCCACTGGGCTATCGCTCCGGTCCCCACATACACACACTTCTAACTGTGGTACTTTATGTTCCTTCCTATTCAGATTCTAGTACTAATTTGTTCTGATTGACCTTAAGGCCCAAAATCCTAAGTGCCTGAACTAGCTGACAGAATCTGGTTACTCTGTTTTTAATGGATAAATAACATGTTAGTTTCATTGGAACATCTAAATTAAAGTGGTGAAATGAATTGCTTTTATGAAGAATTTGATAATCTGATTAGCCCTGGTTTATATCAATCTAAGCTAATGGCACATTCTTTCCAGTTTGGTCTCCTCCACATCCTTGAACCTATAGAAGAAAGAGGGAAGACAGAAAAGATTTGTTTTATCTAAGCCTGTGAAAATTATGGTTCTTATCAAGTTCAGTGTCACCAGGTTTCTTTCACAAGAAAGAAAAGTTTACTTCCCACTGAGTGTTAGTTTTTTTATTAAGTAGCATTGATTCCTAATTCTCGGCAGATAGAGCATTTGAGAAAACATGGATATTCTCACAAGTCAAAAAGAATAATGTGATGGTTTTTATGACTGACAGTTCCAAATGTCCATAGCTTATTTCAAACTGAGGTTCTGAAATATAGAAACAAAAGAGTGTCTCGCACCTGAAAGGACCATGACAAGGAGGAAGAATAAAAACCTCACCAAAACTGTAAACATACCTAACTAACCATCATTTTCTAACATTATTATTAAAATACAGTGATAAAATTAGGGAAAATTAGACTGTGCTTACGAAAGTCACAAATATTCCCCCATAAAGAGTAAATATTAACTTCCCCCAAAAGTTGGAAATCTATAATTGTCTGGCACAATCTCTAGAGATGAGGAAAATAGTTTATTTTTTAATCAGTTTTCATATACTTTGATCAGTGAGTATATTAGACGCACTGAGAAATGAGACGTGGCCTTTGTTTGTTTTTAACATATGCAGCAGTGCCTTCAAAAAATATTCTTAAATGAAAATAGAATTACATAGCCTATATATTTAAAAAATGCTATATTAAAAATTCCCAATTAATTCAAAGATTTACCCTAATTCAATACCACCTATAAACCAGTTAAGTCTACCTTTGAATGCTATGACATGCAATTTTCAGATTTGAACCCATGTTTTCTTAACTTGGTCCATGGGGGCAAAGAGAAAGAAGTAGATGATCCATAAAAGATTATGCATTAACCTGTGTCAATGTAGAACTCTCAGAAATGCAAAAAAAATTTTTTTGTAATTCATATCCATACCCTTCCTGGATAATGAAATAGCAAATAAGGCAGAAATGTGAACTGTTTCGAAATTGTTGACTCCTAGGGGAAAGGTGCATAGAAGAGAGGAACTAGCCCAAATCATAAGCATCTTTCCCAAGGGGGGAAAAAACAGTATCATTAAATTGGTGGACATTCATGTCAATATAAAGAAATCACAAAAGTCCAAACTCAGGTGATCTTTGACTTCAACAAATCTGCTCTAAGGATTGACTCAGCATTTCACATGCATGAAACCACTCAGGAGATCTGGTGGGAGGTGTCAGCATCAATGGGTTGTTAGAAGACCTTGGCTCCAGTACTTCTGTTTACTAGTCAGCTAACCTAAAACAAATCATTGTCGTCTGTGTACTAATTCCCCTACCTGTAAAACAGGAGTAATATTCCCTGTCCTGCAGCAAACTGAAAAAAAAACTGATGAAATAGTATAATTTAGCTATGAATTTAATGCTGTAATTTAATTCAATTTACCTATGAATTATAGGTGTTATTCAAATATATGGTATTAATATTATTGCACTGTATTTTCTTCCTTGCTGAAGGCAATTGTCAATCCAGTTTGTTCTAATTGCAAATCATCTTCTTATTACATGGAACATGAAAGATTTAGAGACAATCCAACTCATTTGGGTCTCCCAAGAGTAGAAAGTCACAGGAAAGAAAAACACACAAGGGAAGAGAAAGTTATTTGCTTCATTTATTTTAGGTTCCAATTCTCCTTTTCCTACCCCTTTGCCCCACAGTGTCCCAAGACACTCTTAGACAATCCAACTTGGTTGCAAAGATGCAATTTTTCCCCTCACAATGCAGAAAATAATCTAGGAAAAGCATTCATATTCAAAAACTCTAAGTAAATGGAAAGGAAACCAAAACAAAAAACTTAAGGACTGAGAAAATGATAAACATATATCAACTGGCTAAGAGGCCTTATACTTCCTTCCACAGGTTTCAGTTCAAACTTGACTATGCATTAAGCTCTAGACAAGGCTTGGAAACAGTTCCCCTGACATCCTGAACCCTGATAGTCTGGTTCATTGGGACAACACTTTGACACTCTCTGGAAAATGAAAGTCATATTCTCAGGAGGAGGAGTTCATGCCTCATATGACACTGGGGAGATTCTGCAGCATTTACCAAAACTGGTTTCTATACACAGTACTCAGGTGTGACACCCAATCCTCACAACCATATCTATCAGGCACCTCTAAAATAGGTCCAAAAAAGCATGTAAGCTAAATAGATGTCTTACACTGACTTGAGGTAAGCAATCTTAAAAAGGTCCCTGATGTTCCAGATTGCAACACTAACCCTCTCTGTCTAGGAATCTTGGAGCTGCCAACCACTCAGAAAGGCATAAACTACACCATGTGATCGTGTCAAGTCCTTGTTGAGCTGTATCAAGTGGGTGTATATAGAAGGTACGGTATTGGTTTCTCAAAAAAGTCCGGCTGGCAATGGCATGAAGAGTCTTTAACACCTCAATCCAGCAGCATTTCTACCAGAGCATAAATGAAATAAGCTTATCAAACAAAATCTGGAACATATCACTAAAGACACAAATTCACATTGTGGGAAATGTGATGACTATGATCTCTCATTTCACTATGATAATTACCATCACTAAGTAGAAGAACATTTTTTCCAGTGTTTCAGGTCAATGTTACCTGCCCTTCACATATTGTACTCACCTGCTTCATCTTCCAATCATGGTCAATCATGAAGTCTGACACATAGTCTGTATGTTGTCCACTGACAGCCCCAACATTTGAATTCAGGAAAATACTTGAATCAGTGAGGGACAACTAGTATCACATGACATTTTAAGTCACAATACAGTAATATAGAAATAGTGTCCTGAACTATTCCTGACTTTGCTAAGAAGTATGCCTGTAAATCTAATTGATAGTCTGAATTCTATGTTCTATTTTATCATCTTTTTGTAAGAATCAATATTGTGAAAGCAAATTGGTATCATTAGGTTAGATGCCTTGTCTTTATTGAGCTTTTCATGTTTTCATTAAAAAAAAGTTTACATCATACCATTTGACTTGTGATTCAAGTGCTTTATGCAAGGAGGAAGGTGGAGGAATGAGGTAGGAAGAGAAGGAGGAGGAGGGGAAGAGGAGGAGAAAAGGAAAAAGGAAGGAAGGAGGAGAGGAAGACGAAAGAAAGAAAGAAAGAAAGAAAGAAAGAAAGAAAGAAAGAAAGAAAGAAAGAAAGAAAGAAGAAAAGAAAGAAAGAAAGAAGAAGAAAGAAAGAAAGAAAGAAAAGAAAGAAAGAAAGAAAGAAAGAAAGAAAGAAAGAAAGAAAGAAAGAAAAGAAAGAAAGAAAGAAAGAAAGAAAGAAAGAAAGAAAGAAAGAAAGAAAGAAAGAAAGAAAGAAAGAAAATAAAGGAAGGAAGGGAAGGAAGGAAGGAAGGAAGGAAGGAAGGAAGGAAGGAAGGAAGGAAGGAAGGAAGGAAGGAAGGAAGAGAGAGAAAGAGAGAAAGAGAGAGGGAAGGATGTAGTGAGGGAGGGAGGGAGAAAGGAAGGAAGGAAATGACTATTTTTAATGAGTATTTAAGAGCTTGACAGTGAAGGTAATATAGCAAACTAAACATGAGAGATACAGAAAGAGGGGTGACTAAGGAAATCATATTAACTATATAAATATGTTTGGCACCAAAATTAGAAAAGGAAAAGGAGTAAGTAAAGGGTAATTTTAAGTGGTTATGCACAGTTTTATTTAAATTTT
>JAJIBD010000225.1:0-141461 GCA_021461705.1 Cryptotis parvus
GCCCAAGAGGATTCTAGAAATGTATAAAAATATTAAATATTGACAAACTCTTATAGACCTGGGCTGTTGAAATTATAAAGAATATTTTCCTCTCCCTGAAACTTGGAACAAATATATGTAGATTAATCCTTAATTAGAGATCTTTATTCACTGTATCACTGTTCTCCCGCTTATCATCGATTTGCTCGAGTGGGCACCATGTAACATCTCCATATGACCTGTCTCATGCAAGTAGAACCCAAGGGCACCTGCTTGCTCCAGGAACATAAAAGAGCCTCAAACCATTCCATCAGGTCATGGGAATGAGGTCTATAATTGTTACTGGTATCTGGCATTTCAAATACGACACGGGTAGCTTGCCAGGCTCTGCCATGTGGGTAGCATACTCTTGTAGTCATCTCAATATTCAGCATTTATCGAGTGAACTGCACGGCCGCAAGCAACCGTGTGAGCTGGGCTGTGATAGGCTGGTCTGCTGGGTGGAGTTCTGATGAGGGGGAAGTCCGTATGTGGAAAAATGGAGGCCCTCATGGAGTGGGGGGTCGTCCGGTTTGTTATGAGGCTCTGCTGGGGTGGCAGGCCAGAGCTAGAACCTGCCATCCCTCCCGGGCACCTCATGAGCACAGGGAGAGCCAGTAGCAGCTCTGCCCCATGTCTGTCTCTGGATCAGCATACCTGGGCCGGATTAAAAAGACTGCAGCAGGGGTGGATCTCGATGAGCCAGGCTGTGATAGGCTGGTCTGCTGATGGAGTTCTGAAACGAGGGGGAAAGTCCGGATGTGGAAAATGGAGGCCCTCATGGAGTGGGGGTTGTCTGGTTTGTTGTGAGGCTCTGCTGGGTGGCGGGCCAGTGCTAGAACCTGCCATCCCCTCCCGGCACCTCATGAGCGGTTGGGCACATGGAGAGCCAGTAGCAGCTCTGCCCCATGTCTGTTTCTCAGAAATCTTTATTAGATTTAAAAAATATTAGCAATATCTCAGGGAACAAGCCCATGATCAACAATTTTGGACCACCCTAGAACCCACCATTATTCTTCCTACCCCTTTGAAAAGTGGAGTTCCCTGTTCTACTAATAAGATGCTGTTAATGAAAATACAGGCCAGATGATTCTCTAGGAGCATGGTAGGCCATCTTCCAACCTGCCTGATACTAAATAAAGTTCTTTCTGACTTGTCACATTGCTTCCAGTTTGACTGACCCATGGAGCAGCAGTAGAATGGCATCTTCACAGTATCAGAATCTTTAGCCTTAGCTTTAATCAGGCCTATAAAAATTGTTCTTAATAAGGCATGCAAAAATAGTCATTTGGGTGCATTTTGAATTCTTGCTTGGATTTTCAAGTGGTTGGCATTGGGAACAATGCAGGTAGAACTGGTCTTATTTGACCATTCTTCTTTTCGCTTCTTGGTAAAGTGAGTATACTTATTTGTTTATGGAAAGCAATGTTCATGTAGTCAGGTTTTAGAATCTAAATCATTTAGATCAGTGGTTTTAAATCCATTTGATTCTTAGGACCAAGCATTAATCTGATAAACAAATGGCAGCAATTTCTTCTTACAAAATATTGATAAGTTTATCAAATTTTTTTTAATTTATAGTTCCATTTATCTCTCCTTCATATTCATTTTTTCTCCTAACATCCTCCTTCCTTCATTATTCCTCCATTTTTTCATAAGATGTAAACACACACACACACAAACACACACACACACACACTCCACAGTGTGTGCCTGGGTAATGTAAGCTATAAGTATTTTTAAGAATGTCTATCTCAGTGAATGATTTTACTCAAACTTTCTTTTGGCTACAATTCTTTGTGTTGGGACCAGAGTGACAGTACAGTGGGGAGGTAATTTGCCTTGCATGTAGCTGAACTGGGTTCAATACCCAGAATCTCATATTGTCCCCTGAGCACCAACAGGAGTGCTTCCTGAGTGTAGATCCAGGAATAACCCCTAACCATCACCAGGTGTAACCCCCAAAAAAAAAAAAAACCCTCTTTTACTGGTAATTCACCAGCAAGTATATCTCAGGAAGCTTGGTCTCTAATTTAGTGCTATTTATTTTTTTCTCCACTAGGTTAATGCTTCTGTGAAATGTTTCTAATAATGTATCTGGCCACAGTTAAAAAAAAAAAAAAAAAAACTTCAAAATACTTTCAAAAAATTATTGATACAGTAGTTCAACAGGAAATTAAATAACAATTTACGTGATTTTCATTAATTATTGATCAATAGTGAAATATAAAACATATCATTATGTCATTCATGTATACTTAAAACACATTGATAATAAAATGATGAAAGCATGATATCTCCCTCTTTGCTTGAAAAGACGTGATATTTTGTGATACTTAAGTTAAGAAGCTTCCAAGGCAGAATTAAGGTACCCAGGTATGTTCATATTCTAACCCTTGAAATCTTTGAAAGCGCTATTTTATTATCAAAAAGATAAGATACAGATAGATTTTCTAATATCTCAATTTAAAAATATGAACATTTCCTAAGTGACAGAGGAAAAGTCAGAGTCAAAGAGAAATGTGACTTAGAAAGAAAATCACAGTAAGATGCCAATTGGTGGCTTCAGAAATAGAAGAGTTCAAGGCCAAGAATGGGGGCAGCCATTAAGAGCTGAATAAGGGTAAAATTGAATTTACTCCTAGAACCTGCAGAATGGAACATCCCCTGCCAAGACTTGGTATAGTTCAGTAAGATCACTGTGAAGTTTATAACATAAGAGAGTTGCCAAATAATTAATGTGTTGTTAATTAAAGGACTCTGTGTAATTTGTCCTCGGTGGCAATAGAGTACTAATTCAGTTATGAATAATGAAATAATATTGAATAAAGCAGTGAAGTCCAGTGAATAAAAGTCATCATCCTCTTACTTTATTTTAATTTTATCTGAATATTTCTTTCACAAGGAGTCATGTTTTAAATGCTTTATTCTTATTTACCTTACTAAAATTCTTTTCTTTAATTTTCACTTATTCTGGATAAGAGCCCTCTTTCAAGTAAGTTCATTTTTTATCCACTTTATATATATAAAGTTTGTGAACAGAAAGAGAGCTTGCTCGATGGAACTCATACTCTGTATGGGAAGCCAGTTGTCCATCCAGAGCACACACTATGATGGGAAACACGACCACTGGGCTGGGAATAGGCCCTTAGTACCTTCTCATGGGACCCCCAAGCCAAAACCAAACAATAACCCAGTTTTTCCTCACCAGACTTGAAAAAACAGATAAAAGCAGAGTATGCAATATACATGTAAATAAATGCACCTAAAATTCACCTAAAATTTCAATGCACCTAAAAACTAGAAGTTAAAATTTCATTTAGGTCAGCCACTGACAATTAGGTAATAGAACTTATGTAAGTAATTTAAGTTATAGCACTTATACTGTATTTCAGAAGCTGCTAACAGCACAGAAGTGAAAATAACTTGCATGTGTAAGTGCTTTTTTTCTCACTTATTAGAACAAGACCAAAGAAGGATAAAGGTATATATTTTCCATTACCTAAATTCTCATAGCACCATGATCTTTAATTAGTTCTAAAATAAAGCTCGATGTAATGAATATTTCATTGAAAGTAAGTATAATTTAAATTATGGGAAATTTGCTTTTTATAGAGCTTACATCTTAAATGTATATTGAGAGGATACATTATACTGACTATTAAGATTATTCAAAACTATGCGATGTTGTGCTTTAACTTAAAATTTAAAATCTGTCACCATCAATGAAGTATCAGGAGATTTTGTAACCACAGTGCACAATGGTTAGGATTACAGCTCTGAAATCACTTGGCCTTGTTCTTCAGCCCATTTTTTTCCATGTTGTGAATGACTGGCATCCTCTGTTTTCCTAAGAGATTGGTGAGGATTGTATCATGTGAGATGCTTGTTAAACACTCAGCTCTAGCACCCAGATACATAGGAAACCCCAAAATATAAGCAGATACCACTGCATGCTTTTAATTTAATAATGCTATTGCTGTGTTCACATATGTTATGTCATATATACATAGATACATATATACAAAACTGAAAATTTTGTTTAAAATATACATTCACTGTCACTGTCACTGTCTTCCCGTTCATCATCGATTTGCTCGAGCAGGCACCAGTAACATCTCCATATGACCTGTCTCATGCAAGTAGAGCCCAAGGGCACCTGCTTGCTCCAGTAACATAGAGCCTCAAACCATTCCATCAGGTCATGGGAATGAGGTCTATAATTGTTACTGGTATTTGGCATACCAAGTACGACATGGGTAGCTTGCCAGGCTCTGCCATGCGGGGTAGCATACCTTGTAGGCATCTCAAAATCCAGCATTTATTAATGAACTGCTTGGCCACAAGGGTTGCGCAAGCCGGGCTGTGATAGGCTGGTCTGCTGGGTGGAGTTCTGACAAGGGGGAAGTCCGGATGTGGAAAATGGAGGCCCCTCAGGGGTGGGGGGTCGTCTGGCTTGTTGTGAGGCTCTTCTGGGGTAGCAGGCCAGGGGCTAGAACCTGCCATCCCTCCTGGGCACCTCATGAGTGGCTGGGCACAGGGGAGAGCCAGTAGCAGCTCTGCCCCATGTCTGTGAGTCTCTCATACATTCAATAGCCAAGAAATTTATATTAATAACCAAGAGATGAAGAGATTGTTGGAGTGAAAGTAGCAGTAAGGTGCTTTCCTTTGCAGGTGATGAACCATATTCAATCCCTGGCACCTCATATGGTATCCTTAGACCCTTCAGAAAACCAGGAAGAAACCACGATCACCACCAGGTGTATCACTAAAAGCAAAGACTAAATAAAATAAAAGAGACACTAAGAGTCATTAGTGTGTTCTTTGATTTTTTGTGTTCTGGTGCCACACCTTGAAATGCTTTTGGGTTTACTACTGGCTCACACTCAGAGATATGCATGCCAGCACTCAGGTAACCAGGTAGGGTGCCTGGCACCAAAGCTAGGGTTGTATCGGCAAGGCCAGCACTTTGTCCAATGTACTGTCTCTCTGGCCTCATTATCCACATGTTCTTATTAGAATAATTTGAGTAAGACTTAAAAGTATCTTTATATTTCCATAGCAAATTGAGCATGATGTATTCTTCATAGGAATGCAGTAGAGTAAAAATTCTTGCAGAACCAAAATAGATGACAACTATTAAAGAAGCCTCATAAAGTTGCAAATTTTTCTGAAAAGTTAGGGAAATGAAATCCAAAAGGGTAACCATTTCTCCTAACAAGCTTTGTGTATCCAAATGGTTAGTAAGGGACAGAGAAAATAGTGAGGCGACAATTTAAATAGAAACTTTGCAAACTAGGAATCAAGTCCTTCACTAACTCCATATGGTCCTAAATGAGAATGGGGTGGGTGTCTACATTGCTACCTTGAATTTTGAGTGTTTTTCATCTTTGGAATGCAATATTATCTAAACCATACAGCACCCCTATGAGATAGGTAAGTATTATTGGCTCTATGCAGAGAGAAAGGATGTTCCACAGATGTTAAGTGACTCACCACGGTCCATGGTGGCACTGCAGCTGCCAAGAGGGGATGGGTTTATGCAGATCTTCTTTTTGAGAATATGTTCACAATCTACTGACAGTAGAATCAGGAGGAGCAGTTGTGCAAACTATAATCTCTTCTATTTTGATATTATAATTAAGGAAAGATATATAAATGCACATATACATATACACAGAGTGAGATGCATATTATATTAGGCACTGATTCTGAAAAATGGAAGAAAAAAGAGTGATATACCTCTCAAAAAGATAATTCCTGCAACATATGAAATGCCTAAAAATCTTGAAAATAATAGGGAGCAATTTGGTTTCCTGGATTTTAATCCTGCATAACAAATCATGATAAAACTTTACTGGCTGAAGACAAATGCTTTGCTCTCACTGAAATATTTTCTTTTAGCAACTCATGTTGGACTGAGCTGAGGAGTTCTAGTTTAGGGTTTCATATGCAATTGCTTTCATTATGGCTATAATTAAAACAGCTCATGACTCATCCTGCATTTTTTTTTCTCTTCATGGGGTGACATGATCTCCCATAGATCTCGCCAAACTAACTGTTTAACCTGGTGGCCGTGGTACATCCTTACATAGTGTATGAGACTTCACAGAGTATTTCCTCAAGCAAGTCTGAAGTCACATTCCCTTTCCGAAATAATCCTTCAAAGTTATATGGAAGAGGTTTCCTGGGAATATCACATCTATACACTACTGACAATGGCAAATTTTATGATAATATGTAAATTTGGAAGATGTATAATTGTGGATATATCATTGGATGACTTCATTTTAAGAAAGCCTACGAGGAGTGAAAATTCAAAGATGAATGAGAAGTGGAATTATTTTCTAAAGATGGTGGAACAAAGGAGGTAAAGACGAGGAAAAGTGAAAGTAGAAGCCAAAGGAAGTAAACTATTGTTTATGCTAAATATGATATTATTTTGACATTTTCTATTCAAAATGCAGAGGAAGAAAAGGAAGACTATAGTTCATGTAAAGGCTTCCTCTATTATGTGGGACTAGCAGGGTGCGTGTTAGCAAAATATTTCATTAGACATGAGTTTCTGGAGGAAATATGCTATGCAATATTTTGCCTTAGCTTCTGCAACCTGTGCTCTGCACAAAAAAGTTAGACTGACTAGTCTTATTACTTGCAAATCATCACATATTCAAAATAAAAAATAACATTTTATCACTTGATCACTTGACATCCCATTATTCATCATTTGCTCAAGCAGGCACCAGTAACATTTCCATTTGACCCTATCACGTGCCAAGGTAGCCCAATATTACTCAAATATTCTTGCTTTCTGGTGAGTAAAATGGTATAGCAGGTAGCGCTCTTGTCTTGCATAAGGCTGGCCCAAGTTCAGTTCCTGGCACCACAGATGGCCTGCTTAGCCCTGCCAGAAGTAATTCCTGCACACAGAGCCAGGAGTAAGTTCTGAACACCACTGACTTTGACCTAGAAAACAACAATATTAATGCCTTAGAACAATATTAAAATTATACTTAATGTAATTTTACCTTATTAATAAGAAAAATCAATATATATTATATGTAACTAAATTTAGGTCATATACATATTGTACAGGTCAATTCTGGAAAAAATTATGGGTCATAAATGTGATTTATAAAGCATCCCATCTGACGGTAAAATAGATATGCTCAATGTTTTAGCTACCCACATTTATGGAGGATTTTATATGACTACAGAAATGGCTTAAATAACCTTTTGCTTTTTCAAGTCATAAAAACACATTCTGTCCCTGCAAATATAAATTATACAAATTTACTGTGATTCAGTGGGACAACAATCTTTTCAGGTCACTCCACTCATAATTACAACTAATTAAAATGTGCCAAAGAAAGGATAGAAATTTATCACTGCTCATTAAACCTGTAAAGACTGTGTTAATTAGATGTCAAGCTCAGTAACTCACATAAATGTTTGCTGCCAGTCTAATTTTAGAGGGAAAAGAAAGTGAACTACAGCAAATGTTAGGTAGAAATTTAAAAGAGAATTTAAATCTGCAATGTTAGAGACACAACTTTGCATTTTTAAAAAAATGATATTATTGTCATCATGCATTGGTCTAAGCAAACAGAATAAATTACTTGTTGAACTTAGTTAGATAAACTAAATGATTAAAGCTTATAGGAATGCACAGGAGGGCAATAAAATTCATAGTTTATTTAAAAAGCTGAAGAATTTTATATCAGTATCCTATTCTTTCTAAAAAAAGGAAAATATGGGTCATTGTTTTAAAAAGTGTTTAAACTGATGAAAATAAACATATTAATGCAACATTTAAACCCAGGGCCAAGCTTTTCCATTGTACACATTTTAAGCAAATATACATATGCAATCTAGGGCAAACTTCCTGAAAAAATTATTTGGCTATAGAGAATAAGGCTATAATGTGATAATGTTAAATATACAAAAATGTTTTCTTTTACTCCCTAAAAGAGATCAGAATATGTTTTAAAGGAGCCAGGGGGGCTAGTACAGTGAACAGGATGATGGAATTGTACTTGGCTGGCCTGGGTTTGATCCCTGCACAGCAGAAGGCACCCCCCAAACAGCACAAGGAGAGATGGCTGAGCACAAAGCCAGGAGTAAGCCCTGAGCACAGTAAAGTATGGCCCCCAAAACAAAAATTCAGTCTCCCCTTTAATTTCTGAAAATAGGAGCTGAAACTCCTATGTGAAAAATTTTCTCGATAGGGCAAGCAACAACTCACATTCAGGGGGCGGTGGGGGGTGGTAAGCCAAAGAAACCTTAACAGATATTGTGCTTGATGACATTGCCAGGACATGTCTCTTCCTGGAAATTAGAGTTGAAATACAAGAGCAATGAACTGACAATAAGTTCATTAAGGAAAAAAAATTCTCATACTTCAGACTCATATCGGCCTATTCTGCCTGATATCGACCAGAATGAAGAATTTCTTCTCTTCTTTTACAAATTCATACTAGTATGAGAAAGCACACTTGCAAGAATTATTGATTGGGGTCTGCAGCATGTAAGGCATTTTTGCTTTTCATATGGTAAGCCCAAGTTTGAACTGCAGCACCACAAATGTTCCACGGAGTAAGACCAGGAGCAATCCCTGGCATATGCCCTGAGAACAGCTAAATCTTTTCCAATACTTCACTCCAACAACGATCACGATCACGATCTTCCCGTTAATCATCTATTTGCTAGAGCGGGCACCAGTAATATCTCCATATGTCCTGTCTCATGCCAGTAGAGCAAAGGGCATCGGGTTGCTACAGGAACATAAAGAGCCTCAAACCATTATATTAGGTCATGGGAATGACCTAATATAATTGTTACTGGAATTTGGCATGTCAATACAACACACGAGCAGCTTGCTAGGCTTGCCGTGCGGGAGGCATATTCTTTAAAAACCTCCAAATAAAGCATTTATTGATGAACCACGCAGCCGCTTGCGCCGCCGAGCCGGGCTGTGATGGGCTGGTCGGCTGGGTGGAGTTCTGACGAGAGGGAAGTCCGGATGTGGAAAATGGCGGCGCCCGTGGGAGTGGGTGGGGGTCGTCTGGCTTGTTGTGAGGTTCTGCCGGGGTGGTGGGCCAAGACTAGAACCCACCATGCCTCCCGACTGCCTCATGAACGGCTGGGCACAGGGAGAACAAGGAACCGCTCTGCCCCATGTCTAAGAGTCTCTGGACCAGCATACCTGGGCCAGATTGAGGAAGTAACTGCAGCAGGGTGGGTGTCGATGATCCGGGCTGTGATGGGCTGGTCAGCTGGGTGGAGTTCTGACGAGAGGGAAGTCCGGATGTGGGAAAATGGCGGCGCCCCGTGG
The DNA here is from genome assembly GCA_021461705.1 of Cryptotis parvus. Lineage (NCBI taxonomy): Eukaryota > Metazoa > Chordata > Mammalia > Eulipotyphla > Soricidae > Cryptotis > Cryptotis parvus. The sequence continues at coordinate 9,353 of JAJIBD010000225.1, forward strand.
AGTGGGTGGGGGGGTCGCCTGGCTTGTTGTGAGGTTCTGCCGGGTGGTGGGCCAAGGCTAGAAACCACCATGCCTCCCGACTGCCTTTGAACGGCTGGGCACAGGGAGAGCAAGGAACCGCTCTGCCCCATGTCTAAGAGTCTCTGGACCAGCATACCTGGGCCGGATTGAGGAAGAAACTGCGGCAGGGTGGGTGTCGATGATCCGGGCTGTGATGGATCAACAACAAAAAAGAAATAGCTTATAGATTGTGATTGGTTTATAACCATCAATGAATCCAAGAAGCAGGTATTACATTTCCTCAGTCCATCTCTTATCTCAGTTATGCTGAGGAAGAAAGGGGGTAGGTCACAGTATCCCTTGTGTCACTTGTCTTGCCACTTATCTTCCTGCTGTTCATCAATTTGCTCAAGCGGGTGCCAGTAATGTCTCCAATCGCTGTGAATGAGGCCCATTATTGTTACTGTTTTAGGCATATTGAATGCACCATGGGTAGCTTGCCAGGCTCTGCTGTGGCTCTGGGTTCATCCCAGTGGTTCAGTCTTTTCTATGTCAGACCATCAACCATCCAGGGCCTACGGGGGCAGAGTCCTGAGTGTAGACAAGACTGCCTGCCACCTGCAGGCAGCTGGGCACCCCAGCCACACCTGCAACACTTTGAGGGGCAGATCCCTTGTGTATATGTTGTTTTTCAAATGGATGTCACCTAAAACAGAGAGCAGCCAACTGAACATATTTTGGGAGAGCGTAATCCACATCCTGTTTTAGCCACACACCCATATATACAGGAAACACCGTGATAAAGCATGAGGTCACTGGGTTGCCGAGTATGAGCTGAGATCCCTGAAGTGAAAACAGACTACATGGCATTACTTAATTTCAGAATAACTTTGACAAAACTACACAACCTAATTTATGTTTATAGATTGTTAAGCACATTTTTATATATTTGAATGATGCAGACCATAGATATAGGGTGAAAAGAGGGTAATCAACCATTCATTAGTGAGATTTTTATTTCAATCTTTGGTCTAATTCAAACATGCCAAACTTTCAAATCGATGGCTTTAGTTCAACTTATTTTTCTCACATAATAATTATCTTTTAAAAGATGTTCTGAGCATACAACACAATCTAAGAATCAATTAATTTCTGTTTTAAAACCCGTAGTTGTTTGAAATAAAGGATCCTTAAAGAAAAACAGATAAACAAGAAAGATCGTTAATGAACAGACACAACTTGTGTTGGAGGAAGGAGTCCAGATCCATGCTCAGTGAGCCCTGGAGGCCAGCATGGACATATGGGAAAAAATATATATAAACAATATATATAATATATACAATATATATTGTATATATTATATATATTGTTTATACGTAAATATATATATATTCTTTATGTAGGTCTATACCAGATGGTATTTTTATGTAGGTCTATACCAGATGGTATGCCTAATATGTTGTGTGTGTGTGTAATAACACACATGTTTTGGGGGCTCACACCTGGTGATTCTCAGACTTCTGACTCTTGGTCAAGTTCGCTACTGGCAGTACTTGGGGCATCATTTGGGTGTTGGGGATCAAGCCTAGGAAATCTACATACAAGGTAAATACATATATCCTGGCTGATGTACTACTCCAGTCTAAATACATATTTGTAAATTTTAACTAGAGGGCTTTCTTTTATTTTCTTTTGCTTTTTTGGGTCCTACCCGCAATGCCCAAGGGTTTCTCCTGGCACTCAGGAATTACTCCCGGCGGTGCTCAGAGGACCATATGGGATGCCGGGATCGAACCTGGGCCGGCACTGGGCACAGGCCAGCCACGTGTAAGGCATACACCTTACCCACTGGGCTATGACTCCGCCTAGCGGGGCTTTCAAGTAGTACTCAGATGGTCCAGAACCATTCCTGGTGATACTCAGCCAAGTCATATTGGTCCAACTGCTCAATGTTCATGCCAGAAATGCCATGTCACTCTGGTTCAGTGGTGCTACAGTCACTGATGCTGGGGCCGTCCTGAAAGTGCTCAGGGTCCTAAGGATCACCTGTTGGTGTGACGGGGCCATGTGACACTAGGAATCAAACTCAGGGTTTTGCTGTTTCCAACCCTTTGATCTAATTAAAGGCTGCTAATATTTTTATTTCTGATCTGTTAAATCATTCATATTTTCCCCAAAATTTGCTTGAAGTTGAACAAATCCTTTAGTTTATCTTAGTTTACCTCTCACCTGTTTACACAAAAATTTATAAAAATATATTCAGTCGTTCTTATTATTCTTCATGAAAATCCCCTACATCAGTTCTACAGCTGGATTAGGTAAACTTTCTATTAACTACGATAAACATTTTGCTGATCTTTCTTTAGTTACATAGTGTTAATCAGCCATTCTTTAACGCTCCAAAACTATGACTCCTGCTTGCTGAGGCACTCTTCCGACTTTACATCCATTTCTCCTAGCTCTTCCTGTGTCACACACTGTTGGAGGACAGCTTTAGCTATTCTGGGAGTTTTGTTGTTTTGCCCACTCCCAGTTTAATCTACTTAAGCCAAGGTTCATTCTAAAGAGACCTCTCTTCTATGTAAACACTGCTAGAGGGTGTGGCACTTACAGAAGTCACCTTGATTGAATAACTTCTGACTTATACATCTACTAAGACTTCTATGTTTTCTAGATAGGGCACAGCTAATCTTTATACCCACTGCACCCAGCGTGGGACAGTTAGAATTTACCAGGAGACTACCACCCTGGCTACGCTGAGACTACAGGAAGACTATAGGAAGGATCATACTAGTTTGCTCTAAGCAGGCGAGAGTGACCCTTTCAGTACACGAGAACAAGATACTCAGAATCACCCTGGTGCAGATAATAATAAGAAGGACCTTGTGGGTACCATCTAGATTACACGAAGCTCATGAAGTTAAGATGTATTACTTTATATCAGCCCTCTCTCTCTCTCTCCAGTGTTTTACATAAGAGATAATCTCCTTAGTCCTTGGCATAACCTTTGTTTATACCTGCAATAAGGTGTGGCACTACACTCTGTTTAGGGTTCTTTGTTGACATGACAACCTCCCGATTGGATTACTTTGGTGTATATAAGGGGCTGACTTGAGGCCCCTTCACCTTTTGCCTTTTGGTTCCTCAGCCTTCAGCTTTTGGCTCCTGCGGCTTTTGGCTTTTGGCCTTTTGCTCTTTGGCCTTTTGCTCCTTCTGGTAGGACTCAGCTTGGGTGAGATCTCTCTCTTTTTGGTGGGAGACTTAGGCTCTTTTGGATGGTCTAAGTTTAGGCCAGAGCTAGAGTTTGTTCATTATATTGGAGTGCTGTGGAAGAGCTTTTGTACTATTAAAAGCCATTTTTGGAACTGCACCGGACTCGTGAGTTTTCATCTGTTCTCCCGGCGTCCTCGGAGGTAGAAGACAACCTCTGTCCTGACACTGTCAGGGACCCCGGCGGTGTTTCCGGACAACACACTAACTCAAGGTAAAGAGAGACATGTTCAGAATTTTGTTTAATATGCTCTTCTTCCCCCATTCACTCTCAATGGAACAAACATCTCTGAATGCAGCAGTTATGTGTACCTAGGTCGAAAAGTCAACATGATGAACGACCTAAAACCTGAGCTGCGCAGGAGGAAGAGAGCGGCATGGAATGCCTTCAAAGGCATCGAAGAAATAGCTAAAGGGACAAAGAACCTCTGGCTCCGGGCACATCTCTTCGACTCCACCATTCTCCCTGCATTAATATACGCCTCAGAGACCTGGGCCCTACGAAAGCAGGATGAGAATGCTATTCGGGTCTCCCAGAGAGGCATCGAAAGAGCTATGCTTGGAATATCACGTCTCACTCAAGTGAGAGAAGGAACCGGAGTTCTGACCTCAGTCGCTATTCCAGAATCAGGGACGCTGTCTCGTTTGCCAAGGCATCGAAAATCAGATGGGCTGGACATGTAATGCGATTTGGAGACAACCGCTGGACTAGAGCCGTTACCGACTGGATCCCACGGGATGTCAAAAGATCATGTGGCCGCCCACCTACAAGATGGTCAGACTTCCTTGTTAAGACCCTGAAGGAATGGTTTGAGGCTCTTCATATTCCTGAATCAACCAGATGCCATTGGGCTACATTGGCACGTGATAGGGTCCAATGGAAATGTTACTGGCGCCCGCCGAGCAAATCGATGAATAACGGGATTCAAGTGATCAAGTGAATTAAATTGTAGAACAGTTTCTTTCCAATTATAGGCTGGGTAATTTCCTCTTCTTAGTACATTTTCTCAAGAGCCTGTTTTAAGAAAACTTGCAATTATAGATTCTTTCAGATCTCTCTCTTTTGAGATGTATAACTTCTAGTTTCTTGCAGGTTTAACAAACCAAGATGCCTTTCTAGAGAATCTGGGGACCAATACTTTCAAAATAATCATCAAGAAAGACACCTTTCCCTTCTCTGAATGCCATTGGAAGTGTGGGAACCTAGCTTTAGAAAGCATCTATTAGTAACTACAGATAGCCTTCCTCTTCTTGTGACTTGTGCAGTACATAAGAACCTTCCTACCTTTCATTGCAGATGAGTTAGATGTGTCCTCCGTGTTACAGCAGTCCTGGCTTTTATTTTATTGTCTTGAATAGAGTCTTAGATCCAGATCTTATCCTTGACTTTAGAGCTATTAAGAGTAAAGTGATATATAATTGTAGTTATTAAGAAACTGGAGTATGTTGTGCCTTTTATAATTGCTAATTGTTTATTGTTATTCCCTTTTAGTAGAAGAGACTCCACAATATGTGTTTGTCATTAAGTCTACATCAGATTTATTTTGAAATTTTTTTTTGAAAATTTTGCTACAAGGCATATGCAATAGATAGTTTACTACTTCAGAATGAAAGGAACCATGATCACAGCCCCAACTGGAGGTTGTCTTTGCTTTCATCACTTAGGAAATGCTTATTGCACTACCCCTTTCATTTCTTTTTCCCTTTCTTTCATAGATTCAGAATATGAAAAGAAAATATGAAGCATATATTTACAAAGCAGCTTCCTATAAATGTGTTTGATATTTATAAGGGGATATCCATTTGACTATCTCAGAAAAAAATAATCAGAAATGAGAAAAGTTGTCTTAAATGCCCCACTCAGTGGTTGAATAAATAAATTCTAATACCTTACTATTATGCATCAAATCACAAATATTACTCTACCTGAGGTCACGTTTTTGAAAAGAATCATCAGGACTCTCATAAAATGTCATCAGGAACCTATAGCTAGAAAGTCACAAAGCTGAATGTGGTGTTTGAAAGAAATGTCAGCACATGTATCTCAGAGATCAGACATTACAAACCTGTAATTCTGGTGGTTTTATTAAACTTGACTCAGAATGCGTATAACACACCTATCATAGTTTTCTTTCATATATCTATTCTCTGATACTTTCCTCCTTTCTCACAGGTAAAATTTAGTGCATATGAAATTATAACAATATATTTCTAAATGTTTTCACATATATTTTTACAAAATTTGTTATGACTAATTTTAATTAAATACAGATTGACAACATTTTTCTTTATCAGTTCTATTCAGTTTAGAGAGTCAGCCAAATAGTAAACTTTTTAAGAGCATCTCTTTTTAATGTATGTAAAATGTCTTCTATGTCTTATTCCCCCATTTTCATAAGTAATTGAATATTAAAAATCAAGGTAATGTTTGCCAAGCAATTCAGTATATGTACCTTTGCTTCTGACCTTCCTTTTGCGTCACACATAAAAAGTTTGGGTTACTCGTAGATGAATGGGGACCATATGGGATGACAGCAACTGAACCCACAGAAAAGAGCCCTGCTTTCTTGTCTTTTGGACCCCTGAATTTTTCACCTACAATTTTAAAGATTCTGGATCTAAGTAGACTCCTAGGGATATGTGAGATAATAACGATTTTGTTATTTATAAGCAGTGAATATTGGAGAAATTTGGCAATAAATCCCTGATAAAAGAAATCTGTATTGGAAGAAGAGCATCACTTGATCACTTGATCACTTGAATCCCGTTATTCATCGATTTGCTCGAGCGGGCGCCAGTAACATTTCCATTGGACCCTATCACGTGCCAATGTAGCCCAATGGCATCTGGTTGATTCAGGAATATGAAGTGCCTCAAACCGTTCCTTCAGGGTCTTAACAAGGAAGTCTGACCATCTTGTAGGTGGGCGGCCACGTGATCTTTTGACATCCCTTGGGATCCAGTCGGTAACGGCTCTAGTCCAGCAGTTGTCTCCAAATCGCATTACATGTCCAGCCCATCTGATTTTCGATGCCTTGGCAAACGAGACAGCGCCCCTGATTCTGGAATAGCGACTGAGGTCAGAACTCCGGATTCCTTCACTCACTTGAGTGAGACGTGATATTCCAAGCATAGCTCTTTCGATGCCTCTCTGGGAGACCCGAATAGCATTCTCATCCTGCTTTCATCGTAGGGCCCAGGTCTCTGAGGCGTATGTTAATGCAGGGAGAACGGTGGAGTCGAAGAGATGTGCCCGGAGCCGGAGGTTCTTTGTCCTTTTAGCTATTTCTTCGATGCCTTTGAAGGCATTCCATGCCGCTTTCTTCCTCCTGCGCAGCTCAGGTTTTAGGTCGTTCATCATGTTGACTTCTCGACCTAGGTACACATAACTGCTGCATTCAGAGATGTTTGTTCCATTGAGAGTGAATGGGGCCTCTGGAACTAGTTCATTTCTCATGAACATAGTTTTCTTCAGATTCAGCTGTAGACCTACCTTTCCACATTCTCGGTCAAAGTCAGCCAGCATTTGTGCCGCTTGGCTAATGTTTGGTGTTATTAGAACGATGTCATCAGTGAAGTGGAGGTGGTGTAGTTGCCGACCATCTATCTTCACTCCCATTCCTTCCCATTCTAATTGTCTCATGATGTTCTCGAGGGTGGCACTGAAGAGTTTTGGTGAGATGGTATCACCCTGTCGAACCCCTCTTTTGACATCAATGATCACTTCTTTGTAGAATAGTGAGATCCTGGTGGTGAATCCTTAATACAGCTCATGAAGGATCTTGATGTATTGGGTTTGAATGCCCTGTTTGACTAGGGCTTCGATGACTGCTTCAGTTTCCACAGAATCAAAGGCTTTCTGTAAATCAATGAACATGAGACAGAGTGGCATCTTGTACTCCCTACAAACCTCAATGAGCATGGTTACTGTGTGGATATGGTCGATTGCGCTGAATCCTTTCCGGAACCCTGCTTGCTTGCATGGTTGTCCTTCATCTAGTGTTCTGCTAATCCTGTTCAGGATGACTTGTGTAAACAGCTTGTAGATGACAGACAACAGGCAGATGGGGCGATAGTTGCCGATGTCGTGAATGTATCCCTTCTTGAACAGTAGAACTGTCCTGCTGGTTTTCCATTGGGAGGGCACCTTGCATTCGGACAGGTAGCATGTGAAGAGCTGAGCTGGTGTATTGATGAGTACCGACCGCAGATTCTTCAGATGTTCGGGTCTGACTTTGTCTGGGCCTGGTGCTGTTCCCTTCTTTACCGATGAGATGGCATGTCGGATTTCAGAAGGGAGAACGTTGGGAATGACATATCCATCCTGTGGAATTTGGTATGTGGGCAGGTGGATGTGGCTATCAAAGAGATTTGAGTAGAAGTCCTGGATAATCTTCTCCATTGCCTTTCTGGAAGATGTGATAGATGCATCAGGGCGTCGGAGGGCAGTCATCTTGGTCTTATAGTTGGCGAAGGACAGGCGGGCAGTGCGAATACTTTTCCCAGCTTCTGCTGCATCTTCCAGTATTTCTGCTCTTCTGTCTTTGAGGTCTGCTTTTATCGCTTCTCTGCATTGTTTAGCAAGCTTGGACGTTACCATTTGGTCTCCTGAGGCTCGCGACTTGCCACGCTGGCGAATGAGCTCAAGAGTTTCTGAAGACAAGCCGCCCTTTTGTGTCTTTCTCTCTCTCGGCATTCTTCGCACAATCATGGAGGTGCTGAACCAGTCGGTTGTATTCTTCATCGATGTCATCAATGATGGTATCTTTCCCATGTTGCTGCAATGGTGCCAAAGAGTTCCCAGTTGGTGGTCGCTCTGGGAGTTCTCTTCTTAAACTTTGCAGCCTTTTCTCCCCGCTGTGGGAAGTAGAATTTTGCATGAAGGAGACCGTGGTCCGATCCTGTCTGGAATTTGGGGACGACAGCAACATCGGGTCAGACAAAACCATCGATTGAAGATGATGTGGTCAATTTTATTGTGGAACTGTCCGCCAGGAGATTCCCATGTCCAACGCTTCACTTCAGCCTTCTGAAACTGTGAGTTCCCATGAATGGTCTTGGTGGACATGATGAACTCAGATAGTCTCTCACCCTGTTCGCTCCATTCTAGGCCATGGGTCCTGATGTGGAGTTCTTCAGCCGATCTTCTCGGTCCTATCTTGGCATTAAAATCACCGACTATGGCCTTGTAGAAGGTGTGATCTTTTTTATAGAACTCCTCCAATTCCATGTAGAATTTCTCAATTTCATCTTCTTTGTATGTGGATGTTGGTGCATAGACAATGAAGATAGAAATTGCTGGCAGTGGGCCACATCTCCTCAAGTGTAATCGCCCTATTCGGTTTGTTAGGCATTCAAATGAATCAATGTTGACAGCCATGTTCGTGTTGACAAGGACACCAACGCCACCGACGCTCCTCTTTTCATCACATGTTCCAAGGAACAATTCTTCTCCGGTATCAAATACAGCATGATGCGACTGACGCCTCCTCGTCTCAGTCAGACCAATGATGTCGCATTTGATCTTTTCTTGCTTGCAGCATCAGATCCTCAATATATGCTTCCGATGCCAGTGTATGTGCATTAAAAGTACAGACAGTCATTTTAGTCCTTCTTCGTTTTGGCAGCCTAGGACAGCCTTGAAATTTTATCAGGCACTGCTTGTTTGCCTTTCTTACTGCTGCCGTATTAAGGGCTCTTTCGGGTCAGGAAAATAAACATTTTTGTTACTGGATTTGGCATATCGAACACGCATCGGACAGCTTGCCAGGCTCTGCCATGCGGGCACTATATTCTCATTACTTTGTGGGGCTCTCTCAGAGGGGTGGGTAGAATATTTATGGTAATTTGGAGGTAAATCACGCGGCTGCCCAGCGGCCGCGTGCAACGGGAAAGCTGGTTTCTGCTCTGCCGGGTGTACCTGTGTCTTAGGCTCAAGCATTCCTGGGTTTGAAATACTCTCCTCTGAAGGCCGGGTCTCTGCAGGGCGGGTCCTTGTAGGCTGGGTTTCTGACAAGCTGGGCTGGAGACTGGATTAATCTGTGGGCTGGAGACTGGATTAATATGCTGGGGGAGATCTTACCAGCTGCAGAGTACAATTTAATTGCAGCTGGTAAGATCTCCCCCTTACAGCTGGTACAATTTAATTACGTTAGGAAAATATTAAGGTCATCTTGGTAAACATTTTGTACTCTTATTTCAAAATAAAATATGTATGTGTATATGGTCATATTTTATCAGATTACTAAGAATTTCAAATAATCCACATATTTAACCTAAATCAATTTTAACCTCTTACCTAAACCCATTTTATGAACAAGAAGCCTTTTTTATGAAAGTTTTACCAATATACAAATTCATGATTAAAGCTGAAACTATATATCACCTCATTTTCTCTCTATCTCTTTGGCTAAGCAAATGTCAACAATACTGTTTTAGTCAAAATCTCAAAGTTAGTTTTCAATGACTTTTCTAACACTTGAATCTTAACTTCTTTTCTTTTAATTACTCACTAGTCCCTATAATATTAGGAAACAGAGTACTGCACATATAAATTCCCTTCTCTCCATTTTGATGCCATTACTTTAATGTGCTCAATTTTCCCTTAAGCTCTAGAAAATAAGCTCCTTCATTCAGGATAATAATATTATTTGATATTGAATTCTTTAAAGACATCAGTTGCTCCCTTTGCCCAGTGATTACAATGAATAAATTCACTCTGCTCCTTTTAAAAGAAAAATGTCTTTCAATTTTTTTTATCCTTTTCACTTTCTCCCCTCCATTCTTTTCATCCTTTTCTCTCCCTCCCATCTGTCTTGAACTATCATTTATGACTCTGCCTGTGTCACATAATGTATTATTAGAAACAAATACCATCACTGAGAAGGTATACGACAAAGCTTAAAACAACATGATAAGTGTTGAGGCAGTGAAGCTTAATTAAATATAAAGTTTAAAGCAGATGTCCTGGAAAACAGATTTAGAAGGAGCTAAAAGATGAGTACACTTTAGTCATATAGTGAAGGAAAGGAACATGAAAGATGATTTCCCTGAAAAGTATATTAATCATAAATGATAGGTCACAGTAAAAAGAGGGAAAAATTAAATGTAGATTTTAATCTAGAAATAGCTATGTGACCAAATTATGACTGTACAATAAGGAATAATGAATGATGAGTTTTAGGTGCTATATAGGGGAAATATTAAAGAAATTTTCCCATTCTTCACTAGCTTTGAGTATTTTCACTGTTAAGAAAAAGGCAAACAAATGAAATATGTTAAATAAATGAGCTAAGTGATCACATCTTTAGTGCAGAAAAAAATACACCTATGCAGTCACTTCATAGTAAATGAATTCATCTCTACATAAAATAATGAACAACAGCTAGTAGTCTTTTAGACTTTGACAGAGTTTCTAGTGAACTAGATATTTGTAGAAGTCATAAGAATGCAGTGAAGGAGAATATGGGAAAGATATTTTAAAGGGATGATTGATAGGGTTTGCCAATCATTTGGTTGCTGGGAAAGAGTGCAGAGTGTTGTTTTTAGAACAGCCGTGCTTCTGTGGTGCTAATATACTCAGAATGCAATCATGGGAGAATATCCAGGTAATGAAATAATGAAGATTCAGTTTTCATTTTATGAGAGCGACCTTAATTAGAAATATAAAGAAATAATGCACACATATCATTATTAAGTAGATATTTTTAAAAGTTGCGTGGTGATCCAAAAGAGCAAGAACAAGCAGTGCTGATGTGTATGCAGGGAGAAAGGGACTCCCATTCACTGTTAGTGGAAATGCTGACTGGTGGAAAACAAAATGGACATTACTCCAAAGACTTGATATTGAGCTCCCATTTGACCCAGAAATACCACTCCTGGAATATACCCTGGAGACCCAAAAACACACATCAGGAATACTATCTGCATTTCTATATTCATCACAGCACTATTCACAACAGCCAGAATCTGAAAACAACATGAGTGCCAGAGAACAGAAGACTGGCTAAAGAAATTATGGTGCATCTACACAATGGAATACTATGCAGCTTCAGGAAAAATGAAGTCATGAAATTTGCCTACAAATGGCTAAGCATGGGAATCATAATGCTCAGTAAAACTGTCAGTAGGAAAAGTCAGATATGGAACAATTGCATTCAATTTTGGTACATAAGTATACCAGTGTTCTACTAATTGTTGGGAATAGTAATGCCAGACTAGAACTGAGCATTGAATGTAGGCAAATAGATATACATGTAATCCCTAAGTGTATGTATGGCAAGACACAATGTGTAAGAGGAGAGAGAGAGAAAGAGAGAGAATGAGAGAGAGAGAAAGAGAGAGAGAGAGGAGGAGGAAAAGTGCCTGCTTAGAGGTAGGCTGGAGGAGAGGGGAGGGAATCTGGGGACATTGGTGGAGATTCCCCAATGTAGACTGGTGGAGGGATAAGTGCTGGAACAATGTATGACTGAAATCAAACCGTGAATATCTTTGTAATTGTGTATCTCACGATGGTATAATAAAATTAATTTAAAAAGTGAAAAATAGTTGAGTGTGACCAGACTTCGAAATGGAGGTGCAGTGCAGTAACTCTTACACTATAAGCATAAACATTAACACTACTGTGAAAATGTCACTTTAGAAGAATCAAATGAAAAGAATAAAAGTTAAAGCTGTCTTATTTAAAACATAACCAGAGGTCAGACAGATCTGCACAAATAATGGGACAATGGCATGTTCAGAAAGACATTAAAGAGATTGGTCAGCAACACTGAGGGCTGATGAAGAAACACACCCAATTCCCTTATGGTCCAAAATACTTCAGTCACAATTGTGATTTCACAGTTTGGGTCACACAAAGGAAACTAGGCATATTAGACATGTCTTATATTCCAACTTCAATGACAGATCACACTTTTATTATCTACAAATATAGTTGTATTTTTTACTTAACAGCTGTACTTTTCACCACACTAAAATGTCCCTCAATAAAAATAAATGTTTCCTCCAAGAAGTTTTGCATACATTTTTTCTATAACTCAAAGCTCTACTCATTGAAGAAATAGCAATATATTTTTCTCTAAATTTGTGATTACAACATGCTGCTTTTCTCTGGTCCTGATGCTTTCTTCATGTTTCTTAATCTATTTCTGCAGAGTCACACTAGGGAGCTATTACTTGTTACTCAACTTGGCTAAGAAATGTTTTATTTATGAATAACTAGGTAAAAACCAATTATGGAAGAGAGAAAAAAATTTTAAATCCTAATAAGAAATTTTCTGATTTTCTTTGTTTGAAGTTCCCTAAACACATTTTTCAAAGTACACTCTTGAACTTTGCATTTTTCTCTCCAAACTCCATTATATTTACTTGAAGTACACTGAAAATCACTGGCTTAATTGTGCTTGCTGAAATTTAAATTTATTTTATTAATATTATTCAGGAAAATTTAGATATACATTTCCTCACATGACATTCCCATTGTGTTGTCATTAATCATATATATCACTCTAAATTCCTTAAAATAGGGATTATTTCCCGGAGGAAAGAGTGTCCACGGTAGCCCGCCAGGGCTGGCTAGTAACATACGACAAGATGTCTGCCCCAAGGTGTTTTGGGACTCTGGGGACAAGCCCGCCGCAGCCGCTCGGTGGAGAGGGAGCAGCAGGTCACGGTGGGGCTTCTTTCCTCCAGGTATGCTGAACCAGAGACTCTCAGACATGGGGCAGAGCTGCTACTTGCTCTCCCTGTGCCCTGCTGCTCATGAGGCACCCGGGAGGCATGGCAGGTCTAGCCCTGGCCTGCCACCCCAGCAGAGCCTCACAACAAGCCAGACCACCCTCCCCTACTCCATGGGGCCTGCCATTTTCCACATCTGGACTTCCTTCTCATCACAACTCCACCCAGCAGACCAGACTATCACAGCCCGGATCATTGACAGCCACCCTGCAGCAGGTTTTTTTTTTTCAATCCGCCCAGGTATGCTGAACCAGAGACTCTCAGACATGGGGCAGAGCTGCTACTTGCTCTCCCTGTGCCCAGCTGCTCATGAGGTGCCCGGGAGACATGGCGGGTCTAGCCCTGGCCTGACAGCCCAGCTGAGCCTCACAACAAGCCAGACCACCCTCCCCTACTCCATGGGGCCTGCCATTTTTCACATGCGGACTTCCCTCTTGTCACAACTCCACCCAGCAGACCAGACTATCACAGCCCGGATCATTGACAGCCACCCTGCAGCAGTTTTTTTTTTTTCAATCTGGCCCAGGTATGCTGAACCAGAGATTCTAAGACATGGGGCAGAGCTGCTACTTGCTCTCCCTGTGCTCTTCTGCTCATGGGGCACCCGGGAGGCGTGGCTGGTTCTAGCCCTGGCCTGCCACCCCAGCAGAGCCTCACAACAAGCCAGATGACCTCCCCTACTCCATGGGGGCTGCCATTTTCCACATCCGCACTTCCTTCTCATCACAACTCCTCCCAGCAGACCAGACTATCACAGCCCGGCTTGCGCATCCAGTTCATAAATATATGCTTTATTTAGAGGTGACTACAACAGTATGCCACCCACACAGCAAGCCTGGCAAGCTGCTTGTGTCGTATTTGATATGCCAAATACCAGTAACATTTATATTAGGTCATTCCCGTGACCTAATATAATGGCTTGAGGCTCTTTATGTTCCTGGAGCAAGCAGATGCCTTTGGGTTCTACTAGCATGAGACAGGACATATGGAGATATTACTGGTGCCCACTCTAGCAAATAGATAATTAATGGGAAGATAGTGATAGGGATTATTTCATTGTCCACAGGAAGCAATAGAGCATCCTTTTTAAAAACAGATGAGAACAGCCACACCAATTCAGTTTTCTTCTGTTAGGTTAGAAGACATTTGCTACATATTTGGGTAAAATAATATTTCTTATTCAATTTTATATTGAGCATATCCTTTATTTACATCAAAAGATAGTTATGAATATTTCAAGCAATATAAAGTTCTTTGAAGGAGTCTATTTTCCACTATATGTATTACAAAACATTAGCAGAGATCTAAACATAAATACAGAAATTTACCATTTTGAGAATTAAATGGCTGGCACTAAATAAAATTGCTGGCTCTAAGTATATGGTAAATGAGTATTTCAGAGTATCTTCTAACATTATTAGAGAAAAGACTAAAAAATTGTCATAATAAATTTAAATCCATAATCATATTTGAATTCTATATTTTTAGTTTATATAGATCCAAACATTGTTTACAACATATCTTTCCATTATTCTCATTCATTTCTTAGCTTTCTGATCATCAATAGTTTGTATCCTTTTACTTTCTTTGATATTTATTTTCAATTTTATCTTATAATAACACTGTGAGATAGACATTTGCAAAGCTCTTCATGATTGAGCTTCAGTCATATAATGTTGCAGCACCCATCCCTTCAAAAAATAAAGCCTACTCTAGTATACATATATCCATTTTCAACTTGGAATATAAAGTATTTTACATTAATTTTATTTTATAAAAAATATTAGTTTGTATCCTGAACGAGGACTAGACACCAACCTGGTTTTTTTTTTAATTTTTTTTTTAATTTTTTTTATTTTTAAAATTACACAGATATACAATTAAAAAGTTCATATTTGGGTTTTGGTCAAACAGTGTTGCAGCACCCATCCCGCCACCAGTGCCCATCTCCCACCACCAACGTTCCCGGTTCCCTCCCCTCCCCCAGCCCTGCTCCATGGCAGGTTCTTTATTTCTTTCCATTTCTCTCTCTTTCTCTTTTCCTTCCCCTCCAGACTATGGATTACAGAACATACATTAAAGGGTTGTCATGTGTATCTTTTGCCTCTATTTAATGCTCAGTTCTAGGTTGGCATTAGTACCCTCAACAATTGTTAGCACACTGTTCCATTTTCTGTCTTACCTAGCCTCTGAATCCCACACGTTTGTGATAATTTCCACCTTTGACAGGACCTTTGAGAGACTCGCAGACATGGGGCAGAGCTGCCACTGGCTCTCCCTGTGACCAGCCGCCACGAGGTGCCCGGGAGGGATGGTGGGCTCCAGCCCCGCCCACCATCCCAGCAGAGCCTCGCAACAAGCCAGACGACCCCCACTCCATGAGGGCCTCCATTTTCCACATCCGGACATCCCTCTCGCCAGACCTCCACCCAGCAGACCAGCCCATCAGTGCCCGGCTCATCGCGAGTTCCACCCTGCAGCAGTCTTTCTTAAATCCGGCTCAGGTATGCCGCCCAGAGACTTGCAGACATGGGGCAGAGCTGCTACTGGCTCTCCTGTGACCAGCCACTCACTAGGTGCCCGGGAGGGATGGTGGGTTCTAGCCCTGGCCCACCATCCCAGCAGAGCCTCGCAACAAGCCAGACGACCTCCCACTCCATGAGGGCCTCCATTTTCCACATCCGGACGACTCTCTCGTCAGACCTCCACCCAGCAGACCAGCCTATCAGTGCCTGGTTCGCGCCGCCGCTAGCGGCCGAGCGGTTCATCAATAAATGCTGGACTTAGAGATGCCTATAAGAGTATGCTACCTGCACGGCAGAGCCTGGCAAGCTACCCGTGTTGTATTGATATATATGCCAAATACCAGTAACAATTATAGACCTCATTCTGTAATGGATTGAGGCTCTTTATGTTCCTGGAGCAAGCAGATGCCTTGGGCTCTACTAGCATGAGACAGGAAATATGGAGATGTTACTGGGGCCCGCTCGAGCAAATCGATGATGAACAGGAAGACAGTGAAACAGTGAACAGTGACAGGACCTCCTGATATATGTTTCACTTGACCTTGGATATTGGTATCATAATATGTACCTATATATTTATGTTAATCATCAGAGAGATGCAAATCAAAACAACAATGAGATACCACTTTACACCACAGAGACTGGCACATATTCAAAAGAACAAGAACAACAAGTGCTGGCGTGGGTGTGGGGAAAAGGGGGACACTCATCCATTGTTGGTGGGAATGCTGGCTGGTACAGCCTTTCTGGAAAACAATATGGACTTTCCTCCAAAGACTAGAAATTGAACTCCCATTTGACCCAGCGATACCACTCCTGGGAATCTACTCTGGGAAGCCAAAAATACGCAGCGGAAACACCATCCCTACTTTTATGTTCATAGCAGCATTATTCACAATAGCCAGAATCTGGAAGCAACCAGAGTGCCCGAAAATCGATGACTGGATAAAAAAGCTTTGGTACATCTACACAATGGAATACAACCTGGTTTTTAAATCCTGTGTTACTTCATAGGCCACTAGCAAATGTCTTCAAATACAGGAGTCTTCGGCCGGAGCGATAGTCCAGAGGGTAGGGCGTTTGCCTTGCACGTGGCCGGCAGCCCGGGTTTGGCCCCAGCATCCCATATGGTCCCCCTGATCACCGCCATGAGTAATTCCTTAGTGCAGAGCCAGGAGTAGCCCCTGAGCATCGCCGGGTGTGACCCAAAAAGCAAAAAAAAAAAAAAAAACAAAAACAAAAAAAAAATAGGAGTCTTATTAAAAATCCCTCACTTGTACAGACTACAAGAGTGGAAACTGATAATTTGCTATTCATTCTTCACATTTTGTACATTAAAATCCTCCTGAAGGCCCGTTGGGCCCGCCCAGAACTGCTGCTAGCACTGTAGGTCATGATCCAGGGACACAGTTGCACGCAAGAGCTCCTGCCAACTCTTCCCATGCTCGGCAGACCATTAGGCATCCTGTAGCTGGGAACAGGTTCTAGTCCTCGTCTGCCACCTGGATAGAGCCTCAGAAGTCAGAAAAACCCCAAGCAACACAATTGCAGCCATTTTCAAGGTCTCAACTCTATGGCTCTTCAGAGAGCCACCCAAGAGAGAAGCGATTTCAAGCCTAGGCATGTGGGTCCCGGTGGCTAAACTCACCAGGCTTCCCCCACCTCAGTCCCCTCTGGAAGGTCTGGCAAGCTCACCCAGAAGTAGTGCTGACTCTGTTGGCCATGATCCAGGGACTCAGGCACATGGAAGAGCTCTGCCAGCTCTCCACGGGCCAATATCTCAAAGCCAGTATACTGATGTACCAGGCATCCCATCACATTTCATAGTATTAAGTATGGGGCATGCAATCACAAGGATGTGGGCATAATATGTGGTCTATGGGAACTTACTGATAATTTCCTATACAGTAGGCTCAAATAACACAATAGAGATTTAATAATCTCCATTGACTTCATCTAAGAAAATATCCGTCGACTGTATTTAGAGAATTAGCTCCAAAAAAGCAAAATAGAATAGATTACTCAGTATATGTGTAGACAGTTCAAACAGAAGCTGAGAAAAATTTGACATAAGTAATGTCCGGAAGTGCAGTGGTGGTGGGTTTGGGGTTGACTAGTAGAAACCCACTACATTCTAGAAACTCAGAAAGTGAATTCAAGAACAGAAATCGGCCAGAATCGCACATAAGAACCCAGAAAAAAATGTCATGACTTTATCAATACCATTCCCTTATATGGGCTATTATAATGGTCAATATAATTAGTGCCAGCTAAGGAAGCAGACATGGGAGTGGGGTTTGGGTGAGAAATGAGAGTCTTTGGTGGTAGACACACTGGTGGTAGGATTGGTCTTGAATGATGACTCTAACAACTGTATTGTGAAAAACTTTGCACTTTGTAAGTCACGGTGTTTAAATAAAGTTAAAAATAAATAAATAATAATTTTAAAAACCTGGCTTATGTTCCTGGTACTTCTTTCCTAGGTCATCTATTGTTTTTATGGCATGGTGTGTAGAAGCTGACAGAACTTACTGAGATCAAGACAACCAGTAATAAACTGGGAATTTGCAAGGAACTGAATTCTTTTAATACTCTGACTGGAATACACAGAAATAGGATCTGGTAGAGAGGATCTAGTGTACTGAAGGACGGAGCCCAAAACCATGAAACTCTGAAATGATAGTTCCCTTTGTTAATAACTGAGAGCTAGGGTAAGTTGTAAAAAAACAAGCAAAAAATTACAGACATTGAGAAAAATTGTTTCAAATCATAGTGAAGAAAGTCAAAATTTAATATAGTTTAATGTACCTTGTGCTTTATAGGGGTGGAGGGGCAGATCTGAAAGCTGAAGGAGGATCTAATCTTGTTCTAAAAGAGTCCTCAAAGGTGATATAGCATCAGCACCAATTAGGCTTAAGTTTGCTTTGTTTTGTTTTCTTGGATCCAATTCTGCTGACTTGAATCCGTCTATGAGGTTAAGTAGTCAGCCCAGGCGCTTTCTGTGGAGACTTCACTAACCATAATGAAAGTGCAGCATCAGTGCTTTCTAATAGGTACATGTTCATAGCACAGGTGGGCAAGCTATTCACTCTAAATCTAATTTGTGTTCTTAATAAGAAAATGGAATTTTTTTCATTACTTTTTGCATTATTCTGAAGATTCAGGGTTCATCATGCCAAACAAACAACTAAGCAATCCCATTTATCTTAATTAAAGCTCATCTTAATCAAGACACTGTCAGACAATCTCATGAAAGACAGGTCTAGGCTCATCATCATAACATCCATCCCAAGAGAAGTGCCATCAGGGAGACATATTTGAATACACCGTGTAAAACTCTTCAAATGAATAGTCAATTCTAAAATTTCAAATAATGACCATAATTCTTGAATAAAACATGATCTTCATTACATTCAAATGTTTGTAGTTTGTTGTGTAAAGTATTTTTGAATATGAGTATGTGGCTATATATAAAAAAACTCATATTTACTTAATATAGCTAGAAACTTTGTAAAGTTTATGGCAATGTTTTCCCATTTATTTAAAGAATTTATTTAGAAGTAAAGTGATTAAATGATGTTTTTGTGGCCATAAACCAGCAAAAAACATTGCAATTAATACCTTCAGTTCTAAACTGCATCTTAATCTGATTATTCAATATTTGCATAACGAGAGGGAGCATGTTCTTTGTCCTGTAAGTTTTCATACCCAACAACTTGGCCTTCTCGGTTTTCAAAGAAATAGAATATTCTCATCTGCCATGTAAGCAGATGTTTGAAAAATTCGCCACTTGGGCTTTTTCTCACATGAATCTGTGATGATGAGGATAGTACATGATCAGCTAACTCCCTGTCCCCGAAGAACAATGAGACACTTGGAGCAGAACTCTGCCTAAAACACTTCATTTCTAGTTCACCCAGAATTAAGCTCAGGAAAGGCATTTCTACAGACACAGGCAGCCTTTACCTGCAAACTGCAGCCAATTTGCAGGTTTATGAGCAAATTAAGGCTGATATTTTGCATGCCACCAAGACACTGTTTATCTACTACGTATCAATATGATTATAATAGCTATTTGATATTTTAAGGATTCCTTTTGAATATAAAACATAAGAAACATCATTGAATCCGTGATCGAAACATTCTTCTTTCCTTTATTTTCACTTTTATTATTATTGAAACCAGAGGAACCCCCACACCAATAGGTCAGTCATTCTCAACATCTGGATACAGCTCCTTAGAGCTCCATCCAACAGAAAACCCGATCTTTCCCCCATTGAATTTCATCAGTAAATGCTCAAGATGAGAGCCTTCTACTGAGAGTATACCACCTTCGTGGCAGAGCCTGGCAAGCTACCTGTGTTTTATCTGATATGCCAAAAACCAGTACCAATTATGAACCTCATTCCAATGTCCTGAAGGAACAGTTTGAGGCTCTTCCTGTTCCTGGAGCAAACAGATGCCCTTGGGCTACACTTGCTTGCGACTGGACTTATAGAGATGTTACTGGTGCACACTTGAGCAAATCGAGAAAGACAATTGATACAAGTGATTATTATTTCATTTGGGGAGTATCTCTGTAGAGGTGTTCAGGGCTGATACCTGGCTTTGCATTAACTACTGGTGGGGCACAGAGCATAGCACCTTGAACAGTCATGTACAACACAATGTCTTATTCTAACGCAACACTGAAACTGTAAAGAATTTTAAAGTGCCCTGGAGACGGTTCAAAGTGCTAGTGCATAGGTTCTATGTTTGGGAGGCCAGTGTTTGATTCTTTGGAGTTGGCTTCCTGTACCACTGAGTGTGGCTTCCAAGCGATAATTAAAAATAAGAATTTTAACCTTTTCACAATAATCGCTCTAAAAGGACTTCAGTATCAACAATCAAATTTTATAGCTGATCTGTATGATGTGGTTTACAGCAACACAAATTCAAAGGCACAACTCTGAAAGAAAATGGAAATGTGACTTGGTGGTGTTACTAAATAATTTTTTAGTATTGAATGTTTAGTATTTTAGTATTTTGAATTTAAATTTAGTATTTAAATTTTTTGTGCATGTATGATCAGTAAAAGCTTGAGATGAGAGCCTTCTATCAGACTATACCACCTACACGGCAGAGCCTGGCAAGCTACCCGTATTTTATTTACTTGTTATGCCAAAAACTAGTAACAATTATGAACCTCAATTCCATGACCTGAAGAATGCTTTTGGGGCTTTTCCTGTCCCTGGAGCAAGCAGATGCCCTTGGGTTACACTTGCTTGTGACAAGACTTATGAAGATTTTACTAGTGCCCACTGGAGCAAATCGATGAACAATGGGAAGATAGTGATACAGTGATTTAAAGTTACTAAATTTAAATTTAGTATATAGTATTTTAGTATTTAGTATTTTAGTACTTAATGTTATTAAATAATTTCAGCTTTATGACTATTATGCTTTTCAATAAACATGCACAGTATATGTATCTTGAATCAAATTGGTCATATCCTTAAAAAACTAAACAAATTGGGGTCGAAGAGATAGTCCAGTGGGTAGGGTGTTTGCCTTGCACGTGGCCACATACCCTGGTTGGACCCCGCATCCCATATGGTCCCGTGAGCACTGCCCAGAGCAATTCCTGAGTGCAGAGCCAGGAGTAACCCTTAGCATAGCCAGGTGTGATTAAAAGAGAAAAAAAATCTAAACAAATTACACATTAAATATGTTCAACAAATTGCATGCTAAGTATGCACAAAATATTTTATAGAAGTAGAAATAAATCAAGTTTATATGTTTGGAGATGGTATCTAGAGCAGGGATTAAAAGTTGAGATATGAGGAACATTCATTATACTGAGTGGTGGTTACACACGTAAATTTACACATAAAATGAACTAACGGTGAAGTGCGCACATAATTGTGTATCTGTTGTAATCCATGCATAAAAACAATAATAATAACAATTTTAAGTTGATAAAAATGTACAGTAGTGAAACTATGAAATTCTTTAATGTTGGTATATAGAAAAAAGATCGCATTCTGTTTTTAGCTTAAGATCTTTTTTTCTTTTTTGGGGTCAGACCAGGCGATGATCAGGGGGTTACTCCTGGCTCTTTGATCAGGAATTACTCCTGGCGGAGCTTGGGGGACCATATGAGATGCAGGGGATCGAACCTGGCTTGGCCGTGTGCAAGGCAAACGTCCTACCCACTGTGCTTTTTATCCGGCCCAATTAGCTTAAGATTAAATACTTAAGTTTTATTATTTTTTCTTAAGCCTAATAGAAACTCTTGTCTACATATGAGGTCTCAATCTTTCCACATGTCAGATTCAAAATGTCAGAATTGCAAAGTTACAATCATGATGGAATTTTTCAACACAACACTAAAATAAATATTTTAAAATAAGTTGAAAATTATTAAATGTAAACATTTCACCATGAAAAAGACACTTTTAACATAATTTCTAAATAATCAGGAAATAATGAAAACATTTGCAAAAAATCACATCTACTGTAGAATTTTAATTTAAAGTATAAAAATATGACTTATGTTGTTACTGGTGATGGCATTGGTGTTGGAATATTGCATGCCTAAGACATAAAACTCAACTATGAGTAACCTAAAATCATGGTCACTTAATAAAAAGAATTAATGACAAGTATACCAGGAAGTCAATTAATAGGACAAAGAACTGAACAAAGAAAATCACCAACATATTGCAAAAACAGAAAATGAGCATTTAAAATTGTAGGGCATCATTTGTAATCAAGGAATTACAATTTAACTTCACAACATTAAGTGTGAATCTGAATGCACTTAACTTTTAAAAAGTAATTTGAAAAGTTGGAGGATCCCTAAAGGGACTGAAACTTTGGTGAATGAATATATATGTATATATATATAAAACAAATGCATAAAATGCTTTCACAGATTGAACGTTAAATGAATGTATATAAAATATATATATAAATATACATAAAACTATACACAGGTATATTTTATAGCTGATCTAGCAAATAAAATCACTTTCTATGTGCACTTATATTAATAAAATATGATATAGGAATACTAAAATTGAAAAATAAGCAAATATATAATGAAAGTTAGAAATATTCTTCTAGTGTATGAGCAGCCAATTAATCATGGAGTAGGAAATAACATCACTCTTATTCATATTATTATGGCTTGACTTTGTGAACTAATATTTATATGAACAGATGCAAATGTTGGTATAATAATACAGTAAAAGGCCTGGGCCCAAACTACACCAAGGTTTCAAATACCCTTCTTTAACAAGTTAATCATAGTTCTTAGAAGAAATGGCAGCAGGACTGGGCCACAAAATATGCACTATAGCCTGAGACATATTTTAGTTCCAGAAAGTAAGATATGCTGAAAAAAATCAATAGTGTTACTGTCAAAAACACAGGAGCTAAGTGAAATGGCCAATGCTAAAATAAAATGACCAAATAAAAATAATAGAGTGGTATTGGATTTTAGATCAAATAACAGAGAAAAATCCATGTGCCCTTACTGACACTCATTGATTGAATAAATAATTAAGTGGGAAGAGAAGGAACAAATCTCCTTAGTAAAATTCCAAATAATTTATCTAACTTCTCCATACTCCAGGAGGTAAATAATAAATTGCTATCCTTAAATGTGGCTCTATAGTCTAACTTCCTCCAAACAAATAGATATTGAAAGTGTAGGAGGGTAGCAATACAGCCTAGAACCCTGAAAAACACTACATTAGCCAGATGACCAAACTTAACATCAGTAGTTATGAATCATGTTGATAATGTGCAACCTAATAGAAATGACATTTTAATTTTTATAAACAACAGCTGAAACTATAGTCATGTATTTTTCTATACAGCAGGTAGGGCATTTGCCTTGCACACAGCCAACCCTGGTTCGATCCCAGCATCTCATATAGTCCCCAAGCACCACCAGGAATAATTCATGATGTAGAGCCAGGAGTACGCCATGAGGATGGTGGGTGTGACCCAAAAATCCAAAAATGAATTAAATAAATAAATAAATAAAAATATACAGACAGACAGATAATTATGTAACCACAGTGTAATCATAACAATATCAAAAAATTTAGTAAAGGAACATGCTACAAAATTCAGACTGGTACGCTTCAAAATGGTCAATTCAGCACAAGGAAGTTCTAAAAAATTGTTGAAGCTTTGAAAAACCCAAAGAGACCAAACAATTAAATATACTATTGATATTCCATCTCAAAGCTGCCTTCACCCAAACTTGGGGTATGCAATTTTTCTACTTTATCAGTCTCTCTCGCTTTGGTGGTACTAAAGCCATACTCCTAACACTGTGCTCCTAGTGCTGTCTGGGAACCAGATATCACACAAATGATCAAGTAATGATCAGAAAAATGCAAGGTAAGTGCTATAACCCCTGTATTATTATTTTTCTGCCTTCTGGCTTCTGGCTTCAAACTGGAATGCCTACCTTAGCTGTGTACACTATTAAATCTCTTTGGCCACAGATGGTACAATTATAGAATTTCTCATGTTTAAGGCTTTATTATCATGTGTTCCTTGTCATACAATGTAAAAAAAAAAGACAAAACTTGTTTGTTTCTTGTATTTTATCTACTGCTTTAATTGTTTAAAACAAACTGTTGCATTAGGAGTTTAACTCATTCATCTAAATAGAAGTTCAATCTCCCCAATCCAGTAAAATTTTAAAGATGTTTATTATAGCAATTGTGCTTAAACAGATTCAAAATAGCAGCATATTTTATCAAATTTAACATGCCACTGATTTTTAAATGTGCCATTATCTTGTGTGCTACTAAAAAGAATAACACTTATAATGTATTTTCACATGCTGATGATATAGTCATATTGTAGATTTACTAAAAGTGAAAAAAGAGGACCGTAAAGTTAATGAAATATCATCATATTGACAATATATGGTAAAATAACATATTATATGGATACTAAAATCATATAAAATCATTTTAACTTATTTCATGTTTTATCACTAGTATAAATATGATGCAAATTGACATTTAATTGGCTTACAATAAGTCTCATTATCAAGCATTTTTATGGGTTGGGTTGGATTTCAAAAGCTAAAATTAAATACAATGGATAATCTAACATTTATTAGATTCTTAAGGGATTTATATAGACATATTATATGTGTTCAGGATACATATTTAACACTGAAAAATTACTAAAAATGTTACAAACTTAAAACATTAGAATCTTCAAAAGTTTGTGGTGTTCCTTAACTAAATTTTATTGGTAGAAAACATAGAACCTGGTGCTCAGAGTGATGGTACAGTGGGTAGGATGTTTATCTTGCATGTGGCTGACCCGGCTTGAAACCCTACATCCTATATGGTTCTGCAAGCTCCACAAGCAGTAATCCCTGAGTACAGAGCCAGGAGAATGAGGTTTCAAACATTGCCAGATGTGATTCCACCCCCCTCAAAGAAATAAAGATATATTCAGTTGTGTAGGTAGGGCATGAGACTTGTACCTGTGGCAGACATGGGTTTGGTCTTTGACACTACATCTACTACCCTAAGCCCTGCCAGGAGTGATCTCTGGGCAAGAATAAGCCCTGAGATCTACAGGGTGTGGAAGAAATAGAGGAAGGGAGGATGGGAGGAAGAGAGGACACAAAGAGGGAGAGGAAAGAAAGAAAGAAAGAAAGAAAGAAAGAAAGAAAGAAAGAAAGAAAGAAAGAAAGAAAGAAAGAAAGAAAGAAAGAAAGAAAGAAAGAAAGAGAGAGAGAGAGAGAGAGAGAGAGAGAGAGAAAGAAAGAAAGAAAGAAAGAAAGAAAGAAAGAAAGAAAGAAAGAAAGAAAGAAAGAAAGAAAGAAAGAAAGAAAGAAAGAAAGAAAGAAAGAAAGAAAGAAAGAAAGAAAGAAAGAGGAAAAGAAAGAACAAAAGGAAGAAAGAAAGAAAGAAAGAAAAGAGAGAGAAAAAGATCATAGTACTTGAAAAATCTTTTTCTGTTTAAAATAACTCATTTTAATATCTTTTTAAGTATTTTCACATGTAGTACTATTAATAATGACTTCTGATGTATGTAATCCAACAGCACACCCAGAACCCATGCACCCATATGCCTCCAGGGAACACAAAACCCATTCCTCTCATTGCCCCCATCCAATAAAACTGTGTAGAACAGTTCATTTGGACTTTTGTTTTTACCTCACAATTTTTAAAGACCCACATATGAGAGAGATCATTTCGTATCTGCCCCTTTGCTTTTGAAGACTTCACTCAGCATGATATCCACTGGTTTCATCTGTACTGATGCAAATGGAATGATTTTGTTTTTTCTTAGAGCTGTTCAGTATTCCACCACATATATATATATATATATATACACACACACACACATTTAGATATATATTATATACTACATATTTATACATAAACATGCACACATACAACACAAGCAAACACAATAAGTCAGGAGTAAGCTCTGTGGCATATAGGTACACCACCACTTCATGATCCATTCATCTGTGGTTGGGTGTTTGTGTTCTTTCAATACCTTAGCCATTGTACTAAGTTTGGCAATGAACATGGGTCTACCTATAGCTTTGCGTTTTAGAGATAGATGCCAAAACATGTAGTATCCCCACAATAAGGGAGTTCTATTCCACTTGGTTTTCATAAAATCGCCATGTTGCTTTCTATATAGGTTGACCCAGATAACATTTCCACCAACTATGCATTAGGTTCCTTTCTCACCGCAACCCGCACAACGCTAGTCGTTCTCAGATTTGTTCATTTGTATCATTATCACATGTGTGAATGATATCTCATATTAGGACTGGGGGCATAAGGGTCACACTTAGCAGTGCTCACAGCTTACTTCTCTTGGTTCATCATATGGTCCCTTGGGGGGACCATATGTAGTGTTGGGAATCAAACCCAGGATGGCCACATGCTTGACATGCACCTACTCACTGTCCTATGACTCTCGCCCTCATTGTTTCAATTTGCTTTCCCTAATTATGAGTGAGAATGAGCACTTGAGAGTCCTAAGCTAAGATCCTAGATTTATGACCAGCTGCCTTATGACAGAGGAGCTAAATGTGTGAAGTAGAGGCAATAAAGGTTTTTCAAAAAATGTTGAGAAAAAAAATAAGAGCTATAAGTTAAAAAAATTTAAGTTAGAACTGTACCTCGAACCATTCATAAGAGTAAACTCAAAGTGGATTTAAAGATCTCAAGATCAGACTAGAATTACATAAAATACACTGAATAAAACATCAGTAGGTCTATTCAATAAACTACTGCATATGAATATTCAGCAAGATGACCACAGTGAGAAACATGATCAGAACCACAAGAGAGATAATAAATGGGATGACATCAAATTAAAGTCTCTGCAGAGAGAAAATAAACTCATACACTAATAGAAAGACACTCTAATGAATGGGAGAAAATATCTGCACACAATATTTCTGATAAAGGGTCACTATCAGAGATATATAAAACGCTCACTAACAAAATATCCAATGATCCCATCCATAAATGGAGTGATGAGACAGACACTTCCCCAAAGAAGACATATAGATGGTCAACAGGCATAAGTTCTCATCACATCACTATTCTAAAACTGAATATTCAAGTTACCTCAGCAATGCCTCAGTATATGAGATCATTTCAAACTGAATTCAGGTTTGAAATCTAGAGGCAGGCCCACTGAAATTGTAATAGATGAACTAAATTCACACTCATAAGACTTTGAAGGGTCCAGACATTTTCAAGGTCCAGATGCCAGAGCTCATCAGAACTCCACCCAAGTGAGAAGCCACTCTCAACCCCAGCTCGTCAGAACCCCACCCAAGAAAAAAGCCTATTTCACAGCCACAGATGGAGCTGCTACCAGCTCTCCCTATTGAGTGGGGACACTTCAAAGCTACATGAAACATCAGTGAATGCAAAAACTGAGAATGTCCGCATGGCAGACCCTGGCAAGCTACCCGTGTCATATTTGATATGCCAAAAACAGTAACTAGATTAGACCTCATTCTCATCACCTGAACGAATGGCTTGAGGCTTTTCATGTTCCTGGAGTGAGCAGAGGACCTTGGGCTATACTAGCACATGACAGGGACAAGTGGAGATGTTAGTGACACCCACTTGAGCAAATTTATGAACAACGGGAAGACAAACGATACAAGTGAATCCTTTGAAAAATGACTGGGTAAGAGCACAGTAAGCCTGGAAAAAATAAAAAAAGACATAATCCCAAATTGAGTGTGTAAATCCAGACAGAAAACTTTTATAAATTTGGCAAAAGTACCTAAAATATTATGTTGAGTTGACCCCTGATATTAATACTATAAATCAGCATAATTAGAATATCTGAGTTAACACCTCACACTTTCATTGTCTGTAAATTAATAAATGACAGTGAACACATTTTTTGTGTTCTTTAAGCACCTATTATGAAATATGGAACATTATACTCAGATATTTGTAGAACGAAATTTAAATGCACTATGGGAAATTAAACATTTTTATAAACTAAGTTTTGTTTATGTCTTAGCCATAATCAAATTCAATGTTTGCTTGTAAGTGGAGATAGAAGGATTATGACTCAATCTATCTGGTATCCTAGATCAGGATGGAATGTTAAAGTAAACAACAGATCATCATCAAAAAAGATAATGTTTAGGATATAAAGCATTTTTTATCAATTTGAAACTTCATTACTAAGCATTTTTATGAATGTGGGAGTTTAGAACACTTCCAACCATAATTTTAAAGAAGGTCAGCACATACACTTTTGTATGTATTATAAAATAAGGATTATGAAGTAATTAATTTTATGGCCCATAAGTATGCAATTAAAATCATGAAGTCATAAAATTATAGAAAAATTCAAAGTGTTCATCCTTGGGGACCGTTTAAATGAGCTACATTGCTATATATTTTTCTAGCATGGCGGAGTGACAGTTTGGGTTGTGCTTTATGTATAATTACAAACTTATATGATCTCCTAACTTGTTATAAATGTCAAGATTCTTTTTATGTAAAAAGCAAAAAACAAATAGGTAGAGAAAGCAGACTATCGATATTATTACCAGATATTAAAATGTAGCAATTTGAGATCTATTTACACTACCTAGGCCAAATTATATGATTGATACTAATTTACAAAATAATATAAATATCTAATAATCTGCAACTAGATATGCACTTGAAAAATAGTTAACCATTTACATACTAATTGCTAACTATCTATTAAGAACTACTGGGCTGAGCAATAGTACAGTGGGCAGGGCATCTGCCTTGCATACAACTGACCTGGGTTTGATCTCCAGCATGCCATATGGTCCCTTAAGTACTTCAAGGAGGAATTTCTGAGCGCAGCGCCAGGACTAACCCTGAGCAAAGCTGGGAGTGAAGCAAAAAAAGGCAAAAAAAAAAAAACACACACAAGCAAAAATGAACTATTATATTCATCAAAGAGTATTACCAAAACATTTTATTTTATCAAAGTAAATACGGTTCTTGGTTTTCAAGATTTAACAGAATATATCCTCACTCTTCCTGTTAATAAAAGAAAAGAAAATTTCATTCTATTGACATTCTAAAAGGTTTCAATGAAATAAGGTAGAGAAGAAAAAATTCTTAATATTTGAGTTAAACCAACCATTATAATATATACTTAGTAATAAACAAAATGTACAAGAACAAAAAATTAATGAATCTTCTCTACTTTATCATCTCTATCTCTATTCAAATGTGAGTGAATGAACTGTCCAGTGTTTGTATTAGTCTTTTAAATTTTGAGAATGATCAATGACCAATGTCTATGAATTTCCTCATAACGTGAAAGTATAACATAGTTCAAGTTATTAGTATATTTTTATTCTAACATCTTATTCTATGTTGAGTAATAGTTATGAGTTATAAATAATCAATGATTTTATTATTAAACATTTCTAAAGAAACACAAAGCAGTTATTAAAAATATTACCTTTAAAAAATAAAACCATTCCAGATGAATCAATTTTAATGTATTAAATGACCCTGAACATTAGTAATCATTGTTATAAATTATAATAACACAATTAAAATTTTAAAAAAGAAAATTGCATTAATAAAATAACTCAAGAAATAATCATCAATAACTATGTTGAATTTAGTTAAATTCAAATTCATGGAGAGATATAAAGTATAATGAAACTAGTAAGCTGTAACAAAGGCATAAAGGGAGAGGGTAGACAATTTACCGAATTGTCAAAATGAAACACTAGAAATTATAAAAATGGTGCATTGCCAGGAGTAATTCCTGAGTAAAGAGCCAGGAATAACCCCTAAGCATCACCAGGTGTGACTCAAAAAGCAAAAAAAAAAAAAAAAGTGCATCACATGGAAAATAGAAAATATTTTCAGTTCAGGAAACTATTTTTTCCTATTTAATATCACTTGTCTTCCCGTTGCTCATCCATTTTCTTGAGCAGGCACCAGTAACCTCTCCATTCGTTGAGAATGAGGTCCATTACTGTTACTGTTTTTGTCATATCGAATATACCTCGGGTAGCTTGCCAGGCTCTGCTGTGGCTCTGGGTTCATCCCAGGGGGCCAGTCTTTTTCTCTGTCAAACCATCAACAATCCAGGGCCTATGGGGCAGAGTTTGGGTGTAGACAAGCCTGTCTACTGTCTGCCACTTGCCAACATAGCTGAGCACTGCCCCACACCTGCAACACCTCGAGGGGTTTAATATAAATTTAATATAGTTGAATTTTTTATATAAAGTAAATGAAGCCATAGTAATTATAAAAGGTAAAACTAAAATTACCATTATTTGAAAAGTACAAATAAAGAACTCAAAAGCTAAACAACAAAATTACACCAAAAATGAGAAGAGGATATGGTAAGCACATATGGCTAACAGGTATGTGAAAAACTGCTTATCATCATTTATTAGGAAAACAATTAAAATATCAATTAAATAATAATTCAGAGCAGTGATAATGGCATATATCATAAATACTAGAAACAACTGCTGCTGGTGCACATTCACTCTTGGGTTTTTTATTGTTTTGTGTTTGCTTCTGTGTTACATGCAAGAGTTCTCAAGGCATATTCATGGCTCTGCAAACAGGAATCAATCTCGGTTGGGTCTAGGACAATATGGTTTGCCGGGATAGAAATGGGGTCAACTCTGTGCAGGCAAACACCCTCCACGCTATTTCATCTCCAGCCCCCAAACATATAGTCTTTCTTTTAGCAAAGAAACTCTTAGTTTTTCTTTTAGTGGGGATAATTTGGGATGATGCTTAAAATAAATGAATAATTTTCTTGATAGTCAGCTTCAAAAGATGGATGGGTGACTTGGAAAGAGAGACGTTTTGTTAGTTTACCCCCAAATGTGAAGTTGCATTCTAATTTTTCTATTTACCCTTTAGCCAGTTTAAATTTCAGAGTTGGGTACTTCATTCTCAATGAAATATATTTCTACATTTACCGAAATAAATACAAATGACTTTTAGTACAGTCAATCTTTGTTAAAGAGAAACTAAAAAATGTATGTGCAGTTACCATGATAGATATTACTATTTAATACATATATATGCATATATATATGCAAGCTATTTGCTTTGATTTTTTTTAATACTGTAGAGTTTGCAAAAGAATTTGTATTTTCTGTTATACATACACAGAATGTCAAAAAAGTTACATTTTCTGTGTCTGGGGCATTTATCTTACTGGGGTTCAATTCCAGGCACTCCATATAGTCTTCCCTGCTCCCAACCCCATGCATGCCAGGAATGATTCCTTAGTGCAGAACAAACACTGAGGATCAACAAGTGTGACCCCATAAACAAAAAAATCAAGCCCCCTAAAAATGATTTTATGCTTTATTATATTTGATAATTCCCTTTGGTTTAAATACCTGAACTTTAAATGACAATAAAATTATAAATATATAATTAAAATTATTAATATAGTATTAATAGAGTATAAACTATTATAATCTATATCATGTAGTATATAGCTATCATACTTAGATTGTTTTTATTTATTTTATAATATAATATATAATTTTTTCAGGAAACAGTATCCCCAAAGTTTCAGGAATATATTTAAAATAAAAAAATTGAGGAAGCTAGAGAGAGTTATTAAAGCAGATAAAGTGCTTGCATTTTCTGAAACTGACCAGGGTTCAAGTCCTGGCATCCCAGATGTTCCCCAAGCCCTACCAGCTGTGAACTCTGAGTGCAGAATCAAGAGTAAGCCCTGATCACTGCTTGGTGTGAACCCTCACAACAAACTATATGTGTGTATAGTCAGACCCGAACACCTGAAGAATCCGCCATCAGTATTCATCAATACACTGGCTCGGCTCTTCACATGCTACGTGTCTGAATGCAAGGTGCCCTCCCATTGGAAAACCAGCAAGACAGTTCTACTATTCAAGATGGGAGACATCCACGACATTGGCAACTATCGCCCTATCTGCCTGTTGTCTGTCAAAAGAGGGGTTCAGCAGGGTGATACCATTTCACAAAAACTCTTCAATGCCACCCTCGAGAACATCATACAACATTTAGAATGGGAAGGAATGGGAGTGAAGATAGATGGTCGACAACTAAACCACCTCCACTTTGCTGATGACATTGTTCTAATAACACCAAACATTAGCCAAGCGGCAAAAATTCTGGCTGACTATATACTTATACATACATATATATATAATTTTATATATATATATATATATATATATATATAAAATGGCCGGACTCTGAGCGAAGAATTGGACTCTGCCCTTTTTCTTCACCTCCATGCCAGCTTCCCCAGAAAAGAGATCCACCCAGGTCAGACCCAAAGTTCCTCTGCAACCCCAGAAGATATCCAGACTCATCCACTACAGACCTATAGCTGCGCTGCACGGCTGGCCCCATGTGGAAGCAATCCATGGAGCTGACCTCCCAGTAAAGGGCTCGGCCAGCCCCTGGCCGAGTGCAACATTGCTCCAAGGGTTCTCTCACATGCACAGGGGAGGGACCACGCTGGCAGGATTCGGAGTGGAGATTTGGGCTCTGCACTTTACTCCACCTCCATGCCAACTTCCCCAGAAGAGAGAAACACCCACACCAGACCCACAGTTCTCTTGGTGTGCGGTGGCAAAGAAGCCGTGCTACATTCTTAGATAATACTGATTTTTGGATAAAGTCCTTCCCAGGATCTTTCACATTTATACACTGTATACAGTTCTAGACAGGTTCTAACTGATGCCCGTCGTCCCTGTGAGCCTAGCAGGGAGCCAGAACAACCCACACATCATGTGGTCAGTCATTCTCAATTCAGACTCCATAGTTCCTCAGAACTCCATCCAAGTGAAAATCTGTTCTTTCCCCTATAATTTTCATCAGTAAATGCTTGAGATAAGAGCTTTCTACTGATAATATACCACCTACACAGCAGAGCCTGCCAAGCTACCCATTTTTTATTTGTTATGCCAAAAACTAGTAACAATTAGGAACCTCAATTCCATGTGCTGAAGAATGGTTTGAGGCTCTACCTGTCTCTGGAGCAAACAGATGCCCTTGAGCTACACTTACTTGCAACAGGATGTATGAATATGTTACTGGCGCCCGCTAGAGTAAATCGATGAACAGGAAGACAGTGATACAGTGATACAGTGATATACTTTTATTCATATATATGAATTCAGAGTCTCTCAGACATGGGACAGAGCTGTTCCTTGCTCTCCCTGTGCACAGCCATTCATGAGGCAGTCGGGAGGCATGGCGGGTTCTAGCCCTGGCCCACCACCTTGGCAGAGCCTCACAACAAGCCAGACCACCACCCTCACTCCACGGGCACCGCCATTTTCCACATTTGGACTTCCCTCTCGTCAGAACTCCACCCAGCAGACCAGCCCATCACAGCCCAGATCATCGACACCCACCCTGCAGCAGTTTTTTCCTCAATCCGGCCCAGGTATGCTGGTCCAAAGTCTCTCAGACATGGGGGCAGAGCTGTTCCTTGCTCTCCCTGTGCACAGCCGTTCATGAGGCAGTCGGGAGGCATGGAGGGTTCTAGCCCTGGCCCACCACCTCGGCAGAGCCTCACAACAAGCCAGACCACCACCCCTCACTCCATGGGTGCCGCCATTTTTCACATTTGGACTTCCCTCTCATCAGAACTCCACCCAGCAGACCAGCCATCACAGCCCAGATCATCGACACCCACCCTGCAGCAGTTTTTTTCCTCAATCCGGCCCAGGTATGCTGGTCCAAAGTCTCTCAGACATGGGGCAGAGCTGTTCCTTGCTCTCCCTGTGCACAGCCGTTCATGAGGCAGTCGGGAGGCATGGAGGGTTCTAGCCCTGGCCCACCACCTCGCCAGAGCCTCACAACAAGCCAGACCAACACCCTCACTCCACGGGCGCCGCCATTTTCCACATTTGGACATTCCCTCTCGTCAAAACTCCACCCAGCAGACCAGCCCATCACAGCCCAGCTCATGTGCCCGCTTGCGGCCGCGGTTCATCAATAAATGCGTTATTTGGAGGTGTTTAAAAGAGTTTGCCTCCCGCTCGGCAAGCCTGGCAAGCTTCTCGTGTTGTATTTGATATGCCAAATTCCAGTAACAATTACATTAGGTCATTCCCATGAACTAATATAATGGTTTGAGGCTCTTTATGTTCCTGTAGCAAGCCGATGCTCCTGGCTCTACTGGCATGAGACAGGACATATGGAGATATTACTGGTGCCCGCTCTAGCAAATAGATGATCAACAGGAAGATCATGATCGTGATCGTGATGAATAAAATTATATATATTCATTTATATATATAACTTGATCATTTGACATCCTGTTATTCATTGATTTGCTCGAGCGGGTGCCAGTAATATTTCCATTTGACCCTATGATGTGCCAGTGTAGCCCAATGGCATCTGCTTGCTTCAGGAATACAAAGAGCCTCAAACCGTTCATTCAGGGTCTTGACGAAGAAGTCTGACCATCTTGTAGGTGAGCATCCACATGATCTTTTGACATCCTGTGGGATCCAGTCAATAACGGCTCTAGTTCAGCGGTCGTCTCCAAATCACATTACATGTCCAGCCCATCTGATTTTCGATGCCTTGGCAAACAAGACAGCATCCCTGACTCTGGAACAGCGTATATATGAATAAAATCCAAGCTACTATTGGAAGCTAGAGGAAAGCAGGTCAGATAATCTTAATCATCAGGAATGACCAGCACATATGGGTGACCTCTTGTGCCCAAATAAGTATTTTCTAGGAAAATTCTGTGAATTGGTAGAAGCTTCCACTGATGATATGTTATCATTAATAACAAGCATATTTTTTCAATTCACAGCCCAAACACAGCACATAAATCACTGCCGTCTGGTGATTTCCTCATTGCTTCCCAAAGCTGCCACAGAAGAGTAATGGCTTCTCTCTTCCATAATCCCAGTTTCCCTTTGACCATTATGATGGGATTGGATAAGAACTCTCCAGGCAGAGGGCATGGAGGATGTAGTTTGTAGACTTAAATTTGCATGGGATAAATGGAAAAGAAAACTATTTAGTGATGACACCAAACAAATGAACAAATGAACCAGAGACTCTCAGACATGGGGCAGAGCTGCTACTTGCTCATGAGGCGCCTGGGAGGCATGGCGGGTTCTAGCCCTGGCCTGCCACACCAGCTGAGCCTCACAACAAGCCAGACCACCCTTGCCCACTCCATGGGGTTCCACCATTTTCCACATCCAGACTTCTTTCTCGTCACAACTCCACCCAGAAGACCAAACTATCCCAGCCTGGATCATCCACAACCACCCTGCAGCAGTTTTTTTTCAATCCTGCCCAGGTATGCTGAACCAGAGACTCTCAGACATGGGGCAGAGCTGCTACTTGCTCTCCCTGTGCCCAGCTGCTTGTGAGGCACCCAGGAGGCATGGCAGGTTCTAGCTCTGGCCTGCCACCCCAGCTGAGCCTCACAACAAGCCAGACCACCCCTCCCCCACTCCATGGGGCCCGCCATTTTCCACATCCGGACTTCCCTCTTGTCACAACTCCACCCAGCAGACCAGACTATCACAGCCCGGCTTGCGCAGCCACTCAGCGGCTACGCGGTTTATCAATAAATGCTTTATTTAGAGGTGACTACAACAGTATGTCACACACACGGCAAGCCTGGCAAGCTGCTCGTGTAGTATTTGATATGCCAAATACCAGTAACATTTATATTAGGTCATTCTTGTGACCTAATATAATTGTTTGAGGCTCTTTATGTTCCTGAAGTGGGCAGATGCCTTTGGGTTCTACTAGCATGAGAGGGGACATATGGAGATATTACTGGTGCCCGCTCTAGCAAATAGATGATTAATGGAAAGATAGTGATAGTGATAGTGACCAAACAAAAATCAGACCACTCTTGAAATCATTATTTCATGTGTATTTTGTTAACAGGAGATATGTTGATTCTTAAAGGGTGACTACACTTTACAACCAATAAATTAGATTTTGTTTTGATTCATTATATAAGTTTAGTGTCTCAAAGTATATTTTAACACAACTTTTAAAATTAATTAGAATTTTGTTCTTAGTCTACATTTTTTCTTTGAATTAATTTTTTCTTTAAGTATGTGTATATTTGGATGTGAGTGGTTTGCTGGGGCCACATCTGGCAGTGCTTAGGGCTTACTTCTGGATCTGTACACAGAGATTACTCCTGGAATTGATTGGTAGATTATATGCCATGCAAAAGATTGAACCCAGGTAGGCCATGTGCAAAACAATTGCCCTTCCCAACATATTATCACTCCAGAAACTACTTAAACATTATTTAAAGCAGAATATTGTATCACTGTATCACTGTCTTCCTATTGTTCATCAATTTGCCCGAGTGGGCACTAGTAACATCTCCATTAGTCCTGTCACAAGCAAGTGTAACCCAAGGGCATCTACTTGCTCCAGGGACAGGAGGAGTTTGAAACTATTCTTCAGGTCATGGAACTGAGGTCCATAATTGTTACTAGTTTTTGGCATAACTGGTAATTAAAACATGGGTAGCTTTCCAGGCTTTACCGAGTAGGTGGTATAGACTCAGTAGAAGGCTCTCATCTTGAGCATTTACTGATGAAACTTAAAGGGGGAGATCAGGTTTTCTCTTGGATGAAGCTCTGAGAAACTATGGAGTCTGGATGTTTAGAATGACTGACTACATGATGTGTGGTTTGCTCTGGCTTCTTGCAGGGCTTACTGGTATCAGTTAAAACCTGTCTAGAACTGTTTACTATGTATAAATGTGAAAGAACTTGGGAAGAACCTTATGCTAAATTTAGCATCCTCTAAAAAAATATCGCAATATCGCGCGGCCGCATGCCAAGGGACCTGTGGTTCTGGAGTGGGTGGGTCTCTCTCTTCCAGGGCAACTGGCATGGAGGCGGAGGAAAGGGCAGGGTCCAAAACTCCACTCCGAGTCCGGCCAGCATGGTGTCTTCCCTGCTTACTCATGAGAGCAAACCCGTGGAGCAATGTTGGACTCAGCCAGGGGCGGTCCGAGCCCCTCATTGTATAAAACAAACAAATTTTGTTTGATTTATAACTCAAATTATAACACTAAAACTACATTGAGGCAACCACTGTGCTCTTGTAAATGTACAATAGCACATCTGTTTGATATTTTCATTATTTTCATACATAAGTTTACAATAACATACAGATGACTGTACATACTACAAAATTACATCCCCATACATAATTATACTTAATGTTATACATAAGTCTTACATAATATTAAACGTATCCATAGAGGTCAAGAATTTATAAAATGAGTAATTAATCTTTCTTTACCAATGTGCTGGTTAAGGTCCATGGAAAAATACAGATGAGGTAATACTGATTTGCAATTAAAAACATTGGGGGGAAACAATGACTACGAAAAGACAATATGAATAAATCCTTAAGATTCAGACAGCAATATAGGGCTGACCCTGAACCATCTAAAGAGGAAAGGAAAGAAATGCATAGACCCATGTTAGATGTGAATTCTGCTCACCAGAATAATTGTCAAAGCATTTGAGGAGCCCTCCAGCCCCAATTTCCTGCCAGAACAACCCCAACTCCCATGAAGGTGTTTGCTTTAGTATTCCAGACACCTTCTAGTATTTGATCATTGGTTGGAGGATTCAAAGATTGTCAGCTAATTAAAGGTTTGACCTTGCAAATAGAAATCTGAGATGCATGTTTTCATGCTTGTGACAATCAAGTCCACTGTTTTAAAAACTGATTTTTTTTCTTTCAATATGCAATAGTCACAAATAAAATGTTTAATATAGGCCTTTGTTATCATCACTGTGATTAGCAGCAAAGCACAATATGTTTTACCAGAATCAGCATAAGCATCAACCAACTGAAAATGGGAAACAATTTCTTAATTTTATCATATTTTTTGATTCTCAAGGGTTCCTTAAGAGTTCTAGAATCCCCACATGAGGTGTTGTGAATAGCTGTATAAGATCAAGTTGGAAAAACACAGATTTTAAAGTTTATTTGATTTTTTTAAGTATCATTTAGCATTTAGCATATCTGACAGAACTTAACATTATATTGGAGATACACAAATGCTATTAAATTTATAACTTTCTAGATTACTGAAACCTCCTAGACTACTGACACCTATGTCTTAAAACACTGTGGCTTACTAAGGGATGTGAAGACTTGGGGCAGGGGCAATAGCACAGCGGGAAGGGCATTTGCCTTGCATGTGACCAACCAGAGTTCAATCCCGGCATCCCATATGGTCTACCAAGCTTAGCCAGAAGTAATTCCTGAGCGAAGAGCCAGGAGCAACCCCTGAGTTTCGCCAGGTGTGACCCAAAAAAAAAAAAAAAGAATGTGAAGACACTTAGTGAAAATCAACACTCCAACATGTGCTTGCTTGCTTGCTCTCTCCTTCCCTTCCTTCCTTCCTTCCTTCCTTCCTTCCTTCCTTCCTTCCTTCCTTCCTTCCTTCCTTCCTTCCTTCCTTCCTTCCTTCCTTCCTTCCTTCCTTCCTTCCTTCCTTCCTTCCTTCCTTCCTTCCTTCCTTTCCTTCCTTCCTTCCTTCCTTCCTTCCTTCCTTCCTTCCTTCCTATTTTATTTTATTATACCAGTGAGATATAAAATTACAAAGATGGGGGCGGAGCGATAGTCCAGCAGGTAGGGTGTTTGCCTTGCATTCGGCTGGCCCATGCTGGCCCGGTTCAATCCCCAGCATCCCATATGGTCCCCAAGCACCGCCAGGAGTAATTCCTGAGTGCAGAGCCAGGAAAACCCCTGAGCATTGCCAGGTGTGACCCAAAAAAGCAAAAAAAAAAAAATTTTTAATTACAAAGATGTCTATGTTTGGGTTTCAGTCATACAGTGTTCCAATACCCATTCCTCCACCGGTGCCCATTTCCCACCACCAATATCTTCACTCCCCCCCATCTCTCCTAGCCTCCCTCTATGGCAGGTTTTTTTATCTTTTTTTTTTCTCTCTCTTTCTCTTTTCTTCTCTTACACATTGTGGATTGCAATACATACATTTAGAGGTTATCATGTGTATCTGTTTTCCTATATTCAATGCTCAGTTCTAGGCTGGTATCATTTACAACAATTATTAGCACACTGTTCCCTTCTCTATATTTCCTAACCTCTGACTCCCACACATTTGTGGCAAATTCTACCTATTGTCAAAACCTCCTGATCCATATTTTGCCCGACCTTGGATATTGGTATCATAATATCCTTGCCACCCACACCAAACTCTGCAGACATGTGCTTCTTTAAACTTAAACAAAGAGAAGTGGAAACCGGCACAGCTGTCTGAACATACATTAGAATATCAGGACAGTACATTTGCAGTTATATTTATCAGACAGACAATCCCTCCTCTAAAATATCAGGATTTATCTCACTGTAAATGTATCCACATATTTTAATGCATGGTTTATGTTGTGGATATGAAAAATGAAACAAGACTGGAACCATCGAAATGACTAACTTCTCCAGAAAAAGATAATCTTTCTTTGCTGCTTTACTTATTCCGCTGCAGCACCAACTCTTTGAAAGCAGTCTATGGAGATACTCAATTTCATATTTTGGGACTTATAAGTGCCCTTTATCAATATATTCTTAAAATAACTTTCTGGGAAGAAGAAATAATGTATAATTCTGTGATAAAACACTACACTATAAAAAGCTATATGAATCATAGCATTGAAATCAATTCATGTAATGACCCAAGCATAAAAAGAAAATATTTTATATAATAAAGAGAAAAACATGAAATGGGGACAGTAGAATTGATTTTGCTCTAGTAAATGCTACCTTTATTGACTACACAAATCTTTTCTCAAAAAATTATCTCATTTCCACGTAATGATGTGCCATGGAAATAAGTAGCAAAAATGTTATTTTCCTGATTCTGAACAATGTGTGATAAATTATTCTTCCATAACCCCCCAAAAATACTAAAAACGTCTTTCATAGCTCTTGTGAATCTTACCTTATATAGTGAATAGTGCTTTGCAGGTGGGATGAGTTTATGTGAACTAGGGGGTCCAACTTAATGACAAAATTCTTCTTTTTTCCTTTTTTGGTTTTCTTTATGCCTTTTTGGTTTCACAGCAACCACTGTACTCAGATTACTCCTGGTTCTGCCCTGATGGAGCATTCTTGGCAGGCTAGGTTACCAGGGATAGCATGACTATCCCTGGTAGGATGCCATAGAATGACGGAATGTGAGATAGTGCTGTACAACCTCTCTGGCCCCTCTACCCATGAAATCCTTATTAGAGATAGGCAGGAGGTCATATTCATTGAAATATGTGATGGCAGAAGCTGAGTTTGAGTTAATGAGAGAAAATAGAGCAAGCATGATGTAAGCTCCAGAAGCTTGAAAAATCGAGGAAAAGTGTTCTCCCTTGAAAGTTTCAGAATGAATGGAATCTAATTCATATGCTGTTTTGAGTTTTTATGACCACCATATGTATAAGATGATAAAGGTGATTATGTAAGTTTCTTTGTTCTTTGGAAAATTCGATCAGCATTATATAGCTAATATAGATGCAACTACAATTCAGAAATGACAATTTCCTCACAATCTCAATGTTATTCATTATTCAAATTAGATATCATCAGTCATCCTATGAACATAATAGCCTTCAGCAATACAATGAAGAAAGACTAAGGGATATAAGTGGATCTATTTTCAAAACCTGGGTTATGAAGTCTAAATCACATACATAACAGATAACAAACTAAATATTTTAAGAATCCCTTGAATCCATAACATTGAAAACTTGAAGACAGAGGTGAGTATTTCAAACTATTGATAGAGTCAAAATTACTCTGGAAGGGCTCTTAACAAGAGAGTCAAACTAAAACAAACATACAGACTTTGAAGGGGTGCTGGAGGAGAAGGACTTGTGCAGTGGGGCAGGAGGGCAATGGTTAGGCAGACCATGTAATACTGAAGAAAAAGAAACTAGGAGAACAAAGAGACTAGCGTCTCAGCACACTCTTGGAGCTGGGGGAGGAACACAATGGTGCTCTAGAGTTAGGGAAATTCTAAGATCATTCTTCATTGGACTTCATGGCCAAAGCAGGAATGACTAGGTACAGTCAGTTCAAATTTGAAGGCTTTAGGCATGCAGGGGTGTCCTGGAGTTACTTGACATTAAGAAGCCTTGGGATGATGCAGACCCTAAAAAAACTGCCTCCTGGGATGCTCAAAAGAGACACACGATATTCTTCCTCTAGAAATCCCTGTATGCAGAGCAAACACCTCCTCCAAGTCTGAATATTTCAGATCTCTGGGAATGAGGTGGTATAAAGAGAGGAAGTCAAATCTTTGCAGGAAAGTTTGACTTGAGATGTCAAGACACACTAACACATAGACAATTAAAAATATATAAAACACATATTTAATTCTATGCATTTTGTAGGTTGGACTTTTGGCAACTAAGAATTATCTTAAATGGGGAGAAGAAATGAACAGAAGCTTCCAAAAAAGAAGAAATTCGAATGGCCAAAAGGCATATGAAAAAAGTGATCTTCATCTTTAATCATCAGGGAGATGCAAATCAAAACAACAATGAGGTACCATCTCACACCACAGAGACTGGCACACATCCAAAACAGCAAGAACCGGTGCTGGCAGGGATGTGGGGGAAAAAAGGACTCTCATCCACTGTTGGTGGGAATGCCGACTGGTCCAGCCCTTTTGGAAAACAATATGGGCATTCCTCCAAAAACTAGATATTGAGCTCCCATTTGATCCAGCAATAGCACTCCTGGGAATATACCTGAGAGATCGAAAAACACATACCAGAAACACTATCTGTACTTCTTTATTCATCTCTGTGCTATTCACTATAGCTAGAATCTGGAAACAACCTAAATGCCCGAGAACAGAGGACTGGCTAAAGAAACTGTGGTTCATCTACACTATGGAATACTATGCGGCTGTCAGAAAAGATGAAATTATGAAATATACCTGCAAATGGATGGACATGG
Organism: Cryptotis parvus; assembly: GCA_021461705.1. Classification (NCBI taxonomy): domain Eukaryota; kingdom Metazoa; phylum Chordata; class Mammalia; order Eulipotyphla; family Soricidae; genus Cryptotis; species Cryptotis parvus. The sequence continues at coordinate 51,405 of JAJIBD010000225.1, forward strand.
AGACTATCATGCTGAGTGAAATTAGTCAGAAGGAAAAGGACAGATATAGAATGACTGCATTCATTAATAGGATATAAATAGATACTAGTATTTTACAAAGTGTGGAAAATGGTAATGGCAGATTAAAACTCACCATTGAATATACACTAAGAGACTTAAGTGATAAACTCTAAATATCTGCAGGGCTAGCCACAATGTGTAAAAGAAGAGGGAAAAGAGATTCAGAGACAGAGAGTGACAGAGAGAGAAAAGAGAGGAAACAGGGCTACCTGCTATTGAGGCAGCCTGGGGGTTTGGTGGGGAGGGGGTGGGGTACATTGGTGGTGGAAATGGGGCACTGGTGGAGGGATGGGTGCTGGAATACTGTATTACCAAGAACCAATTATGAACCTGCAAATGTTCACACCAATTATGAACCAATTATGAACCAATTATGAACACCTTTGTAATTGTATATCTCACAGAGGTATTATAAAAAATTTTAAAAAAATAAAAAAATAATAAAATAAAAAAAAATAAAAGATAGTTGAGAACTGAGATGTGAGAATTGATTGACTTTATATAATACAATCAAGCTCTGTCCAGAACAAATGCTGAAGATGTTGCTTGCCTGTAGAGCAGATTGGTCTGCAATTTAAAAAATTAATCTCACTATCATCTTCCCTGTAAATCGAACTGAATTACGGCAGGCTGGCTGTAACCTTGATGGGATGCATGTCCACTGTGAAATGCCAGCGTGGGTAATGCAGGAAGATGTCTTTGCGAGCTTTGTTAAGTGGAGGGTATATTAATCAGAGCCACGGGGCTGTGAGCACAACTCAAATGTAGATCAGGGCTTCTCCGAACACTCTAAAATGTCACTTTGGCTCATAATTTTACTTCACGGAAAGTATTATTACTTTTTTTACTGGAATTTACTAAAATGAAGTTCTAGTACAAACTGAACCATTTCTCGGCTATAGTTGAATTGTCTAATTTCTTATATAGCAGGGATGTAAGTTTCTCATTTTCTAAAGTGGGAAACTAGTTCTAAGAACATTCAACCTTTACCCATAGAATCTATTTCATCTAAACTAATCCATTATCTGTATACCTCACTGATAGAAACAGCTTCTCCTGATCCCCCCACATCTCCTTGATCCCCACCATCCTCCACTCCACAACTGTCCTTTTCAATCTTTTAGTCAGAAGAGGATTTTCTAATAGTAAATGAATTCACTAACCTTCTGCATAAAAGCATTAATTATTGTTTCAGTTATTCAAATGTTGTGTTTCAGCACTCTCTCTTCCTTCCTACTTCCATTTCATATAATATACCTAAATAATACAGTGTACAGCACTTCTATCTGTGAATTTAAAACTAGTTGAAATGACCATTCCAATATTTTTCTTGGTAAAATCCCTTTTCATCCTTCAAACTTAGTTAAAAATTTTTTTAACCATGTTTATCTGAACCCCATGACCAACATTAGCACTCCCTCCTCTAGCTTGCAACTCAGTCAATAATTGACAAAGCATTTCAATGTCCACATGTTCCAACAGTTAAGTTTCAGTATTTCTGCACTTTATTCTTTTCAGGATGCATCTTCTTGGGAAGAAAACTATCTTGCTCATTAGTGAGTATGTTTGGCAGTGTTTTTGGAAAGGAATTGGTTTGTTTGTCTAGTAACATCTACTTTTCACTTTAGTTGAAATTGGCGAAACTGCCACAGGGAAGCACTGACATTTCCCATCAATTTCTGGAAAGTTCAGTAGCACCAAATGTCATCAGACTGAGTTATAGTGGGAATTACTTTGAACAGCTCATGTACATGCTTGCAAAGTTTAATGTCAATCTTGGTGGCATAACAAGTTGGACAATCCAGTGTCTAGAGCAGCAGCTGGTGCTAAGGTTACTGGGTACTGCATTTGGTTCAATCAATCAGATACTTTTTGACACTTCTTACGCTCCTAATATCAGACTAACACTCTGGAACTCAAAACTGTGTAGGAGATGCATTTTTAGTCAAAGAATCATTCCATTTGGATGAAGGGTAAAAGACCAAACTATATAAATACACTAAAGACGTAAAAGATTATTCTTTGGTAAACAAAGAAAACTAATACTTTAAAAATGAAAATTAAAATCCAAAATGGAGGGATATATTTTTAAGGTATCCATTTTGAGCTGAGTAGCTTAGTCTGTTGTTTCTCTGACACTTTGACCTTGTTTCCTTTCTGCAGCCACCATCCTACTGATTGTTACTCAGTCTCACAGCATGGACCCCACTTATAAATTTTCCCCTTTCCAACTGTGGAATAATCTGGAGGCCCACAGGATGCATAAAACAGAAGTTGAGTAATGTTGCCTTAAAAGGCAAAGAGCAAAGTTTGAGATCCATGTGGTTTGCAAAGATCTGAGGGATTTTTTCTCTAACGGTAAACCTATAACAGATAAAGAACGGGACTGTATGAAAACGCTGAGGAGAAAAAAAGCATACCCAAACTACATGCCTAAGGGAAGGATAAGAACAAAGTCACTATGAATGCAAATGCACATGAAATTAGATGAGGAGGAAAGTCAAGTTTTCAAGTTTCTCCTCTTCTTCATTCTCAGTGGAAAGGTGAGGCAGAGAGAGATGGCCCGGGCTAGCAGTTCTGGAAGGGCAGGACTAGAGAGCCCTGGCAGAACTGGCTTGGAGCAGGGCGAGGCGCAATATGGGGCCAGGTATAGAACAAGGTTGGCTGTGTAGGAGGCATGTACCCTATTGACTGTAGTATATTTAGGTCCCTCTTCAGGAGCGCTGAAGAGATCAAAGTAAGCACACTTTGTGGATTGTGCCTGTAGGATTCTGACTTTGTTATTTTATTCTATCTTATGCCAGATCTTATGTATTAGTATTTAAATGTTTTCTCTATAAAATGAAAATCATATTTGTAGTAACTATTCTGTTCTAGGATTTCAAAGAAAAAGATAATATATAGAAAGACTTACTATAATGTCTACCCCAAGTAAGTAACCACTAGCTTCATTTTTTGTGATGCAAGGGAAAACCAAAACATTCCCTGAGGGAATAACAACATTACTATAGATTAGTAATAGGAACATGAACAGAAACAGTTTTTTTCTAAATTCGTCATAAGCATAAGAGATAGGAATACAAGTAAAAAAAGAGATGACCACAAATACGTAAATATTCAGGTGTGAAGCCTCAGCTATAGGTCTGTAGTGAAATCATTCCAAAATATTAGACAAATGTCATGCCTAGAAGTGGTATTTCGATTTCTTCTATGTACTGACATTTATAAAATATTAGTCACTCATAGAAAATTCCCATCTGCTAGTTTTGAAATAATATTAAGTCCACGCAGTCTTTGGTAAGCTGATTCTCCAGGCGCATCTATTTCCCACACTCCAGGGCAGATACCATGGAAAGTGCCCTCCTTACCTGTAACTGGGACACACACAAGGATCCCAGCACCTCATTTGCCCTGGCAGCAGCACGGCAGCAGGGTATCACTTAGTATTCTCTGGACAAAAGAAAGGAAGGTGGTGAACAGCTGCTTTTCAAGCAGCAGAGACCAAAAACTGAATGCTACAGAGCTACAGCGTGTCAAAGCACAACTTACACATTGTGAAACTGTGTCAAGCACAAAGAGCTAGCAGAAACCCACAAAAAGTGAAAGAAATTCCTGGAAAATATCATCTGAGGGGTTTGATTTTAAAGGTTATGTGAGGAAGGTTTTAGATTGCTTAGAACTTGTGTCTTATTTAAGGATACACTTAGTTTGCTTTCACAAAAGAACCACAGGGCATGTTTTGTAAAGCTCCCAATAGAATGCTTAGTAGAGCTTCCCCTCAAACTATGTCTGTGCTTAAATAATGTCAATATCCCCAAGGATCATAGTTTAAACTGACCCTTGTCTGTTCTACCACTGATAATGAATGATTTGCATCATAATATTTAAAAAGGTTGAATGATACTGTCAAACACTGTTAAGAATTTGAAGATATCACAGTTTTGTGATATCCTCGGAGGTATTATTTATTAACTGCACTTAAGGTATAATAAAAGAATGCCGAACATACTATATATTTCAAAGGTCTCAAGTCAAATACCCAATATTATGATGGCTCCATATCAATGAAAAATTATGTGAAACTGTGTCAAGACAAAGGGCTAACAGAAACACACAAAAAGCAAAAAGTAACTCTTGGAAAATATTCTTTGAAGATTTGATTTTAAAGGTTGTGTGAGAAATGTATAATTCTATTTAAAAATTAATTAAAAAAAACAAAAAATTGGTACTTAAAAAAAAATTTGCTATGTTCAAATGATTCCTGAAAACCTCGATTATTGTGAGGTTATCCTGAGTTTATTAGATGAACATAAGAGCAATTAATATTTAAAACAGTGTGTGCATTGTAATTCAGAAAAAAATTAAAATTATTTACAACTTAGATAATGTACAATCATATCTTCCAGATATGGCTCAAAACCAAACAAAAAATTCAATGAAAGTAGTAGCGATAATCAGTCATTATAACTTTGTTGATAACATGGTTAACAAAATATGTTCATTAGCATAAAGGACACTAGCAATATTTTTAAAAGTGAAATAAATATTCAAGAGTTTAACTGGTAGGAAATATAGTCTCAAAACTTATGACAACAATAGAATCTGAATATGGGGCCAGAGTAATAGTACAGCAGGTAGGACGTTTGCTTAGCACACAGCTGGTTTGATTAGATCCCCTATATCCCATAAGGTCCCCAAGGTCCTCCAGGAGTAATCCCTGAGTGCAGAGTCAGAAGCAACCCCTGAGAGCTGGGTATGACCCTAAAAGCAAAAAAAAAAAAAAAAGAATCTGAACAAATGAACAAATGATAATGAAGTACTCTTCTGCCATATTTAATCTAGGTTCCTCTATTTCTCAAAGGAACTGCCACTTCACTCTCTTACAAGGCAGTTGTATCTCATGCTTATTTGTCTTTTTGTTTCAGTGAAGTCACACACAAAGTGGATACTATACTTTAGAAAATAGAATTATCAAATTTAGAAAAATGGGTAGGGCTGTTTTTCTTGATTCCTAATATTTGTGCAGGAGAAATATAATTTAGAAAATATGACCTTAGACTTATTTTTATTATGGAACTCTGATTATATGTGCCCTAAAAATATTCAGTTTTAGCTAATAATAGTTAGCAAAAGACACTTGAAGACATTTGACTCATCCTGAATCATGTAATTGTCTTGTGATAGTTTATAACAGTAGGGCAGTCACTGGAGATTTAAACAATGCACATATCCCGACAAACAAAACTGAACAATCAGCACAATGAAATGTATGGAAGGCAACAACAACAACAAACAGCTCAATGAAATGTATAAAAGGCAACAACAAGACATAAAACTATAGTAAAATGCCTACATTAAAGAAATTCACATAAAAACAACTTCCCATTTATCCAGAAATGTCAAATGAAATTATACCTGAAGTTAGCAGATGGAAGTAAATAATGAAGGTCTAAGGAAAACGGCCCAAAAAGGTAGAATACATACTTAGCATGTAGAAAGCTCTGAGTTCAATATCAACCCCCTGGCACTACATGGCCCCTTTTACACACACACACACACACACACACACACACACACACACAAAGGCACACACAGACACACATACACAGACACCACACACAAGCTAACATATTTCCAGTTGCTTCACTATTTTTGTTTTGGATGACCACGAACATCTAAACCTTGTTATGCAAAACAGAAGTGACCAAAGATAAAAAAGGAAAACTCAATTCTGCATACTACATAATGTTTATCGTTCAATGCCTAAAGACATTAAAGTTTGTCTCATATGAGTAATAAAACTGTCACAATTTTAAAAAGATCCTAAAGGCCACTGGTTTTGAAGTATAAATACTGACTTTTATGCTGAACATAAAAGCAAATACCATTGAATCATTAATCTGAAAGGGATTTCAAAAGCACATTTAATCTCTCTTCCTTAAGAAAGTATAACACTGAAACAATTTCAGAGGATAAATGCCTCTAGAGAATATTTCCTAGTTTCTCAAAATATTTCAAAATTTTATCTTATAGAAGACTACACAGCATATAATATAAACTTTGATTCTGATCCTGGAACATCATGCTGACGAGAATTTGCTGAGTTTTTTTTTCACGTTATCTTAGTTTCATATCTGTTATCTTTATTTGTTACATCATTTACCAACATTTTCTGACTCATCTCAGACTAGAGATATATCATAGAACATACTTTCTCTCTGAGGTCTTGCCTCTTTTCAATATCATGCCAAAGGGGAAGGTGTGTATGTCTCCTATACACCTCTAATGCTCTCTTACAGATATGATTAGATCAGATAATACTATAATAAATAATGTAGCCCCCTATTATATTGAAAATCTGTTGCTCTATGTGTCCAGCAATAGGAAAATTTGTGGAGAAATTTTCTTACTCAATTCATTTTGTTCTCTCAGAAAAATTATTGAGGTGTGTATAATAAAGAAACAGAAACTTCATATACTATCATGTACAATATTATGTTTTGATATATGCATGTTGAAATGTTGGCACTTGAATTTAATATTTAAAGTAGACAACACTTAAAATATCCATTTAAAATCCATTTTAAATAAATATGTTTTAAATATTTAAATAAAATAGAAATTCCATCCCATTAATTTAAACTTATTTTAAAATAAATAAGTTATTTAGCTTATTTATTTTATTTTATTTTATTTTTATTTTTTTTTGCTTTTTTGGGTCACACCGGCGATGCTCAGGGGTTACTCCTGGCTCTGCACTTAGGAATTACTCCTGGCGATGCTCGGGGACCATATGGGATGCCGGGGATCGAACCCAGGCCGGCACAGGCCGGCCGCGTAAGGCAAAAAGCCCTACCCGCTGGGCTATCGCTCCAGCCCCTATCTTATTTATTTTAAAATAAATAAGATGAAAGAAAAAATGGTAGCATAATACTTCTTAATTTCAAACTAAACTGCAAAATTATATGTTAAAAATAGTATGATGATATAACAAAAACAGGCACAGAGATCAATAAAACAAGAACACAGAATTCAAGCTACATATATGTAGATAGAATTCATGACCAAAAAACATCAAAACCTTACAATAGTGCTCATCATCACTAATTAAATAGGAAATATAAATTAAGATGAAAATGAGCTATCACCTCACTTATGCCAGGGAAAATTATCAGTAAATTAATCAGTAAATATATATTTATTATATGTATAATTATATATAAATATATAACACATATAATACATATTATAACACATAACCACGTAGCACATAACACAACACATAGCACATAACAAATAACACATAACATATAGCATATAACATATAACATACATATGGCATATGACATATGTGATACATGATATATGATATGTGATATATGATATGTGATATACAATATCTACGATATACGATATGCGATGTAGCAATGTGCGATGTGTGATATATGATATACATATCAACTAGAAACATCGCATGATCGCAGAAACAAATTCAAAAGGGAGCCTTCATTGACTGCTCCTTTTTCTATGGACAACATTATGTTGACCTCAAAAAAAATTACATAAAAATCTCTTATCCAGTGATTCCACTTGGGTTTTACTCCCAAGAACACAAAACTCATTAACTTGAACAAAGATATATGTACTCTACCCCACCAATCAATGCAGCACTATGGAAACAGACAAATTGCACAGAGACAAACTGAGTGGATAATACATCCATGATCAAATGTCACCCAACCATAAGATTAGATTTCATTTGTTGCTACAACTTGGTTGTAAGTAGAGGGTAATATGTTATGAAAAATAAGTAGAAACACAAGTATTGTATGTTGTCACACATATGCAGTCTAAAAAAAGAAGCAGAGCGAAAGAATGGTTTACAACACTGAATGTTCTTAGAGTCAGATACCAGAACTGAGTTTACTAAAATGGGGTGTGGGGGAGAGAGAGGGGTGGGGGAGAAAAGAGGCAAATTCCTGCTATAGAGGCTGGCTGGGGGAGAGGGAGGGAATCAGGGGATATTGGTGGTGGGAAATATCCACTCGTAGAGGGATGGGTGATGGGTGCTGGAAAACTGAATGACTGAAAAAAAACATGAACAATTTTGTAATTATATATCCCATGGTGGTATAATAAAATAAAAGATAATATCAACTAACATTTTACCCAAATGATTTTAATAATATAGGTTCATTAAGCTTTGTTGAAGAGACAATTTTGTTAATTTGGTAATATTCACTATTCATCTTTTTTCTTTTCTAAATCTTTATGATGAATTTTTATAACACTTCAATCTTTCTCCTATAGTGCAACCTAATTTAGATTTTTTGTTTGATTATTATCATTCCTAATGGTCACTTGTCACTTGTCATTTGTCTTCCTGTTGTTCATTGCCATGCTGGCCGGACTCAGAGTTGAGTTTTGGGCCCTGCCCTTTCCTCCGCCTCCATGCCAGTTGCCCTGGAAGAGAGAGACCCACCCATGCCAGACTCAGCTAATTTGCAACCCCGGAAGAAATCCAGACCCATCCACTTCACACTCACAGCTGCGCTGCTTGGCTGGCCCCATGTGGAAGCAACCCATGGAGCTGACCTCCCGGTAAGGGGCTGGGCCATCCCTGGTGGAGTCCAACATTGCTCCAAGGGTTTGCTCTCATGAGCGGGGAGAGACCATGCTGGCCACTCGGAGTGGAGTTTTGGGCCCTGCCCTTTCCTCCACCTCGATGCCAGTTGCCCGGAAGAGAGAGACCCACCCACACCAGACCCACAGGTCCCTTGGCGTGTGGCCACTTTGTGGCACGCATATTTTTATAGGATACTATATTTAGCATAAGGTTCTTCCCTAGTTCTTTCACATTTATACATAGTAAACAGTTCTAGACATGTTTTGACTGATACCAGTAAGCCTGGCAAGAAGCCAGGCAAACCACACATCTTGCAGTTAGTCATTCTCAACATCCAGACTCCATAGTTCCTCAGAGCTCCATCCAAGAGAAAACCTGATCTTCCCCCTTTAAGTTTCATCAGTAAATGCTCGGGTTGAGAGCCTTCTACTGAGACTATACCACCTACACAGTAAGCCTGGCAAGCCACCCATGTTTTATTTACTTTTTATGCCAAAGACTAGTAACTATTATGGACCTCAGTTCCATAACCTGAAGAATGGTTTTGGGCTCCTCCTGTCCCTGGAGCAAGTAGATGTCCTAGGGTTGCACTTGCCTGTAACAGGACTAATCGATGAACAATGGGAAGACAGTGAAACAGTGACAGTTGTCCATTGATTTGCTCGAGTGGGCACCAGAAATGACTTCGTTTGTTGGGATTGAGGTCCATTATTGTTAATGTTTTGGCATATCGAATGCACCATGGGTAGCTTTCCAAGTTCGCAGGCTCTGGGTTCATCCCAGGGTGGTACCTATGGAAAATAGCTCTATTTTCATGCCACATATCCCATATTATCTCTGCACCTTTTAGTGCAGTCAAATTCTCCATTGTTCATAGGCCATCATGTTCCTCAAAGTCTCTAAACTATGGCTGCAGAGACTCTTGGTATTCGCATACCAAATACCAAGATCCAAATCTTGGATCAGCATACCTGGGTGGATTGAAAAAAAAAAAAAAACAACTCCATACTGCCATCTTGCATATCAGACTTCTCTCTCCTCAGAACTCCACCCAGCAGCAGACAAGCCTATCACAGGCCGGATCGACACCCACCCTGCAGCAGTTTCCTTTTTTTTTTTTTTTCAATCCGGCCCAGGTATGCTGATCCAGAGACTTACAGACATGGGGCACAGCTGCTACTTGCTCTCCCTGTGCCTAGCAGCTCATGAGGCACACGGGAGGGATGGCAGATTCTAGCTCTGACCAGCCACACCAGCAGGGCTTAACAACAAGCCAGACGAGCCCCCTCCCCACTCCATGAGTCCACCATCTTGCACATCGGACTTCCCTCTCATCAGAACTCCACCCAGCAGCAGAGGAGCCTATCATAGCCGGCTCGCGCGGCCACGTGGTTCCTCAATAAATGCTGTATTTAGAGGTGACTACAAGAGTATGCCACCCACCACGGCAAGCCTGGCAGTTGCCCATGTCGTATTTGATATGCCAAATACCAGTAACAATTATATTGGGTCATTCCCATGACCTAATATAATTGTCTGAGGCTCTTTGTGTTCCTGGAGCAAACAGATGCCCTTGGGCTCTGCTAGCGTGAGACAGGATGTATAGAGATATTACTGGTGCCCGCTCAAGCTAATCAATGATGAACAGGAAGATAGTGATAGTGATAGTGACTATGCTAAAAATAAAATGTAACTGCTTTCTTTCCTGGGTTTTATTTTGTTTGGCTTGGCTTGGTTTTATCTCATCATTTACCTTCAGTTTAGCTTCAAGGAAATTTGTTTTATCCTACTTTTTTAGATCAAATGCTCTAGCTGACCTCCAACTGAGCTGAGAAATTGCAGTAGAGTTACTTTTTTATGCTCATTGATTCTGGAACAGAGGGATGGCTAACTTTGTTTTTCTTTTGAGGAAGGAATGATTTAAGAAAGTGAAATCTGGGCCAGAGCGAAAGCCCAGCAGGTAGGGAGTTTGCCTTGCACGCGGCTGGCCCATGCTGGCCCAGGTTCGATCCCCAGCATCCCATGTAGTCCCCGAGAACCGCCAGGAGTAATTCCTGAGTGCAGAGCCAGGAATAACCCCTGAGCATCTCTGGGTGTGACCCAAAAAGCAAAAAAAAAAAAAAAAAAAAAAAAGAAAGTGAAATTTTCTGCTCCTGGGATAATAATGAACTTAAAACTTTAGTGCAATTGTGGTGACCACCATATCATGATTTCCTCTTGGAGACAGTATTAGTAGACCATACACAGATTCCTCCATGAATATAGAGCTGCATCTGGAAGCATCTTACATTATGGGCTATAGACTCATCTGAATCAATAAACTTATTTCATTTAAGTTCATTATGCAGTGCTGAACGATCAATGAATTCCATTAGTCCTCATGGTTTAAATGTAATAATATAAACAAATTTAAACTTTTTTTCTCTTAGATATACACACATCACTTAGCACTAATCTTATTGTAATGACGTGAAATTATTTTTAAATAATCTTCAAAAAAGTTCTCAGAAAGAGATAAAGAGAAAACATAAACAGCATATGTATTTACAATCATGCCTCTCTCTTTTGGAATATTTCCAGAAACTAGTATTTGAATAAAGTATAGTAAAATAAGTTATACAGATTTTTTGTAGTACTCAAAATATTTTAATACAAATAATATGTTTAGTTCTAAGGCTTGGCAACATAAACTAAAGCTTATCAAAAACATAAAATATGTAGCTCAGTGTGAGACATGGTTTATCAGAATTCACTGCCCAATATTAAATAGGTAATACCTTGATAAATGTACAGTGCATTATTCTATAGATCATAGTTTTGAAGCTAATTTTACCATAAATAATGTGTGAGTGTGCATAGGAAAAATAAATGTATACACTAAATTATTCACTTGTATCACCTGTCTTCCTGTTCATCATTGATTTGCTTGAGCGGGCACCAGTAATATCTCCATGTGTCCTGTCACATTCTAGTAGAGCCCAAGGGCATCTGCTTGCTCCAGGAACATAAAGAGCTTCAAACCATTCCAACAGGTCAAGGGAATGAGGTTTATAATTGTTACTGGTATTTGGCATATCAAATACGACACGGGAAGCTTGGAGGCTCTGTCATGCGGGTGGGATACTCTTGTAATCGCCTCTGATCTCCAGCATATATTGATGAACCATGCAGCTGCAAGCGGCCATGCCAGTTGGGCTATGATAAGCTCTTCTGCTGGGTGGAGTTTTGATGAGAGGGGTGTCCAGCTGGGCACAAGGGAGAGCTGGTAGCAGCTCAGCCCCATGTATGTGAGTCTCTGGATCAGCATATCTGGGCTGGGCTTGATAAAGACTGCTCCAGGGTGGGTCTCGATGAGCTGGGCTGTGATTAGTTCTTCTGATGGGTGGAGTTCTGACAAGAGGGGAATCTGGATGTGGAAAATGGCGGCCCTCATGGAATGGGGGTTCCTCTTGCTTCTTGTGAGGCTCTGCTGGGGAGGCGGGTCAGGGCTAGAACCCGCCATCCCTCCCAGGTGCCTCGTGATCTGCTGGGCACAGGAAGAGCTGGTAGCAGCTCTGCCCCATGTATGTGAGTATGACCAGAGCTAGAGTTCTTTTATTGTATTAGATTGTGGTGATAGAGCTTTTGTACTATTAAAAGACCTTTTTAAAACTGTGCTGGACTCAGTTTTCATCCGTTCCCCTGGTGTCTTTGGAGGTAGAAGAGAACTTCTGTCCTGATACTGTCAGGGACCCCGGAGACTCCCCAACACTCTATCAATGAGTCACATCCTTGGCCGCCACAATCTTTAAGGATCTAGCAGAATTCTCTCCCCAGATTCAAAGTGAAACAGAGGATCTTGTCCAAATGATGCCTTTCCATTGCACAATGTCTTCTTTGCATACAGAGTCTGTTGCAAATGTTTCAACATTTTATCTATACCAATTTACAATGGTCTCCACGCTAACACACCAGTTGGGCTCTTTGTGGTTTAAGTACCTCTGGGCAGAGACTATTTACCAGGACGTCAGGCAGCACGAAATCTAACATCCAGATTTGAATCAGATGGACCCATGTTTCTATAATAAGCTAATGTGATGGTAATTAAGAGGCTCCCCCTTTTTGGTTTTTGCGGTTGTTTTTAGAGAAGATTTTTGGGGCACACCTGGCAATGCTCAGGGCTTACTCTTTTATGGCCAGAGACTATGTTTTTAGTTAGATTTCAGCATCTCTTTCTTATTTGTTTTTAAAAGTTTACTTTTATATAAGTTCTGATACTAATGTTAATAAGTTCATGGGAAGACATGGGGGCAGAGCTGCTACTGGCTCTCACTGTGCCCAGCTGTTCATGAGGCGCCCGGGAGTGATGGCAGGTTCTAGCCCTGGCCCGCCACCAAAGCAGAGCCTCACAACAAGCCAGGCGACACCCCACTCCATGAGGACCTCCATTTTCCACATCCGGACTTCCCCCTCATCAGAACTACACCCAGCAGACCAGCCTATCACAGCCTGGCTCGTGTGGCCACTTGCGCCACGCAGTTCATCAATAAATGCTAGATTTAGAGATGACTACAAGAGTATGCTACCCGCATGGCAGAGCATGGCAAGCTATTCATGTCGTATTTGAAATGCCAGATACCAGTAACGATTATAGACCTCATTCCCATGACCTGATGGAATGGTTTGAGGCTCTTTATGTTCCTGGTGCAAGTAGGTGCCCTTGGGCTCTGCTTGCATGAGACAGGTCATATGGAGATGTTACTGGGTGCCCACTCAAGCAAATCGACAGTGAACGGGAAGACAGTGATAAAATGAAGGGACCATAATGAGGTGTCAGGACCAAAAAAGGCAAAAAACGCTAAATTATTAAGAACAGTTTTCCCTCAGTGGAGGATTACTGTTATAGTTTATTGATGTATATTTTACTTCCTTTTTTAATCCACATGTTTGAAATGTGATAAAAGTTAGACTTACAGATTATGTTTGTTTTACAAATGAGTAATTCCTGAGTGCAGAGCCAGGAGTAACCCCTGAGCATCGTCGGGTGTGACCCAAAAAGCAAAAAATATATATAAAAAAAAAATAAATTCCAAAAAGTAAACCTTCCGTTTTATTTTCAAGGCAAGGAATCTTATTCAAATACAAAATGTTCTTTACCTAGTTTTGCGTTTAAAATTCTGTTATTTTCCTGATCTAACTTTTTTCAATGGAATCACCTGGAGATACACAGTTACAAATTGTTAATGAAAGGTTTTTAGCCATGCAATGTTCCAACACCCAACCCTTCACCAGTGTACATTTCTTACCACCAATGTCCCCAGTTTCCCTCCTAGCTAACTTCATTATAGGAAGACACTGAATTCCTATACCTACAGTGTTTAAGATCCAGATTAAACCTCCCTAAGGACAGTGCAAACGATGAAATAAAATACAGATCAGGTTATAAAACCAGGGTGTCAAGAAGTCTGGAAGTGAGCTGGAAAGACAAATGGACTTAATATTTACAATAATTAATTTATTTTTAAGTAACCTTATTATTCAAATAATAAAAATTTATATAGTACTCTATTTATAATTAAAGCATAAGAATGTTTTTTGTATTTTATTTTTACTTATTCAAATGCTGAAGACTACTGACATTACTTTAGCATAATTTATATCTGTCTGCTCCTTTGACATTCCTGGTTGAGAGAGGACTTTACGTCAACAAAAATATAATGAGACCTTTTTTCTAGGAATCACACTTAGTAGAACTTATGAACATATAGCACAAGTGATGGAACTTGGGATCTCACACATTTAGGATATGTTCTTTACTACTTGAGCTAAAACTGTTACCCATAATGAAATAGTTTTATGCCAATAAATATTATTTTATCTTATAAAAGGACTGGGCCCCCTGGGGTAAAACCAGAGCCACAGCAGAGCCTGGCAAACTACCCATGATGTATTTGATATGTCAAAACAGTAATAATAATGGACCTCATTCCCAATGAATGGAGACGTTACTTGTGCCTGCTCAAGCAAATAAATGAACAATGGGAAGACAAGTGACATTATAAACTATAAATGAATAGGTAATTTGGGCCATACCAGTTGTACACATGTCTAATTCCTGACTCTTCACTGAAGTACAGCTGCTGGAGATCCTTGACCACACTTTGTGCTAGGGCTTAGACCCCAGTTTGCTCTCTGTAAGGCAAATACTTTTCTCTCTATATGTTCCAAATAGGTATTGCTTTTTTTTAATTAAAAAAATATAAACCTGATTATTGCCTCTGGTTTAAGAGTATTGTTAGAGATGACTAAATCTTGATAGAGAGATATGCAGCCATATGGTGAAATAGAATTGAGGGCAAAACACATAGAGATTCCAACACAATTGAAATTATATGCTTAATGTTAAAAGGTCAATCCCAAAACCATTATATATGTACATATATGTATGTATATATATATATTTGACTCTTCTTTCTTACCATACTAAAGAACTAACCAAAAGCCAAAGTGTCATACAAGAGAATAATTATTTTTGCTAAAAATTATCACATATTTCTTCATATTTCTTCATAATCAAACAGTCAAAATTATCTGTAATAATTGAGTCATTCCTAATGTAAGAGAGGAGCAGTTAAAAAGCAAATTAGCTGTTCTGTGACAATATGGTCTAAGCAACCATGTAAACAGAGAAATCTGCTAATCAAAAGCAATTTTTCAGAAAACAAAGACAGCGGCTAATTGAGAGCATCTGAGGCTACTAACATAATATTAACTTCAAAAATGAAAAACCCTTGCAGTTTCTTTGGTAAATCTGTTTGAATATAATAAAAGCTTACAGTAGTTTAGAAGTGAAAATTTTAGTAGGAATGGCATTTCTCACTTAGGTTGACTATTTTACAACCCTCATAATTATCTTTCTTTGTAGTAAAAGTGACTGATAAATTCAAATAATATTACAAAAAAAGGATCATCCCCTAGTCCTTCACAGAGCCCTACGACAGAAAAAGCACAGTCAAGAAGGTAAACTATGGTCCAATGTTATACTTTACTCACCACTTTCTGCCTCAAGAGAAGAGGCAGAGCACATTTCTGGGTGCATAAAACTCTTTGGAGAAGTGAAAGGCAAAGTGAAATGAACAAACTCTCAGATAGGAAGAGATTCAGGATGGAAGACATCCTCCATCGTGTGGAGAGTCAAATTTGTGGAAAGAATGATGGTAGAAAACAGAAACATACATGCTTCCAGGTAGAGATTTATTAGACAGTATAGTGTTGCTCACTCTGCTTCACTTTGCTTCACTTTGCCAGTGAAATTAGAAAATGGTTCTGTGCCAAATGAGGCACAGAGGTCAGTACCTCTTTCTCCACCATGCACAAAAAAGGAGGAGGAAATGAATTCTACAGGTACAGAAATAGTCACTTACTGAACTAGTAAACAATTTCAATATCATTCCAAAAGAGATTTTAGTTTTATTAGGTGTCAAAAGTGATATTGTATCCACACCATCTAATATATATATATATATATATATATATATATATATATATATACACACACACACACACTATATTTCACTTTTTTTAAAACTTTTTCCAGTCACACCCAGAGACACTCAGTCACTCAGTTATTACTGCTGGCCATGCTCAAGGGACCATATGGGATGCCGGAGACCAAACCTGGATTGGCCTCATGCAAGGCAAATGCCCTCCCCATTGTACTATCTCTTCGGCCCTATATTTCTTAGACTGTCAATATATTGTATATGAGACACATGCTAAAATCTGTAGGGAGGAGCTGGAGCGATAACCCAGTGGGTTGGGCATTTGCCTTGCACACAGCTGGCCCATGCCGGCATGGGTTCGATCCTGGCATGGGATCCCGAGGACCATCCCGTGTACCATCAGAAGTAATTCCTGAGTGCAGAGCCAGGAGTAACCCCTGAGCATTGCCGGGTGTGACCCAAATAAGCAAAAAAAATAAATAAAATAAAATAAAATAAAATAATATGAAATAAAATAAAATAAAATAAAATGTGTAAGGATTAGTTTTCTTAAAACAAAGAAGAGGACCTCTTCTTAGCAGGGATAAAATAGTTGAGATTTTTTTAAAAAATGAAAGTAAAAAATTGTAACAGTTGAGGATTCCCTGTTGGTTGCATATTAATATAAAATCATATATATATATAATTCAGTATATACAGCCATATAATAGAATTCAGTATATTACTTATATCACTTGTCTCCCTGTTGTTCATTGATTTGTTCGAGCAGGCACCAGTAACATCTCCATATGTCCTGTCATGTGCAGTATAGTCCAAAGGGATCTGCTAGCTCCAGGAACATGAAGAGCCTTAAACCATTCCTTCAGGTCATGGGAATGAGGTCTATAATTGTTACTGGATTTTGGCATATCAAATACGACATGGTTAGCTTGCCAGGCTCTGCTGTGTGGGTGGTATACTCCCGGTAGTAGGCTCTCATCTCATGGATTTACTGATGAACCACAATAGGGAGAGATTGGCTTTTCTCTTGGGTGGAGCTCTGATGAGCTGTAGAGTCCAGATACTGAAAATGGCTGCCCTCATGGTGTGGGGGTTCCTCTAGTTTCTTGCATGGCTATATTGGAATGGCAGGCCAGGTCTAGAACCTGCCTTCCCTCCCGGACACCTCATGATCAGCTGAGCCAGTAGGGAAGCCAGTAGCAGCTCTATCCTGTGTACCTGTGTCCCTGGTTCAAGCATACCTGGGCTTGAAATAGGCTTCGCTGTAGGAAGGGACTCTGACGAGCAGGGAATGAGATCAGATTTTCTCTTGGGTGGAGCTCTGATGAGCTGTAGATCCAGATGTTGAAAATGGCTGCCTTCATGGTGTGGGGGGTTCCTCTGGCTTCTTGCAAGACTCTATTGGGATGGCAGGCCAGTACTAGAACTTCTCTAAAGTGAAAAAAAAATCAATGCTACAGCTCAACCCAATAAAGCCTCAGAAATCAGAAAAACTTCATGCACTATAATCACAGCCACTTTCAAAGCTAGTCTCCACAACTTGTCAGAGCCCAACGCAAGAGAGGAGCTGATTTCAAGCCCAGGTATGTGGGTCACTGCAGCTAAGCTCATAGAGCTGGAGATAGGGCCCCTCCTCCCACCTCTATCCCCTCTGGAAAACCTGGTGATAGGGCCCACAAACTGTTTATGGTGTTGACGGCCAAGATCCAGAGATGCAGAGACAGCACAGCTGACACTGGCTCTCCTCAGGGTGAAATCTCAAGCCTTTGCATACTGATTTGCCAGGTATCCCATCACATTTGATAGAATAAAGTATGGACCTTACAATAAGTGTGTGCCCACAGTGTCTTTTCTGTAGAAACATATTGGTGCTTTCTTATACAGTGGGCTAAAATGGCCCAATGGTTCCATTGTGAGATTTGATAATCTTCATTGACTTTCTTCTAAGGATATATTCTTCCACCATATTTAGGGAACTAGCTTCAACAAGCAATATAGAAAAGATTAGTCAGTATATGTTTAGGACAGGCTCAAATAGAGGTTGAGAAAAATTTGAAATAATTGTTGTCTATAGATGCAGTGGTGGGTGGGTTGGGGTTGGCTAGTAGAATCCCACTACATTCTTGGAATTTAGAAAGTGGATGCAAATTGTCTATCATAGACACAGACTTGGGGGGAATGAGGGGGCAATGTTGGTGGGAAATGGGCACTGGTGGAGGGATGGGTGCAGAAACACTGTATGACTGAAACCCAAATATGAATACTTTTGTCACTGTATATCTCAAGACGGTATAATAAAAAATAAATCACTTGATCACTTGACATCCCATTATTCATCGATTTGTTCGAGCGGGTGCCAGTAATATTTCCATCTGACCCTATCACATGTCTGTGTAGTCCAATGACATCTGGTTGTTTCAGGAATATGAAGAGCCTCGAACCATGCGCTCAGGGTCTTGACAAGGAAGTCTGACCATCTTGGGAGGTCCACGTGAACTGTTGATATCCCATGGGATCTAGTCGGTAAAGGCTCTAGTGCAGCGGTCGTCTGCAAATTGCATTACATGTCCAGACCATCTGATTTCCAATGCTTTGGCAAAGGAGATAGCGTCCCTGGATTTGGAACAGTGAAAGAGGTCGAACTCTGGATTCCTTCTCTCACTTGAGTGAGGCGTGATATTCAAGCATGGCTCTTTCAATTCCTCTTTGGAAGAGTAGAATAGCATTCTCATCCTGCTTTTGTAGAGCCCAAGTCTCTGAGGCATGTTAATGCAGGGAGAATGGTGGAGTCAGAGATGTGCCCGAGCCAGAGATTCTTTGTATTTTTAGCTATTTCTTTGATGCTTTTGAAGGCAGAAAATGCCGCTCTTTTCCTCCTGCGCAGCTCACGTTTTAGGTCTTTCATCATATTGAACAGGACAGTTCTACTGTTAAAAGAAGGGAGACATTCACGACATTGGCACTATCGCCCCATCTGCCTGTTGTCCATCATTTACAAACTGTTCACTCGATTCATCCTGAACAGGATTGGCAGAACAATAGATGAGGGGCAACCATGTGAGCAAGCAGGCTTCTGAAAAGGATTCAGCACAATCGACCATATCTACACAGTAACCAAGCTCATTGAGGTTTATAGAGAGTTCAAGATGCCGCTCAGTCTCACGTTCATTGATTTAATGAGCGTGGGAGGGAAGTGGTTGGGAAATGAGGGTCTTTGGTGGTGGTGGGAGAACAGTGGTGGTGTGGTTGCTGTTGAATGATGCATGTTTCAAACAACTGTATTGTGAAAAATTTGTACTTTGTAAATCACATATTTGGGGCGGAGGCGATAGCCCAGCGGTAGGGTGTTTGCCTTGCACGTGGCCGGCCTGTGCTGGCCCGGATTCGAACCCCGGCATCCCATATGGTCCCCGAGCACTGCCAGGAGTAATTCCTGAGTGCAGAATCAGGAGAAATCCCTGAGCATTGCCGGGTGTGACCCCCAAAAAAAAAGCAAAAAATAATAAATAAAATAAAATGCTAGAATGCATTGGTGACACTGTTCCTAAGCAGCCCAGTTAGCTGCCCTTTGAACCAGGACAAGCCATTCTCCATGAGGCTTTAAGTCGGGGTGATGAATCCCAAGGACTTAAAACCATTAAGGAAAGTGTGAGCAAAATAATATAAGAGCTAATATAAATCCAACCTGTTACCAGAAATTGATTATCAATGATATTACTGGAAGAAAGGCTAATAATTTTAATAATACAACCTTATTTTTCACTATGAAAATCTGTTTTCCTGTATGAATGTTTCTACATTATTTGTTGAAATTTCTCAGTACAAAAAATGCCCTCACCTCAATCCATTACTGAAATCAATAAAATAGCCATCATTTTCAAATAGATGAATTTAATTATTTCAATAGTTCATTCTGCAGGAGTATCTCTGGTTTCTGAAAATCATTAGTAGTAATTTTTTTTAAACTTCAGTATATATGAATGCCTTACCTCTGTTCTGAAATCAGTTCTCAAATTTAAATCTGTGAGCTGGGATATTTATATAAAACTTAAGAAATAAAATATAACATTGACCTTTTTTGTCTTACACCTTAGCAGCAAGACACAGATGGGGACAAATAAAGGATTTCAAGGGGGCATGAGAGACAGCACAGAAGGCTGAAGCTTGCATAGAATGTAGGTAACACAGATTCAATTCACACCCAGCAATGCTCAGCGATTGCTCCTGGCTCTGTACTCAGGAGTCACTCCTGGCAGTGCTCAGGGGACCATATGGGATGCCGGGGGATCGAACCTGGGTCAGCCGCATGCAAGGCAAATGCCCTACCTGCTGAACTATCGCTCCAGCCACAGATGCAATTCTTGATACCCCATATGGTCCCTTAAAGCTTGCAAGGAGTGTACCCTGAGCACAGAGCCAGGAGGAAGCACTATGCTCTGCTGGGTGTGGCCCTCAAACCAAAATAAAACAAATACCTCCAAAAGAAAGAATGTCAAAACAAATAAATGGAAATTTTAATAAAGTCACTAATTGGCTTTTTAAAGATGCTCATTTAAAATAAATGAGGCTGAAACCTCAAAATAGCCCTTATCATTCTTTGCAATGTGAAACAAAATATTGAGAATAGAAGAATATATGGTTTCTCTGAAAATTAACATATGAAAAATATATTTACATTCAAAAGGTTTATTTCAAGAACAAATGTAGCCATCCTGAGGGACAGAGTATTCATAACAGCAAATACAAATCACAAAAAACTGACTTATTCAATCTCTAGCCAGATCATAAATCTTCCAAGTGTATAAATCCCTGCATACTGCTCAAAAGCTTATCATATTGTCCTACTCATGGCCAGTGAGTAGTTGATTTTAGAAAGGATGCTAGAATCAAACCTTACCTCCAAAGAAACAGAAACACATATTAACAATCAGATATGCCTGACTCTCTCTTGTTTGTACTTTTTTACACTTTTTAGTAGAGTGACAAAAGGTTTGATTGAAAAAGCTACAAGTAAGGACCATGGATCCTGGAAGAGAATCCATGGGGCACTTTACCTTTGCCACGTGTGACATCCTGAGTTCTACTCCTCGCCTTGCCAATAGGTCCAACTACTACCACATTGCTGGGCATAACCACTGATGGGCCCAAATACCTAAACAGTTGGCAGCATAGCCAGGACAAGTAATGCAGGGGTTGACTCCATGTCTCTGAGCATTGTTTGGAAGTCACTCCCACCAAAAAGTAGGGAAGGAAGGAAATGTTAGGAGAGAATGCAATATCTTAGAGAGGTTGTTGTGAAATGGAATAAAGCATCGTTCTTTGGCTACTGTAGCTGACCACAAAAATGGAAGGTATTTTAGGTGACAGGGATGTGCACAGGGGTTCTGACTTGGTGCTGGACTTTTGGGACTGCGGGCAGGAGAGACTTTTTAGATCCTTTTTTATATCCTGAAGCTCATTATCTCATGGTCTTTGCATTATTCTCTTCTGCCTAGGAAGCATATCCCAGCAAACACTCCGCTAGACTGCATCTTTCTTTCTTGCCTGCTTACCAGAGATGTCTTCGTTCCCAGCAAAAGCTCTACAGTAGCCAAATTTACATTGGCCCTTTTTCCTGAAAGATATTCTTGGTTCCCTCCAAGAAGTCTCTAGATTTTACTCAATTTCAGGTCCCTCTCCCTCCCCATTCACTACCTCCCTCAAACTCTTGCTGTTCTTTCTTACCTGTAAATATTTATATATTTAGGGGTGCATATTACTTTATATATATTCTACATGAATAGTTTTTTACTAAGGAATCCTATTTGCTCTGTTCAGCTCCTTTATCTCAGACCCAAAGTCTCCCCTACTGTCACTGTTTTACTGCTGTTCTTTCTCTTATTACACTTTAAATGAATGCCCTTTTGATCTGCAGCTAATTTCTTAGGACTTCTGTGGCAACTGCCCTTCAAAGAGCCTCATTACTAAAGGGTACCTCTCATTCTAAGGAGTAGAGGAACACAACTGTGTGTGCATGAACAAATGAAACTAATTCCCTCATTGCCCCCAAAGGTAAGAGTGTGGCTGGGTATGGCTAGAATATTCAGGTCAAACCTGATGGCCGTCATTGTCTGAATACAATAGTTCAATGCTTCTGCTCTGCTTGCTGAGAAGCAGATTTTGTGAAAAAAAATGCAAGTGGGTTAACCTTGAGTAGCACAAATAAGAGAAGAATAAAAAGAAAAAAAAAGACAGCAGGAAGCAAAATTCCTAACTTATTTTACTTTACAATTGTCTAAAGAAAATATATATGCTAGTTTGGAAAATTAGTTATAAAGTAATTTATAATTCCATAAACAAGGATTGCATATTATGTAGTGACATTTTATATATATATGAGATTATATGTATATATATATATGTATATGTATATGTGGGTGCATAACATATCCACAAAACACAGAAACAACTGAAATAAAAGTAAGATTTTTATCAGCAAGGAAATAACGAAATAGGCTTCAGAAAGAGATAGTGAGGATCTTGCTTTATGTCAATTACTATTAGGATAATGTAATATTCTAATGTATATAAGAGATTCCTAGGGAAAATAATGCATAATTATGAAGAGAGGGGAGGGTATTCTTTGTCAAAGAACATGTAAATATACATTATCACACTTAACACATACCAAATAATGGCATTGGAGCATCATGGGAGATTTTTTAGAATGAAAATAAGGAACCAGGTGCTTGTAGGTTCACACTAAGTCCTGACTAGTTCTATCCTGCAGGACCCAGAGGCCCTGGACAGTACAAAGGTATTAGGTGGTCCAATCAAGGTGAAAGTTCTCACATCATCCAAACAAAGAGGCTAGGTAATGGTTCTTATTCCTTTTCTTTCCTTAATCCTGAAGAGTATGCCTTACTTTTGACCAAAAAGAAAGAAGTCATATATGTGTAAAAGTTTTGATTATAGTTTAAAACACTTTTTTTAGAATTTAATATAAATTTTTAAATCACTTTTTAAAATAAGTTATTTTATATATTTGATGGTTGAAAAATATTTGATGGCCAATATCTCTTCATTAACTTCAATTAGCTTTTGTGATTCATCTAAATCATATGTTTTCTTCCTCACTGTAATCATATCTGAAAATAGATTCACAGTATGCTGCTAAAACACAGATTAAAAACACAAAATGGTGCATTAAAATGGATGAACTTGTGCCTCCAAAAAGAATTCTGTAGAAACAGTCTCTCATGTAGCTCTTCCCAAATAACAAGTATACTAAGTTTCTGAGAACATCCCGATATCAAGCACCACTAAGAGATATCTTCAAAATCATTAGGAACAATTACTTTGACTTGCTAAAATATTAATACTACTTTACTGACTTTAAATTTGGAGCTCTACTGGTTTATTGATAAGCATTGTAAGGAAAGGGAAGCAAATATAAAATATCTATTTTAATAATACTCTGACATATCAACCTACCAATGTGACAGTTAGTAAACCTGCCTTTCAAGTTTAATGAAAAATAACCAAACTAAAATGCATGTATTGAAAGATGTAAAAAATGTAATGGAATCAGTTTGTCACTAATTTTATTTTCTACTAAGAGATAAAAATAATTCTCATTGACACTTAATATGAACCTCTTAACTAACTTTACTCAGAGATTTTTTTTTTTTGCTTTTTTGGGTCACACCTAGCAATGCTCAGGGGTTACTCCTGGCTCTGCACTCATGAATTACTGCTGGCAGCAGTGCTCAGAGGACCAATGGGATGCTGGGGATCGAACATGGGTTGGCTACGTGCAAGGCAAATGCCCTACCTACTGTGCCATCCCTCTGGCCCCTAATCAGAGAAATTTAAGATACATGAGTTCTAGTTAGAAAATGAGCATCAAGTACATATTTTCTAAAACACTTTAACTGAAATATAAGAGATATAATAGCATCTCAAAGAATTATCTGAAAGTAAATCTACCTATATAAGAATAACTAGATAAAATATTTAATCATATATGTTAAAAGACTTCCCTAGTCATTACTCACTCTTTATTCCAAATAAGCCACTTTATTCAATTATAATTCATGTATTAGATTAAACTTTTTTAGTCAGTTTAGGGGTCGTAATTTGAGACAGTTGGTGCTATTCAAACTCACAGTTTGTGAGTGACAGTAAATATTAAAGTAGGTGACAGTAAATATTAAAGTAGAACCTTAAAATGAGTTTATTTGTACTGCATATATTTCATACATCTGTGATGCGTTTTATTTTTAATTGCATTCATAAAGCTTTCCCTCGTATTATTTGTAAAAATTGATCATTGTTATAAATTCTGCTTTCTCAATTCTTCATGACCATCACATGAAGTACTCTAAACTCTGCATTTTCTCTCTTACGTAAATGTGTGCTGTTTTCCAATGCAAACTGAAGTGGTGGTAGCACCTTATGACTGGTCACTGAGGAACACAAAAGGTCAGCTGACGGTGACCTTTCAGTAAGAACAAAGATAGTTGATTGTTGAAAACCTCTTCTTCTGCTTCTGAGCTGAGCTTGTTTTCCTGGCACTATCTGGGAGTAGGACAGGGTATCAGTGGCCAGCAAATAGACGAAGCCTTGCGAATCCAGTATAGTTTCAAAGGACATTCTAGTATTACATTCCACACAAGTTCTAGTATTACTATCCAAGGACAGGTAAACCCCAAACTTCCATTTACTAGCTGGGCTCACGCCACGTGGCAGGTTTGGGTTCTCAGCCAAGAAGGCCACTGCACCCAGCACCATGCGCTTAGGTGCACGCAGGCAGAAAGGAGTCCAAATGGGCAGGAACAGAGCCAACAGAGAGTAACCATTTAGCCAAACAGCCCTTCTCCTTCCTTCTAGCTTTTTTTAGTGTCAGAAGCCCAAGGAAGTCTTCCAGCCCAGCTCACTATGGGCAGGGAATGTCTAGGGACAAAGCCAGGTAAATAATCTTATAGAAATGCAGATCTGCATGTGGGCACTTTGGCTCAAGCTTCACAGATGCTGATATGGTAGAGCTGACTTCCTGGGACACAATCTCCCTAGCAGAGTGGAAAGGGGCTACATCTCTGAACCATAAAGAAGTTCAGAATGTAATTTGTATAGAATGGCATTAATACTTTTTATCAAGAATAATTAGCCAGCTCATTCCAGAAAACTCTAGATCCTCACTATGGGCGATAATCCATCATAATAATAATAATTCACTTTGCCATTACCTTTAGAATTAGACACACGTCAGTTTGCCCAGAGATGCACTGATATATTTCTGAACTAGAAGAACTGATTATATTATGGTTGATCTAGCATCGTCAAGTAAAAGCTCTTGGAAGATTTACATGTTTGTCTATAGTGGAGACCCATGGGAGTAAAAGTAATATTGTACTGGAGCAAGCAAGATTCATAATAACAAAATTATGGAATCATCCAATTCTGCCCATGCTCTCATTGTATCTGCTCTGAAGATTCCCTAGAGGCAGGGAGCAGCTCTTAATATATGCCAAATGTAGCAAGAGCATAGAGTTCAATAAGGCGTGTCACCCAACAGTTGATGAAAAGGTTAGGGAGACTATGGAGAGCTTCCAGATAAGGCAAGCCACTCCAGCATACTTTGGGGTTCCTTTCTTTAGTTTTTAATCACCTTTGAGAAAATTTCACTCTAGAACTATCATAAGTTAGAGGTTTCATATGTTATAAATACCATTTGTTAGGAATTTTGCCATTAACCATTACCTAAATTATTAAACCCCCATATCTGCCATATCTTTTTTTGCCACTGTCAGTTATTTTTAATCAACTATAATTTTATTTAATATGTGCTTATAATATTTTATTATTAACCCATGGTTAAAGATATACTTAAAACAATAACTTAAGAAATTGGAGGTCTACATGAGTAAAAACGAGCTAAATTTTGAAAAGGAGGTTTTAGATTTCTCAAAAATCACTTCATTAAATCCCAATTTTATTTTCCATCTTGAGTGCACAGTTTAGAGTACCTTAACCTAAAAAAATGTCAGCTTATTGGTAAAAAAAAAATGAAAACAGAATTCCAGAACAGTTTTAAACTAAAGAAGAAAAGCTGGCATTCGAGGAGGATTAGGCCTGATACTTGCATATAAATTTCATGGGAATATCCACATGTCTTGTATGGTTATGCCTAGTCATGCATCTTACTTAAGGAAGAGTCCCAAGTGGTAAGCTGGTCAATTTAAAAAAATAAAGCACACACTAAGTGTGAGTCGAAAATCCCAAAAAGCCCATGCTCAGACTAATGTCCCTGCATGAAAGCACCCATCAGATTAAGAGCAAAACTAAAGCACCTATATAAATTTCCATACATATATTAGTAACTGAATGTTCTGTATATCAAAAGCAAACTACTTTACTAGATAAATAGAATAACCACATCTTTTATAATGGCCAAACACCAATGAGCAAAATAAAGTAAGCAAATTTTAATTTCATAAAGGTACAGAAAAATGAGAATCTATGCTCAAAAGCAGACATTAAAAATGCGCTCAGAGAAGTTACTAAATATTGGAAATAACAATTTTATATCAGTTACTATAAACATAATAAAATATGAAAGTCTACAGTCAAAATTATAGAAATCATTTAAAATCTTGGAACCTATATGTTAATTTTATCAAATTATTATGTTGAAATGCTAAAAATGAATAGAATAATTATTAAAATAAAAATATAATAAGAAAGACAAAGTTTGGAGAGTGAAAATGGTGAGTGAATTTACAAGAATAAATGAAAAGCCTCTGATTTGAATATCAGAGCAAACATTTTTATATGAGCAAAGTCACAGATGTTTAATACATGAAACACTAAGTTATCTAATAAATATGTAGTATATTTCAAAAAAGTAAATGTTTATAACAATACTAATAATTTTTATATAAGAATATAGAGGAAGAGGTGGGGATTTAGTTCAAAAATGCGCATCAAATATCTGAGTTTGACCCTTGGCATTCTATAAAGCACACCTACTCCCCAGGCAGCCCTCGTGTAGCTCTGGTACCCCAGAGCTCTGCCTCTCATGCACGAAACTATCAAGAATGGGGGAGCCCCATACTGTCAAAAATACAATGGGAGTTGACTTCAAAAATCATATTTATTAGAAAAAATAAACACTAGTTTCTCAGGCCAGAGAGATAGTATATGCAGCAGCTCAGTACTTGCAGACTGCTTAGGTTCAACCTCTGGCATCCATAAGGTCCCCCAAGCCCACCAGGAGGGAGGAGAGTCGGGACTAAGTCCTGAGCACCACCAAATGTGGACCAAACCCACTCAGGCCTTAAAACCGCTAGCTTGCCTCATTACCAATTGAAAAAATAATATTACAACAATTAAAAATAAAAGCATTTTATGGGTCATAGGTTAACTGGACCTTAGGAAGAAGGGACATAGTCACATGGATCTCTTTTTTTCTTTAACAACATAGTGGCAATTGAACAGTATCAAAATCAAAATCGAAAGAACTTACTTAGAGAAGAGTCATGCTTTATGCAGTGTGACAACACGTCAGTTACCAAAACCAACGCTCTCAAGTCAGTGAAAGGAACAGTTTCTCTCTTTCGGAAGAAATGCACGGTGTCCGCTTTGTTTATGTCTGGAAGCTCTCTGGTCTATGATTCACTGGAATCTGCTTTGTGAATCCAATCTTTGTGTTAACACAATTATTTACTTTACAGAGAAGTGGTAGCGAGCATCCCTCATGATGCTCACAAGGTGATTATATCTGCCATGACAGAAAAACTGGAATTAGAGAAAGAAGTTAAATCTAAACTTCTCAATGTAAACAATTAGACTATTCCTGCAACACACTATAAGGTATTTCACCTACAGTGAAAGTTAAGAATGCATTTTCTGAGATCATCTCAAATGCATATTGGCTTTATCCACGTGCTCTTCAAAGATGGTTTTTCCCACTCAGAGTCACAGCTTTTATGGCAGCTTACTACGTGATAGTCAAAATTCTGAGAGAAAATGACTTCTATTTCAATAATGAATAGTATAAGTGATTTTTAAATACTTTTTGTTTGGGGGTCAAACCTAGTGGGTCATAGGAATCACTCCTGGCTAGTGATCAGGGGTCACCCCTATCAGAACTCAGGGGATCATATAAAGTGCCAGGAATCGAACCAGTTCTGTCATGTGCAAGTTCAACACCAACCCTCTGTACTAATTTTCCATCTCCATTATTTTCCTGTGTTTTTTACAGATTACCAAAAAAAGGCTTGTGAGGGGTAAGGTGATAGTGTAATAAGCAGGGTGCTTGCCTTGCATGATTCGGACTAGTTTGTATCCTGTGACAGTTTGATTCCAGAACCATGCCAGGAGTACAGAGCCAGGAGGAGGCACAGCCAGGTGTGGCCCTAAAAACAAAACAAAACATTTATAAATATAGCATTTAGAGCCTCATGTTTATAACATACTTCAGGGACAAAAAAAATAGAGTAGCTAATGCGTGAAAATTTGTTTTATAATTTTATCATTCATATTTTTATAATAAATTGTCAGGTAACTAGGTATTTGGTATATGTAAATTTTCTTCTATGATGACTATTCTTAAAAATCAATGACTATATTGATTACAATTCTGCTACACTAAAGTAATCTAATCTACAATGAAATATATTGTCTTAGTACAGTTCTAAGGTAATAGTCAGTGGGATTTTTAAATGAACAATCATCACTTCTCAGATAATTTTACATGTAAATTGGAATGCCAGGAAAAGTAAATATAAGTAGAAAATTTAATGTTTGCATCACGGAGTTGTTCAAGTTGCAGTTTTTCTTTTCCTTATTTGAGTTCAAGTGTGAAGTTTGAAGTTTCCATGTTATAAGTTAATATAGTGATTAGAAAACCTAATTGATAAGATGAACAAATATTTTGTCATCAAATCTGGGAGAGAGTTAAAGAAGTCATTATTATAAGTACCTTAGGATTCCATAAAAAACTCATGACTATTCCACATTAATAAGAGCCTAGGTTCATCTTACTATAGGAACCATACCCTATGTATATTTTATTCTCAAAAATAGATATAGTATTATACCTTGAATGTATCACCATAACTTTAAGAACTTCAAAATTAAAAGTCTATTTTCTTAGATTGATATTAGATTTGTATGAAACTATTATTTGCTTATGTATATTCCTTTGTTATAATCAATGAGACAAGTTATTGTTGTCACAATGGCAAAGAAACAAAAATTGGTAGAATTCATGTACACTAAACATTATAAAAATAACTTAGTTATATTATCTTAATCTTATCTTCACTCCAATGTTCAAGTTGAGAAAAAAATTGCAGTACTGAGTGATTAACTATCCAAGGTTCCACTGGACAATTTGTAAATTAAATCTAAACTTCCTGTTTTACCAAAGAATTGCCTCTTTATTATCAGTTCAATTATTTCTCTCTATCCATCTTTCCTTCCTTCATCAAATAGAATGGACTTTGAAGTAATCCTCCATGAAATTCAACTTCAATTTGTTTTTTTTTTAATTTTTTTAAATGAAAGAGCAGAGTCAGAGAGAAAACTCAAAAAAGCTATGTACAAGTTTTCATTCTAATAGGCCAGTATGGGTGATCCGTGTCACAAAATATGGTAACCTGAGTAGATCCCTGAATATCAAGGTAGGAGAAACCCCTGAATGCTTACGAGTGTGCTCCAAAATGACAACAACAAAATCATAAACCAAAATCCCATAAATGAAAGACATAATAATGTTTGCAATTCAAGATCTGCAACATAATCACTTACCAGAAAGAACATGTTTGAAGTGTTTTCCTTAGAAATTAAACAGAATATTGGGTTCAGAACTTATCAAAGAACATTTTGTGGTTAGCATACTGTTGTTTGGGGAAAAAATGGATGTTTTCTAGTATATTTTCAAGTCCCTACAATTATCAAGTAATGTCACTTAACTTACAAAATTATTTTTTCTGTCCTTTCAAATAATTCTTTCTTCTTTCTTGTAGAAAAGTAGTGCATTCACTGATACAGTGAATATCCTTTTTCTCTCTGATATAGAGGGAAGGGAAACTAATAAAAGTTATGAGAACTTAAGTTCTATATTAATACATTGAAATTACGATCATAAACTCTGCAAAGGGTATTTTCTTCAACTCCATGTGTTCTGCTATTTTGTTTGTTTTTGATCCATACCTGACAGTGTCAAGATTTACTCCCTGAGGGGCCGGAGTGATAGCCCAGCGGGTAGAGTGTTTGTCTTGCATGTGGCCGGCCCGTGCCGGCCGGGTTCGATCCCTGGCATCCCATATGGTCCCCGAGCACCACCAGGAGTAATTCCTGAGTGCAGAGCCAGGAGAAACTCTGAGCATTGCCTAGTGTGACCCAAAAGAAAAAAAAAAAAAGACTTACTCCTGACTCTGATCTTAAGAATCACCCTTGTAGGTGCTCAAAGAATATTATGTGATGCTGGGGATCAAATCAGGGTCAACTCATCTGAGGCAAATGCCTTATTCCTGTACTATTTTCTTCAGGCCATCTATTATTTTCTATTGTAATGCTTCATAATGAACCCCCATTTTCCTTTACCTAAGGTGTAATATACATAAACATCAGATATAGATGGGGTTATGGCACTTTCCTTGCATTCACGGACACTTTTTGCTCTCTGCCACTACATATGGTTCCCCAAGCACTGTCAAACCACTCTCAGGTATTATCCCTGAACACAGATCCAAGAGTAAGCTCTGCACATCACCAGAATATAGCCCTGAAACCAAGTAATAATAATCACTTGATCACTTGACATCCTGTTATTCATCGATGTGCTCAAGCAGGTGCCAGTAACATTTCCATTCGACCTTATTAAATAATAAAAAGAAGAAGAAGAATAAAAATTGATTATAATATGAAAAGTAATTGATTCTGAAAACATGTAATGCTTTTGAATCCTTAAGAATCCCCTATAAATAACCTAAATAAAAAATTAAAATCCTAAGATTATCATTAGCATGTTAAATTTAAAAAGGTATGGAAACATTGCATGGAAATAGGCATTATATTCCTAGCTGCCTTCAGACTAAAGTCTGATTATGGCATCTATCTGGTTAACAGACAATAGCAATAAAATAGGAGAGAAAGCAGGCTGACTTCAAGGAGGTTGCAGGCTATTGAATCAGACTGACCTTAATAAGAGACCCATGGAGCAGTTCACCTACTGGTAATGAAAATGAAATCTGTTCTTAGCAAGGTTGGCAGCTGTCACCTCACTTTGAGCTTTAACAAGTCTGCTGATATAACATGTGACCCACACTATGAAGAGGAGAGTGTGATTTCACCGAGAGATAGTCCGACAGAAAACTGCTCACAGATACTATTCAAGCAGTCTGGATATGCAGTACTTAATGGGAATTAGGATCTAATTCCACTTGATCAAATGAATTCATCTAAACTCTGAATGCATTTTATTGGAGCTCATTATTCATGATTCAGTTTATTTATAAGGGTCAGTGTCTGCACTTTATAAAATTTTCAGCGACCTTTTATTTCTGATTTTTATTTGGGGTAGAGTATATACTACTTTTAAAATGGTTAAAAGGTATCAAAAGAACAATTGATATTAAATTATATATATACATATATATGGTTACACTTTACAGAAGATGCTTGTGAAAGCAATTAAAAAATAACAACTTTTTTTAGGTTATGAATCTAACCTAATCCAAGAATAGTAGGGAAAATGCTTTCTTAACTTTTTTCTAACCTCAAGGAATCTTTTGTTGTAACAGAAGTGTGGACAAATTTATTTTCCTATATCTAATCCTAACACCTTAATAATAATGAAAAATATTTTAAAGTAATAAAAGGTTATTTAAAACAAAGGTTATTTAAAACAAAGTACATCAGAAGAATAATTGATATGAAGTTATATATACATATGAGTACACTTTAAGAAGCTCTTTGTGAAAACAACTGAGAAAGAATAACAGCTTCAAAATAAATCTAATCTGATTCAAGCATAAGGGAAAATGCTATTTTCTCCCCCCAGCCTCAAGGACTCTTTTCTTTCAAATGAAGTCAGTGTGGATCAAATTTTCTTTTTTCTAGCCCTAATACCATAATACTTAATACTTAATGTATGAGGAGATGAGAGCCTACTACTGAGAGTATACCACCCGTGGCAGAGCCTGGCAAACTACCCCTGTTGTATTTGATGTGCCAAAAACCAGTAACAATTATAGACCTCATTCCCATGACCTGAAGGAATGGTCTGAGGCTCTTTGTGTTGCTGGAGGGAACGGATGCCCTTGGGCTACACTAGCATGTGACAGGAAGTATGGAGATGTTACTGGTGCCCAGCTCCAGCAAATCATTGAACAATGGGAAGACAAGTGATACAAGTGAATACCATAATAATAATGAAAATATAAAGGTTATTTAAAACAAAGTTGTCATGGGTTTGAAGAAAAAAGAAGAAATTACAATACACACACCTTTGCACAGATACAACACAGATACAGCTTATGTTTAAATGGTTCTTTTCTTTAGCTGTGTCATAAGTTTAGAGTTTCTCACCTTTCCTTAAATTAAAGCTAGACTGCCACAGACTTAGACTGAGAAAGCAATAATAATAAAGACCTCTTTTTTCTAAAAACATCTAAGCTTAAACTTTGAAAAAAAATTCTATTTCAGAAAGAATTTAGTTACAACCTTCCTGCACTTACTTGAAGAAATAACTTAATTTCTAAATTAGAGATGCCAGGTCAAAGGATGAAGGTGGTGCATAGTTTCACGATGTAAACATCATATAGCATATAAAATGATTAAAAATCATAAACATATTATTTTATAAATAACATCGTGATATTATACATATCTATGCACAGATAACAGTACCTACCTGTGTGGACTCTGAAAATTCTTATTCAAGATAAATATCATTTCTTTTTTTGGGAAGGGAGTTGCGATAAATAAAATGAGAAATTTGGGGCTATTTCTAAGGTAGCAAGACTGGGTATAGAGGAGATTGAATGTGTCCAGTACTTTTTGAGACATCTAAGAGGTTTCTATGTCTTTGAAAATGGAGATAATTGGGATAGAGAGACAGACAAGGCAAGACTGCTGTAGCCTTGCATGCAGCTACGATGGTTTGATTTCTGGCAACATCTTTGGTCCTTCAAGTACTGTCCGGCAAAACTTCTGATCACAGAGCCAGAAATAGGTGCGAAATAAAGCCCTTGTGTGTCCCAACTCCCTTCCTGGAAAAAGAAATGATGTCATGCTTGTAGAAGAGGTCGAAGCTGAACAACAGGAAAGGCAGGATGGAGAGAAATGGTTGAAGAAAGGAAAGATGTCTGCCCAGAGGTCAAATAAGAAGAGTCTGAAGCAGAAAGCAGACTTAAATCCCCTGTGACTGGAGAGAAGGAAGAAAAGAATCAAAGAATTGGAATAAAGTTGCACAGAGACCAATTTGGGGATATTCTGTAATCTACCTTACAATGAAGGAACAAAGTGACACTTAGAATCTTGTGTCAAGTCCACACTTGAAGACGTGCGCCTAACTGGGCACTATGACAAGTGAATATAATGGCGTGTTCGAACCAAGAAAACAATGCCTTGGTCCGGTGTTGGATCTGTCCCTGGAGCCTATGGCTGTTGCAAAGAGACCCTCTGGCCCACCTGGTTTCAAATACAAACACTCAATGGTTGTGTCTCTGAACAAATGAGAAGCCAACAATAGTTCCAGTCTTCACTGGCAAAGCTGTATTCTGGGGTTTATAAATTAACTGCTCTCTCCAGGATGATCATGCACCAGATATTGTGTGCTTCAGACCCTATATGCAACTCCAACTGCCCAGCCTTGCCTTGCCCTAGGCTGGACCACGCTACAGAGAAAGCCTCAAAATGTTCAACACTTAAATTTTCCCTAGCCAGCAACCAGTCTCAGTTTCTGGAAGCTAGCGTCAGTTTAGACAATTCACCATTCTGACTCATTTTTCATAAGACAAATTTCTGTCAAAATCAATCTATTTTACTGGTCATTTGGTCACCAACTTCAATCTATTCAATGTCATAAATAACTCCTAAAAATGGACAGGTAGATTTCATGTTAGCATAGATTTTTTACTACTCTCACTAAACCAGTGTTAAAGATTTTCAATGTGTCATCTCCCTTATAATATAGTTAATAAAACAGCATTTGACCTAATACGTTTAATCATAGTTTAGCAGCTGACATTTCTGGGCATCGACTTTAGGTTGCTATTTCTCAGGATATTCTCTCAATACTTATGAGTTTATAATTTTTGAGAGATATAATGGAATGCGGGGTCTTGTAGCATAAGATTTTTATCAGTTGTGATTTCATATCTTTTACTTTAATTTTATTATCTTCAATGATTATATCATAAAATATGTGAAATAATAAATTTTACTCTAATATCCTTTGTTTTATTAAATGTCAATGCATCCTGTTATTATAATTCTCTATAATCTTATATTTGAATGACAATCTTATTCTGATTTTAATTTTTTGTGTAATACTTTTATAGTTCATATGCCAAAAAAAACTGAAAACAAATTTCAAAGCATGTAGAGTTTCAAGATTTAGATTCTATGATTTACGTTGCTATTAATAGATTTCCAACAATTTTAAAACAATGTTGAGTATTTGTTTTCATAAAGATAATGCCATAGAAAAAGATATAAATGTGGATACTTAGAAACAAATATAAACTAACAGAATTTCAGAGTGAGACACTTACAGAGTTTGGGTATCAATTTTGATGTCTGCAAGATGAAACATACAAAAATCAGGGGAAACACAGAATATCTGGAATTAGTAGGGTTACTGAAAGAGAAAATTTGACTAACATTGGAATAATAAAGGCATACTCTAGAATAGAGGACAACACAGTGAAGAGTTTTTTCTATAATAGAAAACGAAGAACAATTCTGAACAGAACTATTAGAGTTTGTGCTCACACATAATCTGATGAATTCCCAAAGGGGCATCCTGTATCTTATGAAAGAAGGAATGAAAATTGCTTTAAGATTCTTGCTAACTTGTATGTTCTATATCCAGGATAAAGACATCTTGAGTTCAAAAAGTTCAACATATTAAGAAATACATAAGCCTATGGAAGCTTCAGGGATGTTAGAAATTAAATCAAAGAAAAATAATCATACTTTTAATCATGTTCTTTCTTCAATTTCTTTTTCATTGAATGGGATGTCTATGGGAATCCATGATTTAATATAGTTAATACTTTGGAGACTGGTTACTCCAGGGAATAAAAGGTGTTTTGTTTTTCCATAAAGATTGAGGAAAAATGCAACTAAACATTTTTAGAATTTTCATTACAAATAAATCAGCTCAACAGTCTCTGCAATCTGTGTATTTAAACAACTCTTCCTGCATTCAAATGGTAAGTTTTTGAGCACAAGCTATATATGGCACTTTTCAATCAAATCTATTTTCTGAATCTTTTACCATTTCCTTTCCACACTGTCTTTTTTAAAATCTACAGTTTAAGATGAATAAGCTGTAATAACCTCTGAATAAAAAATAATGTAACAAACTTAAAAAAAATACACAAATGTCTAAACTTGATAAATCTAAAAGATTCATGCACATATTGAAATACGTATACAAAAATAAGATTTAGTTCCACAAACTAATTTTCATTTAAAAACTAAGAATATCATTTCATTTATAATATCAATATTATAGTATACATGAAAGTAAATTTAAAAATACAATATACACTAAAAATTATAAAATAGTACAGAAACAGTTTAAATATCTGATTACAATAAAATAATATTCCATATTCATGATTAAAAATGTGATTTGTTAGGATGGTAGTTTTCTTTAGTCAACAAATTCAATAAATTGCCTATCAAAATTGATAATTTTGTTGTTTAGAAAATCTAAAATTATTTCTGATAATGTATGCTGAATACAGGAAATCCAGAACAGCAAATGTGATCTTAGGAAAGAAGAATATGGGGTTAGGCCATGACTCAAGTCTTAGAGCACATCGCAAACATGCTCAAAGCCCTGAGTTTGATTCCCATCATTGGATAGCAACCCAAAACCACCAGTTATGGCCCCTATTAAAAATATGTATGGATTTTTAGGATTTATACTTCCCATTTATGATGATTAACAGCTATATGCTTTTAATCTTTCTTAATTT
The DNA here is from genome assembly GCA_021461705.1 of Cryptotis parvus. Lineage (NCBI taxonomy): Eukaryota > Metazoa > Chordata > Mammalia > Eulipotyphla > Soricidae > Cryptotis > Cryptotis parvus. The sequence goes on from JAJIBD010000225.1 coordinate 87,776, forward strand.
TGTAGAGGACAACCATAGATTCCTTAATCTTAGAAGACAGCCAGCGAGTGAGTACCATATTAAATACCACATGATAGCAGGTTTCTGCTGGCCCTTAAAGAAGCTCTTTTAATGCTTATTGCAAAACTGGTTTTATGATATGAATTCCCTGAGCAACATAGGTAGCAATGGCTCTGTATATTTTCTTTAAATCTCGATGATAATTTAGTTAGACTGAGTATTCTTATTGTAGAACATCATGGGTATCTTTATAGGGACCGCATTGAATCTGTATAAAGCTCTAGGGAGTATTACCATTTTGATAATGTTAATCCTTCCAATCCATGAGCAGGGAATGTGTCTCCATTTCCTCAGGTCTTCTTTTATTTCCTGAAGTAACATTTTGTAGTTTTCTTTGTAGAGATCCTTTACATTCTTTGTCAAACTGATTCCTAGGTATTTGATTTTCTGTGGTGCAATTGTGAATGGGATGGTTTCTTTACTGTCCCTTTCTTCTCTTTTGCTGTTTGCATATAGGAAGGCCATTGACTTTTGGGTATTAATTTTGTACCCTGCTACTCTACTATAAGAATGTATTATTTCTAGGAGCCTCTTGGTAGAGAGTTTTGGGTTTTCAAGGATAAAATATAATTTCCTGGGGGCTTGACTACAAAACTCACCCCCCAGCACAGCAAGAACAATGGCAAAACAATGAGGAAAACACATCAAGCTCAATGCATAAAAATAATACCACTGAAGACATAAACAGCAGTGAATCTTCAGTGCCTTTAATGACACTATGAAGAGGCTGTTGAGTGAGTTCAAAGAAATGACAGCACAGGTAGTCAGCAAAACACAAGGAAAGTATGAGAGTCTAAATGAAAAAGCTGTTACACTCAGAAATGAAGTCAGAAATGACGGAAGCGAAGAACATGGTAGGTAACATTGTTGGAGGGATGGAGGTTGCAACACTGTATGACTGAAACCCTATTATCAACAGCTTTGTAAATGTCTATCTCACGGTGTTTTAATAAAAATAATGAATAAGCAAATAAATAACTTAATAAAAGCTCTAAACAGCAGAATAACAGAAGTTGAGCTGAAGACCGAGGAACTCCAATATGAGCAGGAGAAAACCCTTAGGAAACAGAAGACAGTGAAAAACAGTTAGAAAAGAAATTAGCAGGTTACTGAATGAGTTCAAGAAGAGCTCAAAGAGGAACAATATTAGAATCACTGGAATCTCTGAAGAACAAGAAGGCAAATGTGAGGAAACAACATTTAAAGAAATCACTAGTAAGAACTTCTCAGAGTGAAGATTACAGGTACTGCTATCTAAGAGGCCAACGGGCCCCAGTGAACATAGACACAACTAGGAAACCTCCAAGACACATATTCCAAATGACCAACTCTAGAGTTAAAGACATAACACTAGAAGCAGAAAGATCAAAACAAGGAGCTCACATACAAAGGAAAGCCCATAAGATATACAGCAGATCTATCAAATGAGACTCCTCAAGCCAGAATATGAAAAGATGCCAATGTATTGAACACCTCACCAAAAAATTGTATTTTAATATATTAAGATATAATATTTATTGTCTCTATTTCAGTTTTTAGTTCATTTCTGAATTCGTTTTTCCTGGTTTGATCCACAGCACCAAAAGTTCCTATACATACCGGTGCAGCCACAGAAGCCCCCCAAGCAATACCACATCCTGCGGTCCCTACCTTTCATCAATGGCCTTGTAAGCTGAGAATGACAGGACTGAGACCCTGGGATTCCTAGCACAATTGAGAAGAACTGAACAACGATAGGAAAACCAACAGAGAGGTATATCACTTATTTATGTTTCTAAAATTCAAGTATGACTAGCTAGCAAACAGATTAAATATAGGAAAAACAAAACGTAGAAGGCTTTTACAGTAGTACTAAAGGCCAGACAGAAGTAGGGTGACAGTTACAGAGCCAGAGAAAGGTAGGCTGAGCCCATCACTTGTATTACTTGTCTTCACGTTTTCAATTTGCTCCAGCAGGCACCAGTAACATCTCCATGTGTCCTGAAGCAAGCAAGTGTAGCCCAAGGGCATCTGTTTGATCCAGGAATGGGAAGAGCCTCAAACCATTCCTTCTGGTCATGGGAATGAAGTCTATAATTGTTACTGGTTTTTGCCATATCAAAGAAAACACGGGTAGCTTGCCAGGCCCTGCCTTGTAGGAGGTATGCTCTCATCTCGGGCATTTACTGATTAAATTCAGTTAGAAATATGTATTTTTTTTAGTTTTTGTGTTTATATGGTTTTGGGGTCAGATTCAGTGGTGTTCGGAGGAGGCTATCCAGCTCTGCTCAAGGATCACTCCCAGCAGTGTCTTGACCCACTTAGGGTACATGCATGACCCACGCATGTTAACCCCATACTCTCATAATTGAAACTCCTTCATGTTCTGATAAAGCATCTATCTGACAACCGTTTATCATTTTTTTTTTTTGGGTCACACCGGCAATGCTCAGGGGTTTCTCCCTGGCTCCGCACTCAGGAATCACTCCTGGCAGTGCTCGGGGTACCATATGGGATGCCGGGGATCGAACCCAGGCCGGCATGGGCCAGCCAGCGTGCAAGGCCAACGCACTACCCTCTGGGCTATCGCTTCCACCCCCGTTTAGCACTAAAACAAAACCCTTTAAAAGAAGGGGAAATGGGGCTGGAGCAATAGTACAGTGGGTAGGGCTTTGCCTTGAACACAGCCAACCAGGATTCGATCCCGCCATCCCATATGGTCCCCTGAGCACCGCCAGGAGTGCAGAGCCAGGAGTCCCTGAGCATAGCCAGGTGTGACCCCAAAAAAAAAATGAATGAATGAATAAAAAATGAATAAATAAATAAATAAATAAATCAAGTAAAAGAAGAGAAATGATCCCATGCAGTTGTTTTTTTTCAAGCACAGTGAGGAAGGGGGTGGCTGGCAAGAAAGCCTCTTCCTCACATGTGACATTCTGTTTCCGGTCTTTAGCAAGCTCCCTTTCTCATTCTCACTGACTCTTAAATTTCCTGTTCTTAAAAGTTCAATCTCTTTTTTTAAAAATAGAGGTACTTTTTCCCTGTTCACAAAAAAAGGCTAAGCCCATATTTTCTTTTAAAATGAATTAGAAAGATTTTAGTAGAGTGTTAACTAATGATAATATTAACAAAAGATTGTAAGAGTGTTACAAGAGACATCATTTATTAATATGGGGGTAAATGTGAGAGTGGAAGTTAGAGAATAATAAAGTTCAGTGCTAGGCACGTTAATGAGCCTGGCTAGCTTCCTGTGTTATATTTGATATGCCAAATACAGCAACACTTATAGACCTCATTCCCATGCCCCGAAAGAATGGTTTGAGGCTCTTCATGTTCCTGGACTGAGCAGATGCCCTTGGGATATACCAGCATGCGAAAGGACATATGGAGATGTTACTGGTGCCCACTTGAGCAATGGGAAGACAAGTGACAAGTGAATCTATATTAAATTAGAGATAATAAATGTATAGTTATACATTTTTATTTTTTAATAAATATGAGAGAAGCAAAATTATTTGGAAAGTAACATGTTCTCTAAGATTTGTAAGAAAGTCTTAACAGCAGAAATCTTTGAGTTTTGAGTATATTTGAAATCATTTAAACATACTCTAGGGGCTGTATAGAATTACAGCAGATAGGACACTTGCCTTGCATATGTCCGTTAGGGACCATTCTCTGGCATCCCTTATGGTTTACCAGCCCCTACCAAGAGTGATATCTGAGTACAGATCCAGGAGCAAGCTCTAACCATCACTGATGTGGCCTCAAACAAACAAGAAAAGAGAAAACAGATGAGCATATATTCTATATGTATTTGAAAGGCATAATTTTTATATAAATTCTAACAAAACTGAAGCTATTTTTTGTCATTTTAATGGTTATTGCGATGATTTAAACAACAAAGCTAACACACCCTACCCAAAGTATACTGGTGATACAGCATATGGTTATGAAAATTGCATTATACTGGAAAGAAAAATAGTGATAAGAATATAAAACCTGGGGCCCGGAGCGATAGCCCAGTGGGTAGGGCGTTTGCCTTGCACGCGGCCGGCCTGTGCCGGCCTGGGTTCGATCCCGGCATCCCATATGGTCCCCGAGCACCGCCAGGAGTGATTCCTGAGTGCAGAGCCAGGAGTAACCCCTGAGCATTGCCAGTTGTGACCCAAAAAAGCAAAAAAAAAAAAAAAAAGAATATAAAACCTGAAAGGAAGTGGTAAATTTTAATATTTTCACGCTGATTAAATCCTTGAATGCTTTAGCATGTTTCCATACTTCAATTCTATTGGAATTAACAGTTTTGAATTCATAATTAGCAAAGATTTTATTACTATAAATTCATTGTAAGTAGTAATTCTTATTACATAATACCATCATGTTCCTTTAATAGTAATCGAATTCTAATGACAAAATTGAATGAAGCCCTTCTACTGCTTCCAATATTATATCTCAATACCATTCTGTATTTTAAATGCTGCTTCTAAAGCATGATGGAATACCCACAGTATGGAAATAATGTGAATATGATGATTGCCTTTCTTGATAAATATGATCCATTTATAATTCATCTTAAAATTCAGTGCATATCCATGGAATTTATTGTGTCGTACACTCAACATTAAGTACTCAAATTTCACAAAATACTACCATAAAATTATCCACATGAAGATCATATTTCATTTTCGATAATACTCTTAATATTTTAACATCATAAAATATATGAAAATAACAAGTTTCTTTTCTCATGTTATCTCAGAAACACTCAAATAAAAAAGCAAATGCAACCCAATAATTTAAAACCAAAATTTGCTGAGAAGCTTTAATATCCTCACTCTGAAGTTCATGTATTTTTTATATATTTACTTATTTACATTTAATGGAATTTTATGAAAGAAAACTATTATGTAGGAATATAAGCCTGCATAGTTTTTTTGAAACTCATCTTTTGGAAAGTTTCAAATAGATTGCAACCTGTAAGAAATTCTTTATAAAGTTGTTGTAATGTAACTGAAAAAAATTATTGTCAAAGTTAATTCTTTTTGCTTTTTGTTTATTCAAATTTGGAATATATGTATAGAACAAGAGTGCAGAGTAAGTGTATATGAGATTTAACAGTCTCTGGTTAGTAAAATAATCTATTTGCAACCAAGGTTAAGGATATCTGTAATGTTTTTCATTTTTACCTTCTAGAAACCACTGCAAATTTTCCTCAGCATCTGTTTGCACTTGGCCTGGGTAGTTATTAATAAGAGAAACACATTTCTTGAGCCTTTGTCATGCTTAGAGTTTACTACTATTATTACCAAATATGAAAATTCTAGGCACTTCCAGACAAACTTCCCATTTCAAGACATATAACTATTGATTTCTACTATGTTTAAAGAGCTTTCATTCTTTTGGATAAACTAGGTATATGAGCATTACATGTATAATAACTTCTTTCCTTGCAGCAATTATACAGGCATGGCAAGTTAAAATGACAGAGCAGTTTTTTAATAGTTTCAGGTTCAAAGGAAAGATAATTAGCCACCAAGCAGAAAGGGACTGATGTTAACAACTTCTAACTCATCAAGCTCCTAGGTTGCAAAGAGAGAAAAGAAATACTTCTTTACTAAAGATGACATGTAGGAGCCAGAAAGATAACACAGTGGGTAGGGCATTTGCCTTGTATGCTGCCATCCCGGGTTCGATTCCCGGCATCCCATATGGTCCCCCGACCACCGCCAGGAGTAATTCTTGAGTGAAGAGTCAGGCGTGATCCCTGAACATTGCCAGATGTGACCCAAAAAAAAAAAAAAAAGATGACATGTAGAAGGCCAATATTACTTTATTTTGTATGTAAATAAACATAAAACATTCCTAGTGTTAGATATCACTTATTATTCAATGCACATGTGGATTCTTTGCAAATCTGGAACCATACAATCCCTAACAGACTTTGAGGATATTCCAAGAGGGCCACAAAAGAAAAGTGTGTACATAGTGTGGGTAGGGATGCATGGCACCAGACTAGTGTCCAACTGGTAGGTCAGAAAGATAAAACAGATGAATAAGGATGGAAAAGCAGTGACAATGGAAAAAGTTAAGAAATATGACCCTTAAGAAATGAAAAGGGCTGGAGCGATAGTCCAGTGGGTGGGGTGTTTGCCTTGCATGCAGCCTACCCCGGTTCAATCACCGGCATCCCATATGGTTCCTTGAGCACCGCCAGGAGTAATTCCTGAGTGCAGAGCCAGGAGTAACCCCTGGTCATTGCTGGGTGTGACACAAAAAGCGAAAAAAAAAAAAAAAGAAGAAGAAACGGCAAAGTCAGGGACTGGAGTGATAGTACACTTGTCAAAGGATTCACCATGCCTGTGGCCACCTGCTTTGATTCTAACATCACTGAGCACCTCCACGTGTAATTCCTGAGCAGCACTAGGTGTGGCACAAAAAGTGAAAAATAAGAGGAAATGGCAAACTAGCTGGCAATTTAATAGAGCAAGGTATTACTAGGTATTACTAAAAGGTGATGGGGTATATCAGCAAAGTGTGGATGACCAGTCTAATAATACTTTGGTACCCAGCAGCTGTTTTTTTTTTTTTATTCCGGCCCAGGTTTGCTGAACCAGAGACTCTCAGACATGGGGCAGAGCTGCTACTTGCTCTCTCTGTGCCCAGCCGCTAATGAGGCGCCCAGGAGGCATGGCGGGTTCAAGCCCTGGCCTGCCACCCCAGCAGAGCCTCATAACAAGCCAGACGAACCCCCCCCTACCCCCTACTCCATTGGGGCTGCCATTTTCCACATCCGGACTTCCCTCTTGTCACGACTCCACCCAGCAGACCAGACTATCACAGCCATGATCATCGACACCCACCCTGCAATATTTTTTTTTTTCAATCCGGCCCAGGTATGCTGAACCAGAGACTCTCAGCCATGGGGAAGAGCTGCTACTTGCTCTCCCTGTGCCCAGCTGCTCATGAGGAGCCCAGAAGGCATGGCGGGTTCTAGCCCAGGCCTGCCACCCCAGCAGAACCTCACAACAAGCCAGACGACCGCCCCCTACTCCATGGGGGCCGCCATTTTCCACATCTGGACTTCCCTCTCATCACAACTCCACCCAGCAGACCAGACTATCACAGCCCGGCTCGCGCGCCACTAGCGACCTGGCGGTTCATCAATAAATGCTTTATTTAGAAGTGACTACAAGAGTATGCCACACGCAAGGCAAGCCTGACAAGCTGCTCATGTCGTATTTGATATGCCAAATACCAGTAACATTTATATTAAGTCATTCCTATGACCTAATATAATGGTTTGAGGCTCTTTATGTTCCTGGAGCAAGCAGATGCCTTTGGGTTCTACTAGCATGAGACAGGACATATGGAGATATTACTGGTACCCGCTCTAGCAAATAGATGATGAACGGGAAGATAGTGATAGTGATAGTGATAGGTTAGGGGCTGGAGTGATAGCACAGCGGGTAGGGTATTTGCTTTGTGCACAGCCAACCCAGGTTTGATCCCCGGTATCCCCCATGGATCAGGGACGCTGTCTTGTTTGCAAGGCATCAAAAATCAGATGGGCTGGACATATAATGCGATTTGGAGACAACCGCTGGACTAGAGCCATTACCAACTGGATCCCACGGGATGTCAAAAGATCACGTGGTCGCCCACCTACAAGATGGTCAGACTTCCTTGTAAAGACCCTGAAGGAACGGTTTGAGGCTCTTCATAATTCCTGAATCAACCAGATGCCATTGGGCTACATTGGCACGTGAAAGGGTCCAATGGAAATGTTACTGGTGCCCACTCGAGCAAATCAATGAATAACAGGATTCAAGTGATCAAGTGATCCCCCATGGTACCCCGAGCACCGCCAGGAATAATTCCTGATCAAAGAGCAAGAAGTAATCCCTGAGCATCGCCAGTTGTGCCCAAAAAACAAACAAAACCCAAAAAAAGTTCTTTAGGTTAAATCAAGGTTGTATAGAATTCATGTCTATGGAACAAGGAATCAAAAACACACTCAATGCAGGTTTCAATTTCAGTAAATTCCTGCTTTCACTTTCATTGTATAAATTGAGATTTACTTCCAGTGATTTATGTCCACAAAATGCACTATCTTATATGCAGACTTGGTCCTGGGTGCAGACAAGTGTATATGCTTAGACAGATTCTAGGTGAGATGGAAACTATCCTGTCAGGCATCTAGATAACCTCTATTCTTGGTAAAAGGAACAGATTAGCTAATCTCCACAGGTATGGTTGGCACTTTTGCGTTTCTTCTTACAATTCAATGCTATCACATTGCATCTGTCATTCCAGTACTGAACTCCCTATCTGTATAAAAACACTTCCATAACTGCATGTTTTACTACAGTTATACCCACTGAGAACACATCTTGGAGATGTGAGGAAACTCATACACAATGAATTAATTATGGCTTTAATTAAACAAAAGTCCTCACAGAAACATGTGGAACTGGTAGGTTTTAAAGATTTACATAAGAACTTCAATCTAAAATTGCCAACTCTATTATCCTATAGATTCTGATCTCAAAACACTTTTGATGTGGTACTATTGTTAAGCTATTATGGGCTTTGACAAATTCAGTCTCAAAGACACTTTCAACCTTCTAGTTGCTGACTAGATTGTTCTGGTTGACTCCATAATGCTATGATATTAAATTTCAAATAATAAAATATTAACTAACAGTAAATTCTCTTATTAAGCCTTATACTTTTTAGTTCTTGACCTTGACTCAGTATACTCGATTCACTTAGTAAGTTTCCATCAGAAAACATTAGATAAGTATTACATTTTTTTTCAGTCTGCTCACTATTTCCCCCTCCTATACTTCCTTGCTGTTCAGCTGGAAATTGATTTCAGTAGTTCAAGTGGGGAAGCATTTGACAAACTAGTTTTAACCAATAAGCAATCTGTTTCAGGGTGGGCAGTATGGTGGTAGTTCTGGTTTTGGAATGCTGCATACTTAAAACACTACCTTTTGACAGCACTGTAAAACTGTAAGTCATATTAGTGGACATTTGAAAGAGATAGAGAGTGACAGAAAGAGAGATATCTTAAATAGGAGTTAGTTATCTTTCCTTGCCAAAAGGAAAAGGGAGCATTTGTCCAAGTATACATGAATCAGAAAACCTGGGGTTAAAAATAATTAGGTTTGGGGCTAGAGCAATAGTACAGCAGGTAGGCCTTGCACACAGTCAAACTGGGTTCGACCCCTGCATTCCATATAGTCCTGTTAGCACCACCAGGAGTAATTCCTGAATGCAGAGCCAGGAGTAACCCTCGAACATCGCCAGATGTGACCCAAAAAGGAAAAAAAAAAGTTAGGTTTATCAAAATAAAATCCATATGCAGGCTGGGGATGGAGGAGGGAATCGGGGACATTGGTGGTGGGAAATGGGCACTGATGGAGGGATGGGTGCTGGAACACTGTATGACCGAAACCCAAATATGAACATCTTATAAACATCTTTATAATTGTATATCTTTGTGGTATAATAAAAAATAAAATCTATATAATGCCTTACACTACCAATAAACAACTCTAAGCATCTCTACAATGGCACAGAAACCTCTCAAAACTTACCAGTGATCCTTCTATGCAATTTTTATCAATTAAACCAAGAACCTGTATGATAGTGCAGTTTATTTTACAAATAAAAATGACAACGGCATCTTAATAAACTGTTTTGAAGATATTTAAATATAGTATCTAGGTGGCATAGCAGTCAGAGAGAGAAGAAAAAATCATTCCATTACAGAGCAACAGGTGCTATCAGGAAGAGATAGATTTCTAAGATGCAGTGAAGGGCTAAAGTGGTCATCAAACTTAACATGCAGAACCGCAATCCCATGACGTCTCATTTACTTTACTGGAACAGGAAGAAATAAACCCTAGTTTTAAATACTGGGGTATGGTTGTGAGAAGACACAGTTTTGGTGAACTCTTGAAACTTTATGATATCTGCATGGTAGTTGCCATATCAGGATTCAGGAGCTATAGTAACTAATTCTGAAGGCAAATTCCTGAGGATATTTCCCCAGACCCACAACAAACAGCACAGTGTTCTGAAAGCATGGATAGAAAACTATTAAGAGTGCTTACTTCTGTTAAACTTGGTCCCTATTGATCTTCTCCCAATTTCTAGTAAGTCAATCCCTGAATCTGTTAACTGCCCTAAGGATCTTCCAAATTAGAACCAGTGGGAAAGGAGATCAACTACATATGTTCACGTTCTTGTTCAAATTCTGCTCGCTGCTACCTCAGTATATGATGCATCACCAACTGGAACTGAGGTTCCAGTCTCTTTCAGGAGAGACAGCTAAACCTGAGTTAACTAGTTGATGCCAAGGTCTGAGTAAACACTATAACTTATATTTTAAAACAGCAAATCCTAAGCCATCACCCAAGTATTCATGCTGTGTCAATTATACTACTATAATATCTTTCATAAAAGTAACCAGTGATTGCAATTGTGGAATGCTGATGGTCACCTATAAGTCCATTACAACCTCAGTGCCACAGATGCTGCCAGGCACTTAGGACCACAAATTCCTGGTTGCTGCCAAGATCCCCTTAAACACAGACTGTTGGCCCTTGGTCAGCTCTAACAGACCATCAACACGGTAAACTGTCAGAACACATCACCATTGATGGAGCAAAACCAAAGTCTGGCAAGAACTCCTAATAGAATGGAGCTATGTAAATCAGCTGAAGAGATATTAAAGGAATAGTCTATTAGATCTACCTTAAATGTCATAGATAAATGAAAGAAAACAATCATACAGGTATCACTTGTATCACTTTGTCTTATCAATTTGTTGTCCATCAATTTGCTTGAGCGAGTGCCAGTAACCTCTCTATTTGTCCCTGTCATGTATTAGTATAGCCTGGGGCCTCTCTCACTCCAGGAACATGAGCAGCCTCAAACCATTCCTTCAAGTCATGGGAATGAGATCTGTGGGAATGATGTCTATTATTGTTACTGTTTTTAGCATATCAAATACCTCACGAGTAGCTTGGCAAGCTCTGGCATGTGGGTACTCTTAGTTTTTGCATTTACTGATGTAAAGTGCAGCTGCTTCGCGCCACATGCAATGGAGAGAGCTGATAGAAGCTCCATCTGTGTCTGTGAAATAGGCTTCTCTCTAGGGTGGGGATCTGACAAACTAGGCTTGAAATTGGCTTCTCTCTTAGGAGGAGCTCTGATGAACTGTGGCATCAGGACGTTGAAAGTGGCTGCTATCATGGTGACTGGGTTCCCCTGGTTTCTTCTGAGATTCTATTGGGGGAGGCAGGCCAGGGCACAAACCCGCCCTCCCTACTGGATGCCTCATGATCAGCCGAGCATGGGGAGAGCAGAACGGAAAATATGAGAAAGGTTCAAACAAATTAGAGCTAAATAATGCAACAGTTGAGCTAAATAAAAAAATACATAAATAAAAGTTTCAGTTACAGAAACTGTGAAAGCAAAAGATAACTAAATGATTTCATTAGTGTGAGAATAAGTTCATTCAAAATAACAACCAAATGCAAAAACAACTTCAAAAACTTAAGATAACATTAAGGTATTTAAGGGAGATCTTCAAATATAAAACATCCACATCATGAGTATTCTGGCATGATAAAGAAAAAATAGAATTAACTGAAGCAATGTCAAGTCAGTAACTTTGTCCAAGTGAAAGTGAAAACAAGTACCCAGCCTCAGGAAGCTCAAAATGTTCTACACAAAATCAGCCGCAAAAAATCAAGGCATGTTAGGATTAAAAGGGAAAAATGAAAAATCAAAGCCAAAATGAATTATAAAAGTAGCAAGTGATAGCAGCCACATATAAGGGAAGAGCAATAAGACTATATAAAGTACCTTGCATAGAGGCTGCATAGGGAAAGGGGGAGGGAATTTGGGCCATTGGTGGTGCGAAATAGGCACTGGTGTAGGGGTGGGTGCTGAAACACTGTATGACCAAAACCCAGACATGGACATCTTTATAATTCTATATCTCACGGTGGTACAATAAAATATTAATTTAAACAAAAAAGACTATCTGTGGGGAAACACTGGGGCACTCCACACAAAATCCAGGAGCAGGGTCATGTCGGGGAATGCTGCCAGGGTCCCCGACAGTGTCAGGACAGAGGTTGTCTTTTACCTCCGAGGACACCGGGAGAACAGATGAAAACTCACGAGTCCGGTGCAGTTCCAAAAATGGCTTTTAATAGTACAAAAGCTCTTCCACAGCACTCCAATATAATGAACAAACTTTAGCTCTGGTCCGAACTTAGACCATACAAAAGAGCCTAAGTCTCCCACCAAAGAAAGAGAGGATCTCACCCGAGCTGAGTCCTACCCAGAAGGAGCAAAAGGCCAAAGAGCAAAAGGCCAAAAGCCAAAAGCCACAGGAGCCAAAAGCTGAAGGCTGAGGAACCAAAAGGCAAAAGGTAAAGGGGCCTCAAGTCAGCCCCTTATATACACCAAAGTAATCCAACCGGGAGGGGCATGTCAACAAAGAACTCTAAACAGAGTGTAGTGCCACACCTTATTGCAGGTATAAACAAAGGTTATGCCAAGAACTAAGGAGATTATCTCTTATGAAAAACACTGGAGAGAGAGAGGGCTGATATAAAGTAATAAATCTTAACTTCATGAGCTTCATGTAATCTAGATGGTACCCACAGGTCCTTCTTATTATTATCTGCACCAGGGTGATTCTGAGTATCTTGTTCTCCTGTACTGAAAGGGTCACACTCGCCTGCTTAGAGCAAACTAGTATGATCCTTCCTATAGTCTTCCTATAGTCTCAACGTAGCCAGGGTGGTAGTCTCCTGGTAAATTCTAACTGTCCCACGCTGGGTGCAGTGGGTATAAAGAGGAGCTGTGCCCAATCTAGAAAACATAGAAGTCTTAGTAGATGTATAAGTCAGAAGTTATTCAATCAAGGTGACTTCTGTAAGTGCCACACCCTCTAGCAGTGTTTAAATAGAAGAGAGGTCTCATTAGAATGAACCTTGACTTAAGTAGATTAAGCTGGGAGTGGGCAAAACAACAAAACTCCCAGAATAGCTAAACCTGTCCTCCAACAGGGTCAGGGATCCCCTTCTACCCCAGTGGATTGGTGGCTGGAAGTTGGAGAAAGACATGAGAATCCAGAGACGTTTCAAAATGCTTTATTTAAACAGGGTTTGGCATACAAATCAGCAATAGGAAAAACCCCAAACTTAGGGCTCCTGCTGGGCCGTGGCCATGCTTAGGCCAGGATGGCTGCCACCACGTGTTAAGGCCCTGCAAGAGAAGACAGCGAAGAGGCAATTTGGGGTGAAAAGGGAAAAAAAGAGAAAGAGAAAGAAAGCAGGTTAGTTTTATATCCCTGCAACACAGACTTCCCACTCCAAAGGAAAGTCATCAGGGTCAAATCCCCTCAGGTAATTTCTCCCACAACCTCACATAGGCCCTTTGAGATGTTAATGCTGCCAAGCCAAGATCTCCTTGCAAGTGCCCTTGCAGGTTAGAGTGGAGGAGTGGCTTCTGAGATGAACTGTATCTCAGAATACAAAGACATGCATCTCTACCAAAGAATATTCTATTGCCAGTTATATATTTCTCCAAGCCTTCACAAGAGTCTCATCTTTGCTTCATGGTTGTTCTCTGATAACTGTCTTTTGAGTTATCAGAGAGCCATGCTTGCTTGCTTGGAGGCAAACAGCATTTCTCTCTGATCTAATTACTTAGAGATCCAGTGTGGTCAGGCAAATATACTGGTAAGATCTAGCTAGTCCCACAATGATTGTGGCAGCATGAGAGAATATTTACACTAGCCATTATAGAATACATGGTCAGATGAACTGCCACATTCAAACTACTCTCCTCCTATCTACAAAGTGACCTGCAGGAGGCAACTCCAGGCCAGATGCAGAGACACTACGCAGCAGTGTACTGCAACACTATCGATATATTTTGTAAAAGAAAACTCTACTGGCCATAATACAGCCAAAGAGACATGGTGAATGGAGCAAAGCCTACATCCAAGTATACTTGTACATCTAAGTGATCACTTTCATTTGAAAGGGGAATAAGTGGAAATTTAAACAAAGGGATATTAATTCATCATCAACAAACTAACTGATCAAGAGATTTAAGGGAATCTGAACTAAAGAAACGTCTCTTTTCTGTCAACATACCAAAAAATACATATATGGGAAAAATGGTTACCATGGAGATGATTCAAACAAAGTGGGGATCTGTTTAATTCTGATTTTAAAAAAAATCTATCAACTTAATTCTAAAAGTAAAACTCATAGTAACCTCAAAAATAGTAACAGAAAAATAAAAACAATTTATTATTTTTAACAAAATGCAAATAACAAAATACAATTAGAACACACACACATACACACACGCACACACACACTGAAATAGAACCTAGAATTCACATAGAAAAATGATGATTTTTATCAACAGTTTTACTGTATATCAATGGTTTGAGAGCTCACCAATCCAATGAAAACAGAACACAGAGTGAAGAAGGGAAAAAAACTAACTTTATGCTGTCTAAAATATACCTTCTTATGGTCCTCTAAGCTCTGCCAGGAGTGATCCCCACGCAGAGCTAACATTAAGCCTGAGTCTTGGTGTGGCCTAGTTTCATCACCTCAAATAGAACACATCTTTCTATGCTTTAATGATACAAATAGGTTAAAGGCATCATAGAGGATGTGATTAATAAAAGGAGTTAAGATGCTTGTCTTTTTTTTTAAGATTCCTGTCTTGAAGATGGCTGTCCATGGTTAGATCCCCAGCACTTGATCTCTTGAGCACTGCTGAAAGTCTGAAAAAATATGCCATGAATATTATGTATTATAAGATACACCTATTATAAGATACACCTATTTATATAGTACAACATGCTGATGTTTTGTTTCACATCTTTTAATGTACATATGTTGAACCACTTTGGATGCTTGAAATAAATCTTGTGTAAAATGTGTACATACAAGTAGAAATAACCACAAAAGGTGAAATATACGATACTAAATAATATTTTTTCTGAAAAACTGCTTGGTTAATAAAAAAAATTCCAAGTAGAGTTAAAAGTAACTTTTAAAAACAACCAAAAATTAAAACATGAGCTATTAGAACTTCTTTGGCAAAGCAAAAGCAGTAGCAATAGGGAAATTCAGAGCAATGAACATTAACAACAGATTAAAAAAATCTGAAATCAACAGATTCATTTAACGGAAAAAACTTCAAAAAAAACTGTAAGTCAATAAAAGTAATTGAATAATAAAAATAATGAAAAAATGAAAGACTTTAGAAAACATCAAATGAACCAAATTTAGATATTTTAATTGATGAAATTGATGTCTATTGATGAAATTGACCCCATCAATTTTATTTAGACATTAATAAAACCATCTTCAATTGACGGTTTTGTCTGACATATGTTGCTGTTGTTCCCAAATTCCAAACAGGATCAGACCACCGTCTCCTTCCTGCAAAATTCTACTTCCCACAACGGGGAGAAAAGGCTGCAAAGTTTAAGAAGAGAATTCCTAGAATGACCACCAACTGGGAACTCTTTGGCACCATTGCAGCAACATGGGAAGATACCACGATTGACAACATCAATGAAGAATACAAACGACAGGTTCAGCACCTCCATGATTGTGCGAAGAATGCCGAGAGAAAGAAAGACACAAAAGGACACCTGTCTTCAGAAACTCTTGAACTCATTTGCAAAGTGGCAAGGTGTGAGACTCAGGAGACCAAATGCTAATGTCCAAGCTTGCTAAACAGTGCAGAGAAGTGATAAAAGAAGACCTCAAAGACAGAAGAGCTGAAATACTGGAAGATGTAGCAGAAGCCAGGAAAAGCATCCGCACTGCCTGCCTGTCCTTCACCAACTATAACGCAAGATGACTGCCCTCCGACGCCCTGATGGATCTATCACAGAAAGGCAATGGAGAAGATTATCCATGACTTCTACTCAGATCTCTTTGATAGCCATGTTCACCTGCCTACATACCAAATTCCACAGGATGGATATGTCATCCCCAACGTTCTCCATTCTGAAATCCGACATGCCATCTAGTCAGTAAAGAAGGGAACAATACCAGGCCCAGACAAAGTCAGACCTGAACACCTGAAGAATCTGCCATCGGTACTCATCAATACACTAGCTCGGCTCTTCACATGCCACCTGTCCGAATGCAAAATAACCTCCCAATGGAAAACCAGCAGGACACTTCTACTGTTCAAGAAGGGAGGCATTCACGACATCGGCAACTATCGCCCCATCTGCCTGTTGTCCGTCATCTACAAGCTGTTTACACGAGTCATCCTGAACAGGATTGGCAGAACACTAGATGAAGGACAACCATACGAGCAAGCTGGCTTCTGGAAAGGATTCAGCACAATTGTCCATATCCACACAGTAACCAAGCTCATTGAGGTTTGTAGTGATTACAAGATGCCGCTCTGTCTCACGTTCATTAATTTACAGAAAACCTTTGATTTTGTGGGGACTGAAGCAGTCATCAAAGCCCTAGCCAAACAGGGTGTTCAAACCCAATACATCAAGATTCTTCGTGAGCTGTATTACGGATTCACCACCAGGATCTCATCAATCTACAAAGATGTGATCATTGATGTCAAAAAGAAGGTGTCGACAGGGTGATACCATTTCACCGAAACTCTTCAGCGCCACCCTCGAGAACATCATGCAACAATTAGAATGCGAAGGAATGGGAGTGAAGATAGATGGTCGGCAACTACACCATCTCCGCTTCGCTGATGACATCATTCTAATAACACGAAACATTAGCCAAGTGGCACAAATGCTGGCTGACTTTGACCGAGAATGTGGAAAGATAGGTCTACACTGAATCTAAAGAAAACTATGTTTATGAAAAATGAACAAGTTCCAGAGGCCCCATTCATTCTCAATGGAACAAACATCTCTGAGCAGCAGTTATGTGTACCTAGGTCTGAAGTCAACATGATGGACGACCTAAAACCTGAGCTGTGCAGGAGGAAGAGAGAGGCATGGGATGCCTTCAAAGGCATCAAAGAAATAGCTAAAAAGGACAAAGAACCTCTGGCTCCGGATACATATCTTTGACTCCACCGTTCTCCATGCATTAATATATGCCTCAGAGACCTGGGCCCTATGAAAGCAGGTCTCCCAGAAAAGCTATGCGGGTCTCCCAGAAAGGAATCGAAAGAACTATGCTTGGAATATCACGCCTCACTCAAGGGAGAGAAGGTAAGGAATCTGGAGTTCTGACCTCCATCGCTATTCCAGAATCAGGGACACTGTCTCGTTTGCCAAGGCATCGGAAATCAGATGGGTTAGACATGTAATGCGATTTGGAGACAACCGCTGGACTAGAGCTGTTACCGACTGGATCCCACGGGATGTCAAAAGATCATGTGGCCGCCCACCTATAAAATGGTCAGACTTCCTTTTCAAAACCCTGAAGGTATGGTTTGAGGCTCTTCATATTCCTGAATCAACCAGATGCCATTGGGCTACATTGGCACGTGATAGGGTCCAATGGAAATGTTACTGGCACCCACTCGAGCAAATTGATGAATAATGGGATTCAAGTGAACAAGTGATTAAGTGATCAAGTGAAATAAAATTCATTTACATTTACTGAGGCTCAAAAGAATAATATTATAAAACACTACTAGATGAGATCAGTAATCTAGGGCAAAAATAAGAAAGGTTACACAAAGTTATACAAAAAATTATTAAAATTACTATGAAAACTTCACACCACAAAGTAAAAAACTTAGGAGTAGAAAACTTCTTAAGATGACATAACTTTCCAAGATTGACTTGTAATGAAAATGAAAATTTTAAAAAATCAACTCAAGAAAGAAAATTAAAGCTATAATCAAACACTCCCCACAATATCCCAGGGCCATAGGATTTCATGAGTGAGTGTCATTATCAAAGATGTTGCACCTATATTTCTTAAACACTCATGAAATCTGAAATAATGGAAATTTTCTTAAGCACTTGACACCAATGTCACCTTAATACCAAAACCATATGGGGAAATCATGAACATGCTAATAAAAACATAGCCTAATATATCTGATGAGCAAAAATAAATAAATCTCATTAAGCTGAATTCAACGATACATCAAAAGGGAATACATCATGACCTAGTTAACATACATTCCAAGCAAACAAGGATGTTTCATCATATGTATATCAAAACATATGAAACACCACATCAACATGGTATACCATATAAATAGGTGGAAAGAAAAAAATTTTCACAAATGACAAAAAAGTCTCAGCAAATGTTTTTATGCAAAGGATATATAGAACAACAGAGAAGGTCATTTGCTATGAACAGACCAATGCAGTTAAAGTCAAATTCACTGCAGTGAATGAGTGAGACAAACTTTTGTATTTTTTTTCAAATTTATTTTAGTAAAACACACCTGCCATCAATACTCATCAATATAATGGCTCAGCTCTTCACATGCTACCTGTCTGAATAAAAGGTTCCCTCCCAATGACAAATCAGCAGTACAGTTCTATTGTTCAAGAAGGGAGACATCTACAACATTGGCAACTATCTATCGATCTGCCTGTTTGTTCATCATCTACAATCTGTTCAATCAAGTCTGTCAGGGATGCCGCCAGGGTCCCCTAACAGTGCCAGGAAGTGAGTTCCCTTCTACCTCTGAAGCCGGTGGGAGATGGATGAAAAATAAGGAATCTGATGCAGTTTTAAAAGGGCTTTACTATCACAGGTTCCAATATACAATCCAAGATCAGGGAACAAACAAGAGCAACTAGGCCCCAGCCATATGTAGGCCAATATGGCTGCCCCCACGTGTTGAGGCCCAACAGAGAGTGGAGAGGACCAAAAAGCAAAATGCCAAGGAATGGCAAAAAGGGGGGAAAAAGAGTGCTTCTTTCTTCTTGCAGCTTATTTTATAGCTAGAAAACCGCCCAAACTCCCCAGCCCGGCCCATTCTGGGCTGGGCTATCTAGAGATGAAAACAGGAAAAAAGCTCTATAGAAATGTAGCAATTTCAGGAGACCATCTGGTTGTTTACAAGTACCCAGAGATAATTCAAAGCCTCCTAGCAGAGCTGGGAGGAGTTATAAGCTAAATGTAACTTCCCTGGAAGGAAGGGTCAAATGCCCTCAGGTAATTTCTCCCAGCACCTCACCTAATGTCTTGAGCCAAGATATGCCTGGAAATGCCTTTATAGGGTAGAGAAGGGGGTTCTTAGATGGCATGTCTCTGTACCAAAGACTATACTAATGCCAGTTAAATATTTCTCCAAGCCTTCACAAGAGTCTCATCTACTTCACAGTAGTTTTGTATTTTAGTTACCTTTGAGTTATCAGGGGAGCCATGCTTGCTTGCTTGGAGGCAAACAGCATTTCTCTCTGGTCTAATCACTTAGAGACCCAACGTGGCCAGGCAAATATACTGGTAAGATCTAGCTAGTCCCCTAATGATTGTGGTAGCATGAGAGAATATTTATACCAGCCAGTACAGAATACATGGTCCGATAAACTGCCACATTTAAACTACCCCCTATCTACAAAGTCATCTGCAGGAGGCAATCCAGGGCAGATGCAGAGGCTTTTAGGCTTTTAGGTGTCCTGCAACACAAGTCATCCAGAACAGAATTGGCAGAACATTAGATGAAGTACAACCATGCAAGCAATCTGGCTCCCAAAAATATTCAGAAATTCGACCATATCCATATGGTAACCAAGCTCATTGAGGTTTGTAGGGAGTTCAAGATGCCACTCTGTCTCACATTCATTGATTTAAAAAAGTTTTGATTCTGTTGAGAATGAATCACTCATTGAAGCCCTAGCCAAACAGGGCACTCAAACTCAATACATCAAGATCCTTCATGAGCTGTATTATGGATTCACCACAAGGATCTCACCATTCAACAAGGAAGTGATCATGGATGTCAAAGAGGGGTTCAGCAGGGTGATACCATTACACAAAAATTCTTTAGTGCCACACTTGAGAACAGTATGTGGCAATTAGAATGGGAAGGAATGGGATTGAAGATAGACAGTTGACAACTACACCGCCTCCGCTTCACTGATGACATCATTCTAATAACACCAAACATTAGCCAAGAGGCACAAATGCTGGCTGACTTCGACCATAAATGTGGAAAGGCAGGTCTACAGTTGAATCTCAACAAAACAATGTTTAGGAAAAATGAACTCGTTTCAGATGGTCCATTCACTCTCAATGGAACAAGCATCTTGAATGCAGCAGTTAGGTTGAGAACTCAACATGACCAACGACCTAGCACCTGAGCTGTGCAGGAAGAAGAGAGTAACATGGAACACCTTCACAAGTGTCGAAGAAATAGCTAAAAAGGACTAAGGCCCTCCGGCTCCAGGCACATCTCCTCATCTCCACTGTTCTTCCTGCATTATCATATGCCTCAGAGACCTGGGCCCCACAAAAGCAGGATGAGAACGCTATTCAGGTCTCCCAAAGAGGAATCGAAAGAGCTATGCTTGAAATATCAAACCTCACCCAGGTGAAAGAAGAAATCCGGAGTTCTGACCTCCATCAAAAATTGAGTCAGGGATGCTGTCCTGTTTGCCAAGGTGTCGAAAATCAGATGGGCTGTACCTGTAATGCGACTTGGAGATGACATCTGGACTATTGTCATTACCTACTGGATCCCACATGACGTAAAAAATCATATGGCTGCCCACCTACAAGATGGTCAGACTTCTTTATCAATACCCTGAACGAACAGTTTGAGGCTCTTTGTATTTCTTGAGCTAGCCGATGCCATTGGGCTACATTAGCATGTGAAAGGGACAAATGGAAATCTTACTGGTGCCCACTCGAGCAAGTCAACCAATAACGGGATGTCAAGTGATCAAGTGATTTTAGTAAACTAAATATAGGGAGCTGTTGGGTGATATACCCTACAGAGCTTTAGGCTCCTGCTGCATTAGCATATGCTGAAAACTGCTCCCTGCCTTTAGGCAACCTCTGGAGAAGACACAATGGGAGCATGGGCAGAACTGGATTCACAATCTTCTCGTATATCATCTATTTGCTAGAGCGGACACCAGTAATATCTCCATATGTCCTGCCTCATGCCAGTAGAGCCAAGGGCATCGGCTTGCTACAGGAACATAAAGAGCCTCAAACCATTATACTAGGTCATGGGAATGACCTAATATAATTGTTACTGATATTTGGCATATCAAATACAACATGAGCAGCTTGCTAGGCTTGCCGTGCGGGAGGCATAATCTTGTAGTCACCTCCAAATAAAGCATTTATTGATGAACCGCGTGGCCGCAAGCGGCCGCGAGCCAGGCTGTGATGGTCTGCTCTGCTGGGTGGAGTTCTGATGAGAGGGAAGTCCAAATGTGGAAAATGGTGGTCCCGTGGATTGGGGTCATCTGGCTTGTTGTGAGGCTCTGCTGGGGTGGTGGGCCAAGGCTAGTACCTGTCATGCCTCCCGAGTGCCTCATGAACAGCTGGGCACAGAGAGAGCAAGGAGCAGCTCTGCCCCATGTCTGAGAGTCTCTGGGCCAGCATACCTGGGCTGGATTGAGGAACAAACTGCTGCAGAACTGGATTAATTTCACAATTTTATATGGAATATATATTCTTATGAATATAGAAATCTTGCTTGCTCAAGTTCAATATTCTTCCTATCCCATGGGTCCCCATGAGGGACATACATGCAGATATTTCAGTAGTACTTGGTTAGATAAAACCATAATGTAATCAGTTCTCCTCCTTCAAAGAGATATGCCAGTGAGCCTCTGGTAAAACTGACTTGTCTCTGATTCTAAAGATAATGCCAAAGTGAATTATTCTGACGGATTTGGGTCCTTAGTGTGTTCTAGAGTCTGGAATCAGCTGGCTATATATCTATGGTAAGAAGTAATAATGTCATTCTCTACAAATTACATTCTGAACTGCTTTCTGGTTCAGAGATGCAGACCCTCCCCACTCAGCTAGGGAGATTTTATCTCAGGGAGTCAGCTTTAGCATTTGTGAAGCTTGAGTCAAAGGACCCACCTGAAGATCTGCCTTTCAATAGGGTCATTTACCTGGCTTCCTCTCTAGATAACCCGGCCCTGAATGGGCTGGGCTGGAGGTTTTTGGGTATTTCTATCTATAAATTAAACTAGGAAAAAGAAGGGGCTTTATGGTCATTTTGGCTCCCCTTTGCTCTCTGCTTCTCCTGTCCATTCTCTTCCCCATTGGGCCTTATCACATGGTAGCAGTCATCTTGGCCTAGGATTCTAAATCTACATGTGGTCAGGGCCCTGTTAGGAACCTAAAATACAGGATTTCTTGTTATTGGATTGTATACCAGCACTTGTGAGAGTAAAGCCTTTTAAAAATGTGCTGGACTCCTGAGTTTTCATCCATTTCCCACCAGTTTTTGGAGGTAGACGAGATTCGATTCCTGATATCATTGGGGACCCCAGCAGCTCCCAGACAATTGCTAACAATCTCAGTGGGAAAAAAATTCAATGATTGTATTGGAATTGGCTAGAGCAATTATGGGAAGGAAAATGCATAAGAAATCTTATTGGAAAATGAGAAGTAAAATCCTCACTACTTGTACATGACATAATAAATACATTAAAAATCAAAAATCACTAAAATTATTAGAAACCACAAATAACATAGTAGAGGTGTAGGCTATAAAATCAAAATATAAAAATATTACATTTTTGTGTGCAAGCAATGAACGTGAAGAAAATGAAATAAATGGTCCCACTTATACTTTCATCCAAAATAAACAATTACTAGCTTGTTTTGTTTTCTTTTTCATATATTATCAGAGTTGGCCTCCCTGTGGTGCTACTCACCCCTCCAAAGATGGTAGTTCTCTGACAGCCATGAGACACTCTTAAGATGAGCTCTTTCCAAAAACAAGGAGGCTAAATAAAAGGGCAACTATAATGTGCAGATCCCCAACAGCATCTTAGATAGAATTCACCAACCCCTACTACTCATCCCTTTGACCTGATCCAGTTCCTGATATACTGATCAAGTCACCGTATGATGAACCAGGTGCTAAATGATGAAATGGGTAGAACGCCCAACAGTACCACATAATACTACCATACAGTACCACACAACACTACCATGTACCCAAATAAAAACAGTACAACATAACAAATACATATACCCAAATAAAAATGTCCATCGCAACACATAGCTGCAGAGGTTTGGGAACTTTCTGCTTTTATAGCTGGTTTGAGTTAGTGTTTGGAAAAGGAAAGAAGGAAAAAGAAGGAAGGAAGGGAAGAAGGAAGGAAGAAAAGGAAGGAAGGAAGGAAGGAAGGAAGGAAGGAAGGAAGGAAGGAAGGAAGGAAGGAAGGAAGGAAGGAAGGAAGGAAGGAAGGAAGGAAGGAAGGAAGGAAGGAAGGAAGGAAGGAAGGAAGGAAGGAAGGGAAGGGAAGGAAGGAAGGTAGGAAGGAAGGGAGAAAGGAAGGGAGGAAGGGAGGAAGAAAGGAAGGAAGGAAGGAGGAAGGAAGGGAGAAAGGAAGGGAGGAAGGAAGGGAGAAAGGGAGGGAGGAAGAGAGGAAGGAAGGAGGAAGGAAGGGAGGAAGAGAGAGAGAGGAGAGAGAGGAAGGAAGGAAGGAAGGAAGGAAGGAAGGAAGGAAGGAAGGAAGGAAGGAAGGAAGGAAGGAAGGAAGGAAGGAAGGAAGGAAAGAAGGGAGAAAGGGAAGGAGGAAGGGAGGAAGGAAGGAGGAAGGATGGAGGAAGGAAGGGAGGGAGGGAGGGAGGAAGGGAGGAAGGAAGGGAGGGAGGGAGGGAGGGAGGGAGGGGGGGAAGAAAGGAAGGAAGGGAAGGGAATTACACATATATGCTAATGAATGTAGTTTCCAAGCAGTTAATGAAAGAAGATCCAGAGCATTGTATATCAGGTAAGGCGTTTGTCTTTCAAGCTGCAGACAAGGTTTCTATCAGCACCCCATATGATCCCTTGAGCACAACTGTGTGTGGCCCCAAAATCAAACAAGCAAAGCAAAGGATTCTTGTACTAAACATTATTCTCAGAATGTGCAGGCACTGAGCCTGTCCTGCATGTAATCTCCCAGCACATCTTCCCTGTCACAGTCAATGGAATGGTGATGCAGATCACGACATTATATTTGTCACCAGCTATAAAGTCCTTACAGTTCTCTGACCAGGGAGTGATCAGTTTTATAGACCACGTAAGGATACCATTTCCAGGGTTACTACATTTACTGTGCTCACCAAAAATACATGATCACACCCCCTGAAAGTTCAAAGTGGATGTATAATACATACTCAAATAGGTAATACCATGGCGCACAGCTAAGGGCACTGGGTACTCTATTTAGAACGCTGGGAATGGCAACTCCACACATGAATAAACCTGCCTCAGATTTTCTGAACAGTGTGTAAAGCCCTTCAGAAATTTTCCAGAGGGTTTTTTTTTCCACTGGCTGAAGGCCATTGCTGGCTTTATTAATGTCTTCAAATTGGGGGCTGCAGATCAGTCTTTGGGAAGGAAGGCTGTAAGTGCACACAACATACAAGGCGTATCATAGAAGTCAAAAGCTTAGTGTTCTAGGCATAGAAAGCATCCCCTTTAGCTGAAATTTTGAAAGGGGGAGAATAAAAACGGTATGAAGAAAAGCCCCAGGAGCTTTTCCTTTTAATTAATTAAGAATACTCTTTAATGACTACATATATAATTGATCAACTCTTTCAGGTAGCATGATTAATAGAGCGTAATTATTTATTATTCAGCATTTTATCCTTAGAGTATTATATTCTTGGGATTAGAAGTAGTGAACAGTTTCTAAAACAGTGTACATATTGAGTAACTGATCTTTCCATATATCTAAATATTTCGTCTCTGTAATTTCACATCCTGCGCATTTTGTTTCTGGGCATCTGATTTAAAGAATACCTGCCCAGTTCATTCTCTTCCTTTAATCACCTTGTAACACACCTGCTGCCATGCTATTTGCATCTCCAATCACGCTAAATATCAGATTCAGAAAGAAAATAGGAAACATGATCTCATATGCACAATTGGATCAACCAACCCCACTGTAAACCAGCACAGAAACGTCTGATTATTTACTACATGGAATATCAACTAATTTGAATGGTACATGAGGTAATTCACAATCTACTATTACCCTATAAGACCTCCTCAAATCAGATTCCAACACTCCTTTTCTAATATGCAAGACTAACAAAACTTTTTCAAAAGCAACATATATTTTCTCACAATTCCTTGCTGTTCATAGCTAGGGATATTTTCCTCTCCCTTTATAGCATGAAAAACATTGACACAACTAGATAAAAAGCACTTTCCTTGCATGTTTCCTTCATTTGGCGGAAACAATCATTCATGGCAAAGGTGACTCTTACAGAAAGCTCGCCGTGTGCTTCATGTTATTTACTCACAGCACATTTATCCCAGCATTCTCTGTACCGTGCCCACCCATAGGATAAGGAAATTTTGTGATAAAATAAATGAAGGGGGATACTCAGAATTAGGTAAAAAAAAAAGACATGGAAACGGCAACAAACTTGCCCCTAATGAACACAGGTCTAAGTATGCAATGACCTCATTCACACACACAAACACACACACACACACACACACACACACACACACACACACACACACACACACATATATATATATGCTTTTTGGGTCACACCCGGCAATGCTCAGGGGTTTCTCCAGGTTCTGCACTCAGGAATTACTCCTGGTGGTGCTCAGGGGACCATATGGGATGCCGGGAATCGAACCTGGGCAGGCCTGGGGCGCCGCGTGCAAGGCAAAACGCCCTACCCACTGGGCTATCACTCCGGCCCCGTCACATATATTTTAATCTTTAAATCTTTTTGCTCATGAATGCATGGATTTGTTTTTTTTTTTTTTTTTTGGTTCTGGCATCAGAAATAAAAATAAAAGGAAACAAAACAAAAACTGTCAATTTCTACAATCCTAAATTCACCAAGCAATGGAAACAGACAGATGGCCAGCAAGCATCTCTAGCCTCTGTCCCACCATGGGAGTAATGGAGCAACAGGGAGCTGGGAACTAAAGTCACATCAAGCTCACCAAAGGAATGGTCTGGCATCAATCTTTTACATTCTCAGAGCGTTACTCTGAGAATTTCACATTGCGGACTTCTGATGTAAGAATGACAAGAACATTTTAGATGGGAGAGCCTTTTGGCTGTGTTCTGTGTGTGCGCATATGCATGCACACACACACACACAAACACACTAACTGCTGCACACTTGTCACCGCGATCCATTCTCTCCATGACGGATGCTGGGAAACTAAGCTGCCCTCCAGTACAGGGCAGCACAACACCTGGGTTCCCACAGGCTCTTACTTTATTTCTTTGCTGTCCTGATTTATTAATGGCCCCTTGTCCTAGACTGAGTGTTGAAGGATGGTTTTCTATTCAAAAACAGGACTTTCCTAGCACACATTCCTTTCATCACTCTGCATCGAGGCTCACACATTTCTCCTGAATTTCTCAACTGTATTTGTTATATACTTATCTTCATTTGCCTTCACAGAATGCGTTGGTGACCTTCTTTTCTGATTCTAGCTACAATTTCAAATGCTAGCAACCAAATACCACCATCACCACTACCATGATCTTAAATGCTCAGCCTCAAATCTCTGAAAACTTAATTTCTCTCCTGAAAACCTTTTACAAATGACAGGTCCTTGTTAATTCTAACTTCTAAAATATTCAGTAACCGTGTGTTTCACTCTAACTGGTTTTAATAAAATTCTTTTGAAAAAATTACCCTATGTGGTGTCTAGCATATTGTAAGTAATCAATAACTATTTAACAAAATAATTAATTATATTACTAAAGCTGAGTAATTTATCTCCATAGTTCCAGTCTTACCTCCCTCAAATCCATATGCAATTTGATCAGAATGTTAATTCTAAAACAAAGATAAAATATTGTCCCATGATCTCATTTTCAATGAGTTAAAATTCAATCTCCTTTGCATGGTATATGGAGTGATTTGTTATCTTGCTAAGATAGCTCACATACTGCCAAAAGCTTTTTATTCTTCTAAGGATTCTCTTGTCACCTAGTATATTACTTATTTTTTATGATTATGGGTATCCTTGCATACAACTTTCTTATATTTTATATAAAATACATATTGTAATACAATATGTATTTCCCTCTATCACCTATGTCTATTCATCAAAGTAAGAATTTCCTTATTAGTCTACTAACTGGCACACTCTCTGGAACAGAACAAATATTTATGTTGTCAAAACAAATGTGATCTGTATTTCCTGTTTTTAGGTCCTGTGCTTGATTTGACTCAAAGACAATCCTAGCATAATGTCAATCAAACAGTCATCTCCATCATATCCCTCTCTGCTTGCCTGGTGGAGCTCACAATAAGGTTCCAGGCTCCAGAGACTACACAATTTGTTATTTACTAAATTTGGACAAACCTTCTCGATTCTTTTGCTCAGTTCATTTGCACTGACAAAAGTTAGAACACTGGAGCGAAACTGATTTCTTTTCATATACATTCAAAAGCATGCTGTTGAATCTCACACTCTCTTCACAGCACTACTATCTTATATGTATATCATATACAAAGTCAAGAGGAAAGAACATTTCTAGCTTTTGTTACTGAGATAGCTCAGTTTATTAGACAGAAGTGGATCTTTTTCAATGTAAGGCATCACTTTCATATCTTTTAAAAACTTTTTATAAAAAATTTATTCTCAAAAGTTTGTCCAACAACGCCAAATAAAGAAAAATACAGATTCTGGCTATTGTGAATAATGCTGCTATGAACATAGAAGTAGGGATGGCGTTTCCGCTGCGTATTTTTGGTTTCCCAGAGTAGATTCCCAGGAGTGGTATGGCTGGGTCAAATGGGAGTTCAATTTCTAGTCTTTGGAGGAATGTCCATATTGTTTCCCAGAAAGGCTGTACCAGCCGGCAGACAGATACAGAGAGACTGCATTTATCTGCATAACATAAACATATACGTACATTGATTATGATACCAATACCCAAGGTCAAGTGAAACATATATCAGGAGGTCTTGTCAAAGGTGGAAAGTATCACAAACGTGTGGGAGTCAGAGGCTAGGTAAGACAGAAAATGGAACAATATGCTAACAATTGTCGAGGGTACTAATGCCAACCTAGAACTGAGCATTAAATACAGGCAAAAAGATACACATGACAGCCCTTTAATGTATGTTCTGTAATCCACAGTCTGGAGGGAAGGAAAAGAGAAAGAGAGAGAAAGGGAAAGAAAT
The DNA here is from genome assembly GCA_021461705.1 of Cryptotis parvus. Classification (NCBI taxonomy): domain Eukaryota; kingdom Metazoa; phylum Chordata; class Mammalia; order Eulipotyphla; family Soricidae; genus Cryptotis; species Cryptotis parvus. The sequence continues at coordinate 116,158 of JAJIBD010000225.1, forward strand.
AAAGAACCTGCCATGGAGGAGGGCTGGGGGAGGGGGGAGGGAACCGGGGACGTTGGTGGTGGGAGATGGGCACTGGTGGCGGGATGGGTGCGGCTACACTGTATGACCAAAACTCAAATATGAACTTTTAATTGCATATCTTTGTAATTGTAAAAATAAAAATTAAAAAAATAAAAAAGAAAGATCAAGTTACAAGGTCAAAAAAAAAAGCAAGAAAAAAAAGAAAAATACAGTTTTTTTAAACTGTTAAAATAAAATTAAAAAATGGAATGGAACAATCTAGCTAGTTGCACTTTCATAGTCATGATTACAGAAGGAATGTTAGGCATATTCACTCTATGGACACTCCTCCTATTACCACCTTCATAGAGACAATTCTTCTACATCACAGGCATGATAAGTCAGGGGAGAAAGAGATTTGTTAAGTCATATCATAGATGAAGGTCGCATGGAATAGGGGAAAACAACATATACATACACACAAAAAAGTAAATGACTCCCACCAGCCTTCAGGAGAATAGACTTCATTACACACCACTGGGAAATGTAATAATACATACAAACAGAAAAGAAATTAAATCCTAAGAGCAATATTTAATAAATGGAAAGGCCATGGTGATAACCCCAGCGTGGCTGTGTCAACAAGCCTTTGTTTGGTAGCTCATTTTCCTGTCCCCTAGAGAAATACACAAGCAGATGAATTCATTCTAGTTTATACAGTGTAAATCTTCCATAAGACAACAAATGAAATTCTAACTTAATGCAGAGATAATGTTATTTTTTGCTGCTCAAATATAAAGTGTGGGATTTTGAAATATTCTAATTAGAGGTGAGGTTGCTAAAGAAAATAGGTGCTTCTTGACTTTAAGATAGTTCCTTTGTTTTGTGAAGTGAAGTTGGAGCTAGTTCGTTTTATTCTGAAAGAAAGAAAACACCAGACATTAAAAGGTGGATTCATTTAGAGCTCCTGAAGAAAAAATAGGGTAAGAGATGACCGTCTCAAGTGAGAAGGATAAAGAAAATATATGCAAAAACTCTCCAGCCTTCTGATTTTCTCAAGATGAAGAATCTGTACAGGGAAACTGAAAAGCTAATCCTCTGGGAATCTCCTTTCTTATAACCAAAATCTGAATGTTCTTTTCAGGAATGCAAAAGATCTAGAATTGTGTGTGTGTGGAAGTGGGGGCGTGGGGGAGACAATGGGGGGATTCAGCATGAACTTTCCTTTTTAAAAGTTCCCTTTTCTCCTGTCACCTTTTATCTCTCTCCTATAATGTGCAGGCATTACCCATTCCACTCAGTTTCCTGGAGTCCCTTCTCAATGATTTCTGTGAGAGCTTTATCCCCAGGAGCCTGAACAATCTCTTTGAAGTGCTTTACTCTTTCATATTCACCTACATAGTGCATTTAGATTTGTCTCCCCTAAATCTTTTTACATACATCAAATGATGATCCTGCTGCTTACACTATTTTCACTTCAACCAGGCACTTTCTTTATGTTCAATACCGGCCCAGAACTGCAATGAAATCAATGCCACACTTAAGGTTATTAATTTACCAACATAATATAATACAAAAGGAAGGAAACAGGGATTTAACATAACTCAATAAGGAAAGCAAAGTGAGCTATAAGATAAAGGATGCATATACATGATCTAGTTGCATCTTCTTTCAGAGGACACTGTTCAATGCATTGGTAGGTCTGCCTTCGATCTTTACATGCATAAATGTATTGCTTGAAAAGTATAAAGGGCTTCTGAGATAGCTCAGGGCCAGGAGTGCATGCTGTGTACATGACAGGACCTTTATTTGATCTAGGAAACACATGGCTCCCTGAACACTACTAGGTGTATCCCTGGTGGCTTCATATCAGCACTGCAGTGGATCTGGAAGCTCCAAGGACCCCTGAGTCTGAGCAGCTCTGCATTGCAGGACTAACACTGAAATATCCAATGCCTTTGGCTGTATGTCACCTGTTGTGGCCCAGAGACCCTGTGGACACGTGCTAACAATTTCTCCTGATGGGGTTTGAGGGATCATAGGGGTTGCAGGGAAGCAAATGTGAGTTGGCTCTGTACAAAGTAAGTTCTCTACTTGTTCTACTATCTTGCATGTTCAATTTCTTTTTCTGTATCACTTTGTTAGTCATTTAGTTTTTTTTTTCTTTTTAGTTTTGGAACAAATGCAATATCTTACTACACACATCCCCAAAGCAAAAACTACTGAACTCACTACACTAAATGAGTCTAGATCTGATGCCTCTGTTTATCCAATAACTTGATGATTTATTTATTCATAAGTACATTAAGGCCATAGAGATAGATCAGGAGTTAAGATGAATGCTAACTTGCATGTGGCCAACTACAGCTAGAACTAGGTGGCATCCCCTCATCCTCAGCAGATGAAGTCTTGGAGGTTTCTACGCAGCATTTAATGTGGCTGTTGAGGCACTGAGAAATGCCAGTGAAGGGCCAGAGAAACAACACAGAGTGTAGGAGGCTCACCTGCACTCTGCTGACCGAGTTGAATCCAGGAACCCATCTAAACTCAGGGTAAACCCATCCCTGAGTTTACCAGGAATAATGCCTAAGTACTGTGTCTCTGTGCCCAGCCGCTCATGAGGCACCCGGGAGGCAAGGCTGGTTCTAGCCCTGGCCTGCCACCCCAGCAGAGCCTCACAACAAGCCAGACGACCCTCCTGACTTCATGGGGCGTGCCGTTTTCCACATCTGTACTTCTTTCTCATCACAACTCCACCCAGCAGACCAGACTATCACAGCGCCGTGAGCCATGCGAGCGGGGGCTGTGATAGGCTGGTCTGCTGGGTGGAGTTCTGATGAGGAGGAAGTCCGAAGTGGAAAATGGAGGCCCTCATGGAGTGGGGGTCATCTGGCTTGTTGCGAGGCTCTGCTGGGGTAGCAGGCCAGGGCTAGAACCCACCATCTCTCCCAGGTGTCTCGTGAGCAGCTGAGCACAGGGAGAGCCAGTGGCAGCTTGCAGGCAAAAAATCCTGAACACAACCAAGAATGACTCAAAACAAACACATACAAAAACAGGAGAAATGTCCGGATGGCCAGATAATACCTAGCAACTCTAGCCCTGGACTGATCATTGGTACAGTTGGCCAAGAATTGCCTGGAATGATTCAAAGACCCCTGAGCAACTTTGGGAGTTCCCCAAACTGTGACTTGTTTAGCATTTTCATCAAAGTCCTAAAGAAATGGCAGGGTATACATGGTAATTTTTTTTTATGTTTTGTTTAAACAGAATGATTTAAAATGATATTTTTTGTAAGTTCCATTTGACATATTGTTATATCTCTGATTGTGGTATTTTAACATTTCTTTTTTTAAAAAATCTCATAACTTTTAACTCCACATATATTTATTACATTTTATCTTATAGTCAGTTCCCTAATAAATGTACATAAATTATTAGTCTGTGTCTAGCATAAAATCTTGCACATGACAAATATTCAGTAAGACAATTTTGAAATGATAGGCTTTAGTTATTGATGTATTCCGTCTTTTGCCAGAGGAGTTCACTGTTCATTTGACGTTTTGGTGTTAATCAGTGTAAAAAGTATTATTATAACTTGCATGTCATGACGATATTTATATATATAAGATATCGAGTCAAAGAAAAATATATTAGCAACAAGCATATCTATAAAATATATTTTTTTATTTTCTTTCTTGAAATAAGTTTTTCTACTGAGATAATCATAAGAAGCTTATTAGCCATTATGGAAGAACAGATGCCAAAGAAATCAAAAACAGAGAAATGGAGCATTTTTTTTGTTGAATAAGACATCTAGCAAAAAAATTCCATCTGTGATCTGTCAGGAGATTATGGATATAAGATGTAGTGCACACTGCTAAAGTATTTATTAGTCAGTGAGAACCAGAAAAATAAAGATCTAAAAATTTCTCCAAGTTTTAAAAAAGCACTACTTATTTTTAACTATTAATTAAGAAAATATGAAAGATAGATGAAACTTTATTCAGATTTTATATGCTTAGTCTGAAATACTCAGTAGAAAATGTAAGAATTCTCTTTGAACCTTACAATGCTTACTAAAAAAATTCTTTCTCAATATGTAGATAATTTTTCTCTGTGAATTTTCAAAGTATAAGTAATATCATACCTAAAACAATGAGTGTAAACTTACAAAACTTCAATATAAGTTTAATTCCATGTAAAATAGACTGGGGGATGGATTAGAATTAAGTTTATTTGAAAATATATATTCGGTGTCACTGGAAAAGGTAAGATATTGGTGAAGGTCTTTGAAAGTTCAGATAAAACTAACGGAAACAAGGCAGTAACCTCTGAGGTTACAGAGGAAGATGCTGACTCCCCAGTGATAGATTCTATTCTGAATACCTTCCTGCATCACATGCTCCATAGTCTGGAAAGTACCTGTAGGATTTCCGACACGGTTTTGTAGGTAGCCCGTTGTACAAACCGGTCCATACCTGTGGGTGGGAGGCCTTCAGGAGCCACTGCTCCTCAGCACAATTGTAGGCGCACTGTTTAGACAGTTTGTCTAAACACAGATGATTCAGATGTGGTCAAGGCTAATACATAGATGTGTGGAGTGTGTGTGTATATGTGTGTGTGTGTGTTTTGTGTGTGTATCTCACTATGTATATCACAGTAAATTCTTATATGTGCTTTTCACTTATTCTCAGGGACAAACTTTATCATGGCCTATGCAGAAGACTCTCAGACAGGTATAATTAATTTATAAATACCCATTCACTTTATGAAGGATGAAAAAGAGGCAGTCTTTGCTCACCTTATAGATGAAATAGAAAAGACACTTTTTTTTTCCTATTTTCTTTTAGGAGGCTGAGGCCACAGAAAGTTGGTAAGAACTCCCCAATAGCCCCATAGTCCTCTGGGTCTCAAGCATTAACTGTTGGCAGAGAAAGTCAAACGGAGCAAGCCCAGCCCCAGTCACCCCGGAATTGCAAGCTGTGGGCCTTCTTTGGCACATAAATCCTAGGAACTGTGACGACCCGTACACAGAGGCCCCCAGCAGCCAAAGCAGACCCTTATTTGGGAGCTGCAAGCAAGAGGTTGTCCCCGGGAATTAAGTGGCTTGGAAGAGATGAAGCAGACAGGCTGGATCGTGCACTGCAGACGGCCCCTGGAGAAGGCTTCCACCGCCCACCCACCTCGCCTCTCTAGCCCACGCCGGCCAGGAGGACAGCATCGACCCCTCGTAGGTCTAGACCCTCAGGGACCGAGTTGCGGCAACACAAACGGCAGCTCCACGTGTCCCAGGAGCAAACCTGCGCCATCCTCACCTTCAGGGTCGCGGAGGGCCCCGCCTCCAGGGGGCACAGTCCTGATGCGGGGTCGGAGTGCCGAGACTGTGCCTGCAGGTGCAGAGCAGCATCTGCCAGTTCCTGCACCCCGGGCTCACGTCTCATTAGAGGGGCCCGTGCTGGAGGTAAAGCCCCTCAGGAGCAGCTCATGTCCGCTGAGGACAATTGACTTGGGCCCACGGTGTCCCGAGGGTCCCGGCAACGCCTTGGTGTGCATCACCCGAGTGAGTGACGTGCACAGAGCTGAGTGACGGCTGCAGCCCAGCACCTACGAGGCTGGCGACCTCTCTTGGCCCAGCAGCACCGCGAACCGAACCGAAGCCCGGGTCGCGGGGCTCCACAGCGCTGGAGCCGGCGCGCACCGGACATGCGCAGTCGGGCGCTCCCACCTGCAGTTCCCGGATGCGCAGAACCGGATGCCTCGTGCTGAGACCAGCCGAGGCCAAGGCGCGTCCTGAGGGGCAGCACGGCGTGGACGCCAAGGGGATTCAGCTGGACACCGCAACGAGTAAGTGAATCCTCACAAATAAGAGCGTGGTCCTGACCCACTGGCGCTGTTTTTCCCACCATTGGGAGGTCTCAGGGACCACACCTGAAGCTCACGTTGCTCTCGTGGCTTACTTTGGTTTGGTTGCTTGGCTCGAGTGGGGGCATAATGCGGTTACTGCGTCTAAGTCCTGGCGCCAAAAAACACTGAAGCTATAGAGTAGTGGGGGATGCATTGCAGCAGGAGGTGCATTGCAGCAGGGGGGTGTTTTGCAACATTGCAGCAGAGGATGCATTGCAGCAGGGGATGCATTGCAGCATTGCAGCATAGAACGGAGGAAAGAAATTCAGCCTTGGGGAAGAGCAGGGATGTCAGGGTCCCGCCAGCACTGGGGAAGTGCAGCAGGTGCAGGGGAACCAGGACGGCTGCATGTAAGTCACAAAGGCGCTAGGAGGGCCCACAATGACACTTCACTGAAAGAACTTTTCCCAGGAAAGCGGTGCAGCGACTGACTGGCATAGCATGGATACGGCGTCACTGCCAAGTTAATATATTCGAAGTTGGCTATAAGGAGAAAATGGATGATGTAGGGGTTCTGTCTGAACTGGGTGTTTATGTCAACATTTATATGTGCCTTATAACAGCTTTGTTTTCAATCTGGGTCCCGAATTTATGCAGTGTTCAGTGTGTGTGTGCATGCGTGTGTGTGGTTTCGTGTACATCAATCTTTTTCTAGGTTTTGCCAATAAATTTAAGTTCAAAGGTTCATGATCACGATCTTCCCGTTGATCATCTATTTGCTAGAACGGGCACCAGTAATATCTCCATATGTCCTGTCTCATGCCAGTAGAGCCAGGGCATCGGCTTGCTACAGGAACATAAAGAGCCTCAAACCATTATATTAGTTCATGGGAATGACCTAATACTGGAATTTGGCATATCAAATACAACACGAGAAGCTTGCCAAGCGGGAGTTCAAAGGTTAGTCCCAGAAAATGGGGAGTGAGGCTATTTACTATTGGATGTGATAGTTATGTTTGGAGATGTTCTCATGTCAGTGAATGAGTGTACAATTTAATGCATGAATGTTCAGTTCTTAGTTATGTTAAAATATTTCAACCATTTGAGGTTCATTTTAAGACAAAATTGTTATTCTATAAAAATACACACACACACACATATATATATATATTCAGAAATAGGAAATATCACGAACTATAGCTATGAAAAAATAGAACAAAGCCTAATGATGTAAAAACAGAATTATCTATACTAATAAATATGCCCTTCAAAGTTAGAAGAAAAAAATAACTCTCAGCTGCAATAAAACTACTCTGAAATTAAGGATAAAGAGAATATGTAACAGTGTGTGTTGTAATATTTAAAGAACACTTAAATTTATTTTTGAAATCCTCCAAATAGAGATCTTAAATAATAATTAATAATTTACAAGATAAATAAGAGTAGACACCCAACGCCATTCGTCATTAGACATTTTAAATATACAAAAACTGTGGATGCACATTATTTAGAATTGCTAATGTTTAAATATATAAGTTAATAAAAAGTACAAAGAGTGGAGAGGGGATTAAGAGTACAAATATCACAGAGGTAACAAACCAAACAGAAATCTCATTCTCTGCTAGCTAGAGTGTAGAATGCTGTGATCATTTTGAAAATAGATTATCAGTGCTTTATAGAATGGTGAAGTTGAAAAGTAACCTTTGAACCATTTACCTCACTGTTATGTACCCAACTGATTGAGTACATAAGATGAAGCAACAGGCAATAGATTTATGCTTATAGAAAATTTATTCAGAAACTTGAAACAGTCCATCTGAAATTCGACAACGGAATTGTTTCTGTTCATTTATAAGCTGTCCTAATACACAGGAATTTTTCAAAAGTAAACTCTTGTCTTACATATCAGTATATGAACTTTAAAGATTTTCTTAGTACAAAATATTGTACATTATATAATGATTAAAATTTTCAAGTAAGAATATCAACTCAAATTTAAATCTGTAGCTCTCCATTAATGAAAGCTGGGGATATTTTTTAAAAAAATTCCTAACTTTAGCAGGTTGTCCATCGGTTAAATATTATTATAAAATACCTCGATAATAAATTGGAAGGCAAACCATAATACGGTTGCTGTATATAATTTCACATATATATGCATATATATATATATATATATATATATATATATATATATACATATGTACCATTACTGTAGAATGATTTAGTTTTAAGCTAAAAGATATTTTTTTGATTCAGGAATATGTAGAAATTCTTATCTCAAATAATCCTATATTAGTTCCTAACTTATGCATAAGTAATAAATAGCCATTTTATATAGTATATACATATACACAGCAGGAAACACAAAGGATAGGTATTATTTAATAAATATTACAGTGGTGCTCAAGTTAATAATGGTATATATAATGGTTAAGTAACAATGAAATAGCAAATCCTAGTTCCAGGTATATCACTTAGAGATCTTTTCATGCTTTTATATAAGTCTAAATTTTATATCTGAGGGAAATAGTGTGGGGTAAAGAACAGATGCATAAAAGCTAAAATGTATGCAAATGTTGAAGACTCTGGGTCTACTTTACAGAAACGTGGGTTCCCTTGGAATTGGGAAGGTTGAATCAACCTGTAGAAATAGAGGCAAAATGGCCTCCAGATTCAAAAACCTTTGCAGATTCAAAAACTCCTTTGTAGTCTTTGTTTTCTTATCTTTGCTTCCTTCTGTTATTTCTGGAGTATTTCAGGCAAAAAGACCACCAGGTGGCAAAAAGCAAAGAGATAGCCAATGTGGGGTGTAGTTGAGTGGGGTATACACAGTAGTTAAAGCACCATGTCAGACTGATGGTGAGCAAGTCATTAAAAGAAGAAGCCATTGACACATAAGCAAGGGAGAGAGGGGCCAAAGATGGAATAGCTGGTGTGAAAGGGCCGATATTGAGCAGGTAGAAGGATGTGCCAAATCCAGTAGAAACCATGGTATTACAGTTGCACATAAATTCGGCATGGAATGGTATGCCATATGCCCCTTCAATAAAGGGGAAGGAAGGAATTGACATAGGAGATGCAGCCAAAATGTGATAGCGAGTACTAAGGAGCAGAGGGAACAGGGCAATAGTACAGTGGGAAGAGCGTTTGCCTTGCATGTGGCTGACCCGGGTTCAACCCCTGGCATCCCAGATGGTCCCCCAAGCACCGCCAGGAGAAATTCCTGAGTGTAGAGCCAGGAGTAACCCCTGAGCATTGCAGTTGTGACCCTAAAAGCAAAGAAAAGAAAAGAAAAGAAGCCAGAGCACCATTGTTGCAGGACTCCTAAGGGCCGCTGCATCTGCTCTGGATTGCCTCCCGAAAATCACTCCGTAGATAAGGGGGTAGTCTAAATGTGGCAATTTATCCGACCATGTATGCTGTACTAGCTGGTATAAATATTCTCCCATGCTATCACAATCATCGTGGGACTAGCTAGATCTTACCAGCATATTAGCCTGGCCACGTAAGGACACCTAAGTAATTAAACCAGAGAGAAATGCTGTTTGCTACCAAACAAACAAGCATGGCTCCCCTGATAAAATATAAAACTACAATGAAGTAGAGGAGACTTGTGAAGGCTTGGAGAAATATTTAACTGGCATTGGTGTTGGTCCTTGGTACAGTGACATGCCATCTCAGAAACCCCCCTTCTCTACATTTCAAAGGCCTTCCCGGCTCAAAACATTAGCACAGTAAAGGCCCTAGGTGAGATGCAGGGAGGGGTTACCTGAGGGCATTGGACCCTCCTGCTTTCCATAACAATGGGAGGAAGGTCTGAGTTGCGGGGGTATAAACTTGCCGGTTCCCGCTCTCCCGGGCTTCTTCTTCCCGGTGGGATCTCGCCTTGTGAGCGTTTATTCCCCTTGGAAGTTTCACATGTGGTGGTCGCCATCTTGGCCTACATGTGGCTGGGGTTCTAGCCTGGAATCCTAAGCATCGGGTTTTTCCTTTTGCTGATTTGTATGCCTGAACCTGTGATAAGTAAAGCTTTTTAAAACCTCATCGGATCCCTGAGTCTTCATCCATTCCTCGCCGGCCCGGAGGTAGAAGGGAACACGCTTCCCGGCACTGTCGGGGACCCCCGGCGGAGCGCCCGACACACCGTCATGAGGGTGGAACACACATATGTGTAGGGTCTTCCAGTGGGGTCTTGAAGCTTAGACAGGAAGACTTAGAGCAGGGCAGAAACATGGTGGTAGGCTTGTCACTGCCTAGTAAGGCAGGAAGGATCTGACCCAGAGCCAGATCCCAATGCATGTAAACGAGACCTTCTGGTAAAGAACCTATATTAGAAGCAAATCTAAAACAAACCTTGGAATTGAAGTGCAGTATTTCAATATCTACCCATGGTTTTTAGTATATACATATGTAAAAATAAAGGTAATAGATAACCCATGTGTATATATGCCTGTGTGCAGTGCATGTATGTTGTGTGTGTCTGTGTTTGTAATAAAACTGAGCACATCTAGAGACCAAAACTTAGGTTCTAGACATTATTCATAAAATAAAAAAGAGCTACATCGAGAAATTGCTGATTCATAGTCTAGAGCATGGCATCTGGTTGATTCAGGAATATGAAGAGCCTCAAACCGTTCCTTCAGGGTCTTAACAAGGAGGTCTGACCATCTTGTAGGTGGGCTACAAGAACTAAATGAACTAGTTCCTGAGGCCCCATTCACTCTCAATGGAGCAAACATCTCTGAATGCAGCAGTTATGTGTACCTAGGTCGAGAAGTCAACATGATGAATGACCTAAAACCTGAGCTGCGTAGGGAGGAAGAGAGCGGCATGGAATGCCTTCAAAGGCATTGAAGAAATAGCTAAAAGGACAAAGAACCTCTGGCTCCGGGCACATCTCTTCGACTCCACCGTTCTCCCTGCATTAACATATGCCTCAGAGACCTGGGCCCTACGAAAGCAGGATGAGAATGCTATTCGGGTCTCCCAGAGAGGCATCGAAAGAGCTATGCTTGGAATATCACGTCTCACTCAAGTGAGTGAAGGAATCCGGAGTTCTGACCTCTGTCGCTATTCCAAAATCAGGGACGCTGTCTCATTTGCCAAGGCATCGAAAGTAAATGGGCTGGACATGTAATGCGATTTGGAGACAACTGCTGGACTAGAGCTGTTACCGACTGGATCCCACGGGATGTCAAAAGATCACGTGGCCGCCCACCTACAAGATGGTCAGACTTCCTTGTTAAGACCCTGAAGGAACGGTTTGAGGCTCTTCATATTCCTGAATCAACCAGATGCCATTGGGCTACATTGGCACGTGATAGGGTCCAATGGAAATGTTACTGGCGCCCGCTCGAGCAAATCGATGAATAACGGGATTCAAGTGATCAAGTGATCAAGTCTAGAGCAAAGAAAATACAAAAGTATAGGGATTTTTTTGAGGGGGGTTCATATCCAACTTGCTTAGAGTTACTCTAGCTCTGTACTCAGGAATTACACATAGTAGTGCTCTGGAGACCACATGGGATGTCAGGGATTGAACGCTGGTCTCCTGAATACAAGGAAGATTCCCTACCTGCTGTACTATAACTCTGGGCCCCAGATATTGCTTTTGCTGGAGATAACATGTATAGCGACTGAAGAAAATATGACAAAAGAATATAAAGGAAAGCCTAAAATAGATATTTTCTGATCAAATTGGTTACATTCTGAGCCTAAAAATAATAATGATGATGAAAAAGTCATTAAGTAAAATGGGAAATCACAACCACATTCAGATATAAAGATATGGAATGAACTGAAATATTAAAAAGTAAGGGAATTATGTACTCACAAGGCATCTCTCAAGAAAGTATTTATTGCTTGTGGTGGGAGGAACAACTTTTGTATTCTTGAAGTCTGGCATATAGTTAATGAACTGAACAAGGTGAATTTCATCAGTAGCAGGCAAAAATTGAAATTTTATGCCATAGAATGAAATGAGGATACAGCAACATTTAGAATGATAGTTCCTGATAATCTTGCCTAAAATGAATAACTTGAATCTAGTCATGATGAAACACTAGATAAATGTAAATTGGAGAACATTTTATAAAATGGCTAGCTTATAATTCTCAGAATTTCAAAACTGTATAAGCAAAGAAAAGATGGAAGAGCTCATTCAGGCTGAATAAAATTTAAGAGACAACGCAAAAATGCAGACTACCATTTCAGATGGAGGATTTTGCTCTAGAAGGCTTATTAAGATATGAATTCATCTTAGGATCAGATGGCATTTGTGTTAGTCAGCTGATTTTAAAGTGCGTTTTAGGTTTCCAGGAAGAAAAGCTTCTTACTGTAAGAATGCTGAAATAAAGAGGAAAGGAAAGTCATCAGAGTAACACATTTTTCTCACGTAGCTAGAAGAGTTTAAAGCAGGCAAAATAGAAGATGATCAGATGTGTTTCCTATTATTTTAATAATTTGAAGTATGTAAATATGTAAAATGTATATATATATATATATAAAATCTTAAGCTAATTTATACATTTTAATCACCTATATTGATAAGACTGGGCCAACCACCACAAAACACAACCACCACCACAAAAGAATTGAGAAGTCAATAAGTAGATTTTCTTTTTTTGATTCTACTAAACTGATTTCAAATAATTTTTTACTTTATTATGAAGGGGACATAAAAATTAATTTGTCAATTTCAATTTTTTCTTTTGGGGTCACATCCAGCAGTGCTCAGTGGTTACTCCTGACTCTGCATGCAGGAATTACTCCTGGGAATGCTCGGGGAACCACATGGGATGCCAAAAATCATACCCGGTCGGCTGCATACAAGACAAATGCTCTTCCCACTGTGCTATCACTCTGGCCCAAATTTCTCAGTTTCATTTCTAAATTTATTATGTAGTGATATCTAAATTATCTATATGAAATATGATTCAAAAGCATATATATGTACATAAGTATATCAACATACATACATATAGTATAGTACATTAATCTCATTTCTACAGTGACTTAGAGGTGTGCATATATGTTTTTATGCATTCACACATATACTTTTCCCAGAAAGATGATTACGTTTGCCTAGAATTTGTCATTTAATTTGTTCAGTGTTGTTATCTCCCACAAATATAAAAGTTTTCTATAGTGCGTTACCACCACACTTGACATGATTAGTTTTTAAAACATTTTAGTGTAACATGTATGCTGCGGTCAATATTTTACAACATAATTACAAATATGCATGAACATATATCATGTAAAATAAGCTCTCTGATATTAACAACAGAAATTTACTGTCAGTATTCATTTCACTATTCAAACTGTTCCAGATTTGACTAGAATATTTCATTTAGACTGTTGTTGATGGTCTTTGTAAGATTTTATGACTCACTAGATACTGTCTTTCTGAAAATGATAGCATATTATACACATGTATTATATATACATTTTTGTAAAGATATTCAAATATCACTTGATCATTTGATCACTTGAATCCCGTTATTCATCGATTTGCTCGAGCGGGCACCAGTAACATTTCCATTGGACCCTATCACGTGCCAATGTAGCCCAATGGCATCTGGTTGATTCAGGAATATGAAGAGCCTCAAACCGTTCCTTCAAGGTCTTAACAAGAAAGTCTGACCATCTTGTAGGTGGGCGGCCACGTGATCTTTTGACATCCCGTGGGATCCAGTCGGTAACAGCTCTAGTCCAGCAGTTGTCTCCAAATTGCATTACATGTCCAGCCCATCTGATTTTCGATGCCTTGGCAAACGAGACAGCGTCCCTGATTCTGGAATAGCAACGGAGGTCAGAACTCCGGATTCCTTCTCTCACTTGAGTGAGGCGTGATATTCCAAGTATAGCTCTTTCGATGCCTCTCTGGGAGACCCGAATAGCATTCTCATCCTGCTTTGGTAGGGCCCAGGTCTCAGAGGCGTATGTTAATGCAGGGAGAACAGTGGAGTTGAAGAGATGTGCCCGGAGCCAGAGGTTCTTTGTCCTTTTAGCTATTTCTTCAATGCCTTTGAAAGCATTCCATGCCACTCTCTTCCTCCCTGCACAGCTCAGGTTTTAGGTCGTTCATCATGTTGACTTCTCGACCTAGGTACACATAACTGCTACATTCAGAGATGTTTGTTCCATTGAGAGTGAATGGGGCCTCTGGAACTAGTTCATTTCTCATGAACATAGTTTTCTTCAGATTCATCTGTAGACCTACCTTTCCACATTCTCGGTTAAAGTCAGCCAGCATTTGTGCCTCTTGGCTAATGTTTGGTGTTATTAGAACGATGTCATCAGCGAAGCGGAGGTGGTGTAGTTGCCGACCATCTATCTTCACTCCCATTCCTTCCCATTCTAATTGTCTCATGATGTTCTCGAGGGTGGCACTGAAGAGTTTTGGTGAGATGGTATCACCCTGTCGAACCCCCTCTTTTGACATCAATGATCACTTCTTTGTAGAATGGTGAGATCCTGGTGGTGAATCAGTAATACAGCTCACGAAGGATCTTGATGTATTGGGTTTGAACACCCTGTTTGACGAGGGCTTCGATGACTGCTTCAGTCTCCACAGAATCAAAGGCTTTCTGTAAATCAATGAACGTGAGACAGAGTGGCATCTTGTACTCCCTACAAACCTCAATGAGCTTGGTTACTGTGTGGATATGGTCGATAGTGCTGAATCCTTTCCGGAAACCTGCTTTCCGCATTGCTCGCATGGTTGTCCTTCATCTAGTGTTCTGCTAATCCTGTTCAGGATGACTCGTGTAAACAGCTTGTAGATGACAGACAACAGGCAGATGGGGCAATAGTTGCCGATGTCGTGAATGTCTTCCCTTCTTGAACAGTAGAACTGTCCTGCTGGTTTTCCATTGGGAGGGCACCTTGCATTCGGACAGGTAGCGTGTGAACAGCCGAGCTAGTGTATTGATGAGTACCGACGGCAGATTCTTCAGATGTTCGGGTCTGACTTTGTCTGGGCCTGGTGCTGTTCCCTTCTTTACGGATGAGATGGCATGTCAGATTTCAGAAGGGAGAACGTTGGGAATGACATATCCATCCTGTGGAATTTGGTATGTGGGCAGGTGGATGTGGCTATCAAAGAGATTTGAGTAGAAGTCCTGGATAATCTTCTCCATTGCCTTTCTGGAAGATGTGATAGATCCATCAGGGCATCGGAGGTCAGTCATCTTGGTCTTATAGTTGGCGTAGGACAGGCGGGCAATGCAAATACTTTTCCCGGCTTCTGCTGCATCTTCCAGTATATCTGCTCTTCTATCTTTGAGGTCTGCTTTTATCGCTTCTCTGCACTGTTTAGCAAGCTTGGACGTTACCATTTGGTCTCCTGAGGCTCGTGCCTTGCCACGTTGGCGAATGAGCTCAAGAGTTTCTGAAGATAAGCATCCTTTTGTGTCTTTCTCTCTCTCGGCATTCTTCGCACAATCATGGAGTTGCTGAACCAGTCGGTTGTATTCTTCATCGATGTCATCAATGATGGTATCTTCCCATGTTGCCGCAGTGGTGCCAAAGAGTTCCCAGTTGGTGGTCGTTCTGGGAGTTCTCTTCTTAAACTTTGCAGCTTTTTCTCCCCGTTGCGGGAAGTAGAATTTTGCACGAAGGAGACGGTGGTCCAATCCTGTCTGGAATTTGGTGACGACAGCAACATCGGTCAGACAAAACCGTCGATTGAAGATGATGTGGTCAATTTCATTGTGGAACTGTCCGCCAGGAGATTCCCATGTCCAACGTTTCGCTTCAGCCTTCTGAAACTGTGAGTTCCCATGAATAGTCTTGGTGGACATGATGAACTCAGATAGTCTCTCACCCTGTTCGTTCCATTCTAGGCCATGCGTCCCGATGTGGAGTTCTTCAGCCGATCTTCTCGGTCCTATCTTGGCATTAAAATCACCGACTATGATCTTGTAGAAGGTGTGATCTTTTTATAGAACTCCTCCAGTTCCATGTAGAATTTCTCGATTTCATCTTCTTTGTATGTGGATGTTGGTGCATAGACAATGAAGATAGAAATTGCTGGCAGTGGGCCACATCTCCTCAAGTATAATCATCCTATTCGGTTTGTTAGGCATTCAAATGAATCAATGTTGACAGCCATGTTCGTGTTGACAAGGACACCAACGCCACCGACGCCTCTTTCATCACATGTTCCAAGGAACAATTCTTCTCTGGTGTCAAATACAGCATGATGCGACTGACGCCTCCTCGTCTCAGTCACACCAATGATGTTGTACTTGATCTTTCTTGCTTGCAGCATCAGATCCTCAATATATGCTTCCGATGCCAGTGTACGTGCATTGAAAATACAGACAGTCATTTTAGTCCTTCTTCGCTTTGGCAGCCTAGGATGGCCATGAAATTTTATCAGACACTGCTTGTTTGCCTTTGTTACTGCTGCCGTATTAAGGGCTCTTTCGGGTCAGGAAAATAAACATTTTTGTTACTGGATTTGGCATATCGAACACGCATCGGACAGCTTGCCAGGCTCTGCCATACGGGCACTATATTCTCATTACTTTGTGGGGCTCTCTCAGAGGGGTGGGTAGAATATTTGTGGTAATTTGGAGGTAAATCGCAGGAAAGCAGCGGCCACGAGCAATGGGGAAAGCTGGTTTCTGCTCTGCCGGGTGTACCTGTGTCTTAGGCTCAAGCATTCCTGGGCTTGAAATTCTCTCCTCTGAAGGGCGGTCTCTGCAGGGCGGGTCCTTGTAGGGTGGGTTTCTGACAAGCTGGGCTGGAGGCTGGATTAATCTGTGGGCTGGAGACTGGATTAATATGCTGGGGGGGAGATCTTACCAGCTGCAGAGTGTGGATTGTGACACAGATTGCTGCCAGCAAGGTGTGGGCGTTTCTCTCTGGGCTCCTCCGAGGCTCCATCGGGATGGTGGACTCGGTCGGAAGTTGCTCTCCTGGTCCATGGAATGCAGGGGGTTCAACGGGGAAAGCTGTTTTCTGCTCTGCCGGGTGTACCTGTGTCTTAGGCTCAAGCATTCCTGGGCTTGAAATACTCTCAAATATATTTAAGAATTATATATTATATAATATATTTTTTCTTATATAACAGCTTAATTTTTTTTTTAATTTTTTACAATTACAAAGATATACAATTAAAAATTTCATATTTGGGTTTTGGTCATACAGTGTTCCAGCACCCATCCCACCACCAGTGCCCATCTCCCACCACCAACGCCCCGGTTCCCTACCCCTCCCCAGCCCTCCTCCATGGCAGGTTCTTTATTTCTTTCCCTTTCTCTCTCTTTCTCTTTTCCTTTCCCTCCAGATTATGGATTACAGAACATACATTAAAGGGTTGTCATGTGCATCTTTTTGCCTCTATTTAATACTCAGTTCTAGGTTGGCATTAGTACCCCTCGACAATTGTTAGCACATTGTTCATTTTCTGTCTTACCTAGCCTCTGACTCCCACACGTTTGTGTTAATTTCACCTTTGACAAGACCTCCTGATATATATTATATAATATATTTACATATAACAAATTGCACTCATAAATGGAATTTTCTATGGGAGATAAAATTTCAAATCTTCACCAATACTTACCATTATAATTATTTCAAATATTTACCAAATTGCTACTTGTAAAACATAGCCTATTTTTTGTTTTCCAACTTTCTTAATACTAGACTTCAGGAATGTTACTGTTTCATAGTTTTGCAGTGCACATAGTAGTGCTGCGAAGCTACTTTCACATCTGTATTTGGGGGTTGTTCCCAGTGGTATGTGGAGACCTTTCAGAGATTGGCCTGGAGTTAGCTGTATGCAAGGAAGTACTTCAGCCTTTGTGCTATTCCTTATTCCATATAGATTTTTAATTATGGGACCATTTTAGCTGATAGTTGTAAAACTTTCCTGTTTAGTTAGCATAGGAATGGAATATTTTAAAGTACTTCATTTCTTTATGACCTTTAGCTGGAGTCACAACCATTAAAAAGTAATCTCAAACAAATTAAGATATTAAATATTAAAATATTAATAAACACAGGTCAGGTTTTTAGATTCCTTGTAGAAAAAAGTTGACAAAACTTTTAATAATAGTACATTTTACTGGGAGTATAAGTTTTGGTAAGTGCAATACTAGACACTAAGAAAACACTCTATAACAAGACAGAAGCAGGCTAAGTTTATAATGAGAAGACTCAAGTTGAATGTCTAAATATCAGCAAGACCATATTAAGGCTAATAAATATATTATTCCTTTTTTTCTTGTTTTTGTTTTGGGCCACATGTAATGGTGCTCTGGGCTTACTCCTAGCTCTGTGTTCAAGGATTACTTTTACCAAATTCAGACACCATGTAGCTTTACAAGGGTCAGTCACATACAAATGTACCTGCTGTACTATTGCTTTGCACTATAAATAGAATATTCTTAATGAAAAAAATACTTCTTCAGGATTCTGAATCTGGGCATCTATAAGTATTAAAATTTTAATTGGAGGCTACCTGTGTGACCATTATTCAAATACAACTCTTCAAGTTTATTCAGTCAATTCCATAGACATTTTTATTCAAACTTTATTTAAGTATTTCTTCTGCAATCTAGTTAGACTAGAAATATAACTAGTCTTCCTAGGTAGAATCCTCTGACTACTGTAAGTTTATAAATTTCTAATACCATATATTTTGTGCTGGTTTGGATTTTTCAGTTTCTAGGGAGAAAGTTGGAAGACATCTTTCTTCTTAGAAAGCACACCTCTGTTTCAGTGAGATACGTGGTTACGAAATACATTAATTACTCTCTTATTTTAATGATTATATGCATAACCTTTTAGTAAATGTATTCATCTCTGAATAATACATTTGGAATAATAAATATATAGCTATATGTAAATCGATATAATAGCTAAATATAATCATATATACTTAAAATAGATACATTAAATCAAATAATTTCTCCAGGTAGGAGAAACTATTTATTTTGATCAACGATAGTGGTTATTAGCAAATATTTATGGCAAAGTATAATTATTTAGTAGATTACATCTAACAAAATTCAATCACACCAATATATTTTATTCCAAGGTTCACATTTTAATTAATCAATCAATAAATCGATTAATTAGTTAATAAATTAGTTAATTAATTTTTCTTTTTGAGTTGCACACAGCTATACTTAGGGATTACTCCTGATGCTGCGCTCAGGAATTACATCTGGCCTTGCTTGGGGATATCGTATGGGACGCCGGAGATTGAATCCAGGTCAGCTGTGTGCAAAAGCAAATGCCCCTCCCTGCTGTACTATCACCCTGGCTCCTTTCACATTTTTATAGCCAGTGAAATAGTAAATATTTCTTGATCACTTCATATTTTTGCTAGATGCCAGAATACATTTTCTAGGTTAAATTGTACATTCTTAAAATATTAATTATGTAATGCCCTATAAAACTTATACTGTTAAAAAAACTACTATATAGTATTATTTATATTTAAATAGTTATTGATTAAGATTTTTACTTCATGATTAAAATGAGTTAATTTTATGAGTTTTCTGATTCTACTCAAATGCAAACTTTTACTAACCCCATATCTCTTCGGTTAGTTTTATCAATGAAAGTATTCGGGATTTAAGTGGTTTTTAGCTATGACATAGAAATAATACTTTAGATGGTAGGAGAGATATTAAGCTGACAAGCCACTCAGGTGGGGCCCTAAGACTGCCAGGAGTGACTATTTAGTCAGGATTAGCCCCTGAGTATAGAGGGGGGGGTACCCAAAATAAACAAAATTATAAATTATACATTTCAATAAATTATTGGCAGTATAAGTAGTTTATTTATGATATCATGTTACTAAAACAATATAAAATTTCGACAGTTTTAGTAAAATTTTAATTTGGTGAATATTATACTGTCAAAATATATAATAAATGAATATCACATTATTCTATTGAATGAGTAGGAAAAGGAAATAGTCAATAATGCATTATAAAATGAATCATTGTGAGAAATCAGTTCCTTAATATGTTAATTAAATTTTAAAATATTGTTTTTGTAAACCTGATTTTAGTCACTAATATATGTCTTATACACATTCACACACATGTATAAAACAGATCACTGTGGGACCAGCAAAGCCGGTTCGAGCCCAAGTAGGCGGCTCCAAGAGGCGGGAAGCACTGGGAAGTCGCCAGACGGAGGCGCCGGTCACCCCTTCCCCCCTCCATCGTGACTAGCCCGGTTTCCCGCCCAGGAGCCGCTGACGGGCCCGGCATCCAGAGTCTTGCAGACGGCTCGGGAGGCGGGAGCCTGGCTCGCGCCGGCCTCAGCTGACTATGGAACCCCGAGGAGGGCAGATGGGCTTTGGGAGGGGCCCGCCGCCCCGGAGGGTCCCGGAAGCAGCCGGATGGGACTCGGCCCACCACGCTAGCCACCATTTTCACTGTCCAGACGCTGGGAGAATGTCCCACGACCAGAGGACCAGCAAAGCCGGTTCGAGCCCAAGTAGGCGGCTCCAAGAGGCGGGAAGCACTGGGAAGTCGCCAGACGGAGGCGCGGCGTCACCCCTTCCCCTCCATCGTGACTAGCCCGGTTTCCCGCCCAGGAGCCGCTGACGGGCCCGGCATCCAGAGTCTTGCAGACGGCTCGGGAGGCGGGAGCCTGGCTCGCGCCGGGCCTCAGCTGACTATGGAACCCCGAGGAGGGCAGATGGGCTTTGGGAGGGGCCCGCCGCCTCCGGAGGGTCCCCGGAAGCAGCCGGATGGGACTCCGCCCACCACGCTAGCCACCATTTTCACTGTCCAGACGCTGGGAGAATGTCCCACGACCAGAGGACCAGCAAAGCCGGTCCGAGCCCAAGTAGGCGGCTCCAAGAGGCGGAAGCACTGGGAAGTCGTCAGACGGAGGCGCGGTCACCCCTTCCCCCTCCATCGTGACTAGCCCGGTTTCCCGCCCAGGAGCCGCTGGACGGGCCCGGCATCCAGAGTCTTGCAGACGGCTCGGGAGGCGGGAGCCTGGCTCAGCGCCGGGCCTCAGCTGACTATGGAAACCCGAGGAGGGCAGATGGGCTTTGGGGGGGGGGCCCGCCGCCTCCGGGAGGGTCCCCGGAAGCAGCCGGATGGGACTCGCCCACCACGCTAGCCACCATTTTCACTGTCCAGACGCTGGGAGAATGTCCCACGACCAGAGGACCAGCAAAGCCGGTTTGAGCCCAAGTAGGCGGCTCCAAGAGGCGGGGAAGCACTGGGAAGTCGTCCAGACGGAGGCGCGGTCACCCCTTCCCCCTCCATCGTGACTAGCCCGGTTTCCCGCCCAGGAGCCGCTGACGGGCCCGGCATCCAGAGTCTTGCAGAGGGCTCGGGAGGCGGGAGCCCGGCTCGCGCCGGGCCTCAGCTGACTATGGAACCCCGAGGAGGGCAGATGGGCTTTGGGAGGGGCCCGTCGCCCCCGGAGGGTCCCCGGAAGCAGCCGGATGGGACTCGCTCCACCATGCTAGCCACCATTTTCATTGTCCAGACGCTGGGAAAATGTCCCACGACCAGAGGACCAGCAAAGCCGGTTTGAGCCCAGGTCGCATGGGCCGTAAGCGGCCAAGCTGGGCCACTAGGGTGGTGAAACAATGATGTTTTTTGGTACACTGCATTCCGCGAACAGCAGGAGGGTTTGCTGAGAGGGAGATATACAGAGGAAGGAGATGACATATAGAGCCCGGCCGGTGATTGGGATTCGGGAGGGGGAGGGAGACAGGACGCTGGTGATGGGAGATGGGTTCGGTGGAGGGTGCATCTTGGAACCCTGTGGAGCCAGGACTCCACATGAGCATCCTTCAATTAAAAAAAAAAAAGGAGAAAAGGTGGAATAAATAAATAAATAAATAAATATCTGCAGGGCTAGCCACAATGTGTAAAAGAAGAGGGAGAGAGATGCAGAGATAGAGAGAAAGAGAGGAAGCAGGGATACCTGCTATTAAGGCAGCCTGGGGGGTGAGGGAGGGGTGGAGTACATTGGTGGTGGAAATGGGGTACTGGTGGAGGGATGGGTGCTGGAATACTGTATTACCAAGAACCAATTGCACCTTGTAATTGTATGTCTCACGGTGGTATAATAAAGAATAAAAAAATTAAAAAAAAAAAAAATAAAACAGATCACTGTGAAAACTAAGAAAAATTCTAATTAATTATGAATATGGCAATAAATGTTATTATTTTGATGGAGATGCAGTAGAAAATACACAGTGACTCATAAAGGGATTAATGGAGCTATACAGTAAAGGAATGAAGAATCTTTACTCGAGATAGTCATTGAATTTGGATATCTGTATAGAGAACATAGCATTTACTAAGCATAGTTAATAACATTTACTAAGCATAGAGTAAATGGAACATTCTTAGAGGAAACAAATGCAAACATATACATTCATGTACACAAAAATTAAGATCACCTTAGTTTCAAAAGGGAAGCTCAAAAAAGATGGAGTTTTAAAAAATAAATCTGGTCTTCTGATGTTGTCTAGAGAGTCTATGTATACATAAATATTATAATACAAATATCCAAGGTCAGGAAGAATCAGGAGGTCTTGTCAAAGGTAGAATCTACCACAAGCATGTGAGAGTCAGAGGTTAGGGTAAGACTGAGAAGGGAACAGTGTGCTGATAATCGCCGAAAACGATAGTACCAGCCTAGAACTGAGCATTGAATATAGGCAAAAAGATACAACGAATCACCTCTAAATGTATGTATTGTAATCTACAATGTGTAAGAGAAGAAAAATAGAGAGACAGAGAGCGAGAGAGATAGAGAGAGAAAGAGAGATAAAGAACCTGCCATAGAGGCAGACTAGGGGAGCGGGAGGAATGGGAGGCATCGGTGGTGGGAAATGGGCACTGATGGGAGGATGGGTGCTGGAACACTGTATGACTGAAACCCAAACATGAACATCTTCATAATCATATATCTCACGGTGGTATCACTGTATCACTGTCTTCCCGATATCATGGATTTGCTCAAGCAGGCACCAGTAACATCTCCATACATCCTGTCACATGCGAGATAGCCCAAGGGCATCATCCCGCTCCAGGAACATAAAGAGCCTCAAACCATTCCATCAGGTCATTGGAATGAGGTCTATAATTGATACTGGTATTTGGCATGTCAAATATGACACGGTAGCTTGCCAGGCTCTGCCGTATGGTGGGATACTCTAGTAGTCACCTCAAAAACTCGAGCAGTTATTGGCAAAATGCTTTGCGGCCACGCCGAGCTGGGCTGTGATCAGCTCTTATGCTGGGTGGAGCTCTGAGGATGGGGATCCAGATGTGGAAAATGGCAGCTTTCATGGTGTGGGAGTTCCTCTGGCTTCTTGCGAGGCTCTGCTGAGGTTGCAGGCCAGGGCTAGAATCTGCTATCCCTCCCAAACGCCTCGTGATCAGCTGGGCACAGGAGAGCAAGTAGCAGCTCTGCCCTGTGTGTGTGTGTGAGTCTCAGTGGTATAATAAAAATATTTATTTTTTACAAATAAATAAATAAATAAATATATTTATTTTTTAGAAATAAATAAATAAAGTTGGACTGCATTATGTTGCTTTGTTCACAGACTGCTCTTATTGCAGTGGACAATATGCAGCTACTGAAAGGAACAGAATATAGTAATATGATTAAGATGAGGATTGTTTGCAAATAAATAGATAACAAATGAAAAATTTTATTGAGTGTTGAGAGATAATGCAGTACTTACAGTATTTGCCTTACATATGACTGATCCAGGTTTATCTCCTACACAGCAAACGGCCCTCTAAGCACTGCCAAGAATTATCCCTGATCATGGAGCCAGGAGATAAAATGTGCTTCAATTGGATTTCTTTCTGTATGTTTAAATCTCAGTGGTTCAGACAGAACAGAGCGGAAGTAGAATGCTTTTTCAGGTGATAATATAAATACACATCTCAATTCAGCTTACATTTCAGAAACCAGAAATAGTTATGAAGATGGAGATCCTTTCCTACATGCAGAGGAAGCTTGGAGATAAGTTTTCTTAGTGGCCATTGGCAACCTGATAAAAGGTGTTTTGTGTGTGTTCTTTTGTTTGTTTTACTTTGAGGGAAGGAAAAATAATGCACGAGAAAACTTTTATGACCTCCAACAGTTGTTATATGATCTCAGATTAAAACTTGTCTGATCATGTTTTTTGTTGTTGTTGTTGTTGTTGTTGTTGTTAAATGACAGAAAGTAAACGTTTGAGAAAATTAGCTAAGAGATGGCATGCTACAGTTGGAGAAAACGTAAAACTGAGGTAGTTTTTCATCCCCAACCCCCCCAAGTCTCCCTTACCAATATGTATGATTAAAGCAATCTTTATAAGTAAAATGAAGATCTCCACGCCCTTCCATTTGTAGACAAATTCCATGACTTCATGTTTCCTGCTCACGAGGCGCCTGGGAGAGATGGTGGGTTCTAGCCCTGGCCCACTACCCCAGCAGAGCCTCGCAACAAGCCAGATAATCCCCCACTCCATGACGGCCTCCATTTTCCCACATCCGGACTTCTCTCTCATCAGAACTCCACCCAGCAGACCAGCCTCACAGCCCAACTCATCGAAGTTCTACCCTGAAGCAGTTTTTTAACCGGCTCAGGTATACCGGTCCAGAGACTCACAGACATGGGGACAGAGTTGCTACTGGCTCTCCCTGTGACCAGCAGCTCACGAGGCGCCCGAGGGATGGTTGGTTCTAGCCCTGGCCCACCACCCCAGCAGAGCCTCACAACAAGCCAGACGACCCCCCACTCCATGAGGGCCTCCATTTTCCACATCCGGACTTCTCTCGTCAGAACTCCACCCAGCAGACCAGCCTACCATAGCCCGGCTCATCGAAGTTCCACCCTGCAGTAGTCTTTTTTTAAACGGCTCTGGTATGCTGGTCCAGAGACTCGCAGACATGGGGCAGAGCTGCTACTGGCTCTCCCCATGACCAGCCACCACGAGGTACCGGGAGGGATGGTGGGTTCTAGCCCTGGCCCACCACCCCAGCAGAGCCTTGCAACAAGCCAGACGACCCCCACCTCCATGAGGGCCTCCGCTTTTCCACATCCGATCTCTCTCTCGTCAGACCTCCACCCAGCAGACCAGCCTATCACAGCCCGCTGTTCATCAATAAATGCTGGACTTAGAGATGCCTACAAGAGTATGCTACCTGCACGGCAGAGCCTGGCAAGCTACCCGTGTTGTATTTGATATGCCAAATACCAGTAACAATTATAGACCTCATTCCGAATGGATTTAGGCTCTTTATGTTCCTGGAGCAATCAGATGCCCTTGGGCTCTACTAGCATGAGACAGGACATATGGAGATGTTACTGGGGCCCGGCTCGAGCAAATTGATGATGAACGGGAAGACAGTGATACATTTTTCCTGACAACTGCATAGTATTCCATTTTATAGGTTTAGCATAGTTTCTTTTTCCCCCATCTTTTGGTTCTCAGATACTAAAGT
>JAJIBD010000226.1:0-64765 GCA_021461705.1 Cryptotis parvus
GGATATGTGCCAGTCTCTGTGGTGTGAGATGATTCATTATTATTGATGATGAGCCTTTTTTTCATAAGTCTATTGTTCTTAAATTTCTTCTTTTTGAAATTTAAGGTTCATCTCTCTTCTCCCATTTTTGATGGGGTTGACTGTTTTCTTTCTTGAAAAGTTCTACCAGTGCCCGATATATCCTGTAACTAATATCCCCCTACCAGATCGGTAGCCAGTGAATATTCTTTCCATGTGGATTATCTTTATATCTTATTCAGCGTGTCTTTGCGGTGAAGAATCTTTTAGTTTCATGTAGTCCCATATATTTATCTTTTGCTTCCAATTGCTTTGTTAGTGGTGTTTCTCATCTTCTGAAGATGTCTTTAGTTTCAGTGACGTGGGAGGCTTTTTAATAATAGTTTCTTCAATGTATTTTATGGATTCAGGTCTGATATTGAGACCTTAGATCCATTTTGATCTGACTTTGTGCAAGGTGTTAGAGATCTAAATTCATGTTTTTACCTGTAGCTGACCAATTTTCCCAGCACCACTTGTTGAAGAGGCTTTGCTTTTGCTCCAATTATACATTTTGGTCTTTCTCAAAGATTACATGATCATGTGTTTAGGACGGTGTCAGAATACTCAACTCTATTCCATAGGTCCACAGGTCTGTTTTTGGTTCCAATACCATGCTGTTTTACTACTACTGCTTTGTAGTATGAAGCGTGGGAACGCAGATGCCTCCTAATTTTTTCACAAGGACTGCTTTAGCTATCATGGGGTCTATTGCTCCATGTAAATTGCAAGTGTTTATCAATTCTTTTGAAGAATGTCATGGGTGTCCTTAGAGGGACTACATTAATCTGTATAAGGTACGGACAATGTTAATTGTCCCCATCGTGAGTAAGGATGGTTTCCATTTCCTCATGACCTCTTCTATTTCTTGAAGAGAATTTTGTAAATTTATTTGAACAGATACTTTATGATTCAGCAAAAAAACTTTATAAAAATTTATAGAACATGGGTGTATCTTTATCAGGCCGGTGTATACACCAATCTTACCTAAAGCAAACTATGAAATTCATTTGGCAATTGAAATTTAATGTTATGTGACGCCTCCCCACAATAGCTCCCTACAGTATATGAAGCCAGGGTTCAGGTTGCTCCTCCATTGGCAGATCAGCTGGGCAAAGGGAAAAAGTTTTCTTTCAGAATTGTAATCCTGACTATGTGTAGAGACACTGGATGGAATCAGTGAGATTCCAGGAGGACAGTGAGGAGAGAACCTGTGTGGGATGTCAGGCAAGGGAGATGGGGGCTAGGCGAGAGACCATCAGTAGGATTGAGGACGGTAGCGAAAAATCTTCGTTGGGAACTGAGCAAGAACTCTAAATTTCTACATTTCTTCCCCTTACAGTATTCCAGCATAGAAAAACAACAGGCAAGTAGATGAGCGAGACTTGTTGATAAGAAACGGGTGGCCTTCTTGAAGACCTAAGAGGCAGAAGGTCCAGCTGTGCCTTAGTCCAGGCTCTGGGCTCCTCCGATTGCCCAGGGTGCGGGAAGCACCTGGCAGGCCCCTATGGGTAGGGGCAACCCAGATGAGTTCTACACTCTCCAGACTCAGTGCAGTGCAAAGGAGCCAATCCAGACACAGGCGAATGCTCTATCCACTCCCTCTCAGGGCCCCAATCTTAAGCCTCTGGTTCCCGGGGCACGTAAGACAGCCCATTTTCACCCGCTGACAAGGACCCTGCTCTGGACCAACTCCTTGAGGAGCTGCAATGAGATGCCCGCCCTGGCACCAGAGTATGAGCTGCTATGCCAGAGCAACCCACCGCTGCCTACCAAGACACGTGACAGTGACATGCCAATGACCTTCAGTGGACCTGACCCTACCTGGGAATCCTCAGTGGTCTCTAGAGATGCGCAGACCACTCTATGGGAACTTCACGATCTCTGGGGGTGATCGGACCTCAAATGGGAGCTGTGACACTTCATGCAAGCCCAAATCCAACTGGGGCACCAGAGAGTCAACACTGGCCCTCTAGATAATGAATGCTGCGCAACCAGATACCCTTCAGTTGGGAGTAGTCTTTAAATCACCATGTGACCTACACTTCGATGCCACACCGTGAGAAGTCAGGATTGCACTTACCTTCGCCCCAGCTAGGGAGACTAGAGCCAGTCTCTTTCCAACAGGGACCAGAAACAAAGTGGAGGCCAGGATGGTCTTCTGACATTGGAATCTAAACAAAAGTCAAATGCCCCAAGTGAGGACCATTCATTATATTGTAACCAAATGCCTTTACCCACTACCATATCACATGTGCTATCCAGGATCCCTTCAGAGAGGGGACCAGATCATCAATGGGAACCAGATGCTGACCCAAGCAGTGAACCATGACCCACTATGGACACCAGACATCAACCATGACAGGGCCAGGACTATAAACTTCTCCGATGACCAAACATTAACTGCAGCCCCCCGATTCGAGTGATAACCAGTCTCACTATGGCATCCAGAAGGTGCAACAGGAAGTGTCATTGCTTTTACTCAAGATATCTGGACTCTAAAATGTGCATTTGGCCCAAGGACCATCCCTAGAATCGCCAATGCCAAAAAGGTCCAGAAACGAAGATCCAAGAGCAATGCTTATGATGTGAAGTACTATAAGTGCATATTCCAGGGCTGTGAGAAAGCCTATTATAAGTCTCCCACTTGCGGATCCATAAGTCTTCCCACTTGCGGGATCCATGAACGCCTCCACACTGGTGAGAGAGGGAACAGGGAAGAGTGGTGACAGACAGTTATGCCTTTTGGAAAGTTTGACTTGGTTCATATTGTCTCCCTACTTCTGTGCTTGGGTCCCCTGATGGCTGTAGAGGAGGTCAGCAAGTAGAAAGTGAGGGGGTGTGCTTTTGGGGGCAGCTTGTTCGGGTGGCCAGAAACAAGCTGACTGGATCTTCTGTGAGTTGATTGTGGGGTGCTGGCATAATGTGGAAAGACTTGTTTGTCCCTGGGTGGTCTTGACCTTGTCTCTCCTGCATGATTCTCCGTTTCGGATCAATGGGCAGCTACCTCCCTCAACTGCTTTC
Source organism: Cryptotis parvus (assembly GCA_021461705.1). Lineage (NCBI taxonomy): Eukaryota > Metazoa > Chordata > Mammalia > Eulipotyphla > Soricidae > Cryptotis > Cryptotis parvus. Next base: position 3,082 of record JAJIBD010000226.1, read on the forward strand.
TCGCTCTCTGACTGAGCGTTCTTGGTCTCCCTTCCCTCCTCCAGGTTTCCTCTTCCTCCCGCTCATGCCGCTTGTGTCTTCCTCTGTTCCAACACACCCTTCAGTCAGTGCTTAGGTGCTCCCTGTACATGCTCATGCCTTTCTGCCCCATGGCTTTCCCTTCCTTTCCCATGCTACCCCAAAGAATAACATCTCTCTCTCTCTCTCTCTCTCTCTCTCTCCTCCTTCTCCTTGATCTAGGAGAAAGCCTTACGCTTGTGATGTGGATGGCTGGGTGTGGAAATTCCTCCGTTCTGATGAACTCAACAGACATAAGAGAACAACACCAGAGAACGTCCGTACCTCTGTGCTGAGTGTGGCAAGGATTTTGTCCTATCCGATCACCTAAAAGCTGCACGCAAAACAACACAGATTATGTTTGTCATCAACTATGAACCCAACAGCTGCATCTTCCAACTAAGACTGTTCTTCACAGAGCGCCATGCTGTCTTTTTTTGCATACTGTATCATTGTGGGTTATTTTTTTCTTCACTACTCAAATTAACATGCAGATCTGGGCACTGAACTCTAGAAGTACTGTGGGCGAGGTATGCACCATATCCTTTGCGCCTGATGCTGGCCACACCAAGCTTAAATTTATGTCACTGTTAATAATTAATTTTACAGGGATAGAGCAATAGCACAGCAGGTAGGGCATTTGCCTTGCATGCCGTCAACTGGGTTCCATCCTGGTATCCTATATAGTCTCCCTAAGCACTGCCAAGAGTAGTTTCTGACTGCAGAGCCAGGAGTAATCACTGGGTAATGACGGTCGTGACCAAAAAGCAAAAATAAAGAATAATAAATATAATGATTTTCCAAATATAATGATTTGACAGACATGAGGCAGAGCTGCTACTGGCTCTCACTGTGCACAGCCGCTCATGAGGTGCCGGGAGGGATGGCAGGTTCTAGCCCTGGCCTGCCACCCCAGCAGAGCCTCACAAGCAAGACGACCCTCCACTCCATGAGGACCTCCATTTTCCACATCGGACTCCCCTCGTCAGAACTCCACCCAGCAGACCATCCTATCACAGCCCAGCTCGCAAGCGGCCACGCAGTTCATCAATAAATGATGGATTTTGAAATGACTACAAGAGTATGCTACCCACACGGCAGAGCCTGGCAAGCTACCCGTGTTGTATTTGATATGCCAGATACCAGTAACAATTATAGACCTCATTCCCATGACCCGACTGGAATGGTTTGAGGCTCTTTATGTTCCCTGGAGCAAGCAGGTGCCCTTGGGCTCTACTTGCATGAGACAGGTCATATGGGGATGTTACTGCTGCCCGCTCGAGCAAATCGACGATGAACGGGAAGACAGTGATACAGTGAATAATTTTACAAAACAGTAATTCGTAACATTCCTATGAACTACTATATCTTGATCTGCAAATTAATTTCTCCATGAAAATGGAAATTATGTATACAAGTCTTTAGAATTTATTTTCAGAAGGGCTGGAGAGGTAGTGTAGTGGGTAAGGGGCTTCCTTGCCCATGGCTGACCCTGGTTCAATCCACACTGCCAAAGTGTGGCCCAAAATACAGATATATATGTATGTGTATACATACACACACTCACACACACAGACAGGTGTATTTCAGGAGATAGAGTTTTGTATTAATTTTGTTTTTATGGGCAGTGTTTGGGCCACATCAGTTTGCGCAGGGCTTCCTCTTGGCTCTTTGCTCAGTGGGGGGAATGTGTGCAGTGCTGGTTACCGACATCAGTTGACAACACGGAAGGCCAACACCTTACTTGCTGTGTCATAGCTAGGCCCCCACATGCATAGCTTACACAGTGATAAGCGTTCTATATGTGAAGTCATTTTCTTGGATCTCTCCATTTCTGTGAGGTTAAGAAGAAGGATACACAGAGTCACATGGTACACAGAACGCTCTCATTCTTGTTCAATAAACTCATATTCTGGACCAATACTTTTGCCTTTTGTCTTGACTGTGATTGTTCCCAATACAGGTGAAAGAGTGGGTTTGTCTAGTGCCAGTTGCCAGGAAAAAATCTCCCCCTTTCTCTATGGCCTTGGGCCTCTTCTCTGTGTGTGCATATGTGGACACTAAAGGAGTTAGGGGTGGGGGCATGACACCAAGTACTCAATTTCAGACAAAGCAGTTGCTGTACCCATATCCGGTTCTTGGGGCTGTCTCTTCCTTTATCCTCTGGGCGTGTGCACAGGTGGAAGACTGTGTCCTTTGGATGGTCATGGTAGATCCAGATGATCTGGGCCTTTCTCCAAGTTGCCTGGTTCTGGGCGCTCAAGTCTACCCACTTGGGGTCTAAAGGAAAGCTTCGTCTAGCCCTCAGCTTGGATCGCTTCTGGTAGAAAGGTCGGGGAATGTCCACCACACTATCCACTTCCAGGTGGTCTTTATTTTAATTCATTTATTGTTTTTCTTTTTGGGAGACAACTGACAATTCTTAGGGATTTCTCCTGGCTCTGCACTCAAAATTACTCCTGGTGGTGCTCAATGGACCATATGGGATACCAGGGATCAAACCCATTCAGCCGCATGCAAGACCAACACCCTATCCACTGTCCTATAGCTCCGGCCCCACTTCCAGGTGGTCTTTCAAAACATTGCTTCTCACCACCCTACCAAAACCTAAGCATAAATCTTCAGTATCAACTCTTTGTACTATCTGAAGCAGATTTCTCAGCCCGCTGTGAGCTTGGATGGCCCCAGAACTACAGCTACAAGATGCAGGCTGGAGATACACGAGTTTCAGGTCTGAACAAATGATTATGCCAGGGCCTAGTCTCTTCTTGCGAAATTCTCTCTTAAGTCAACACACTTGGGGAGAGAGAGAGAGAGAGAGAGAGAGAGAGAGAGAGAGAGAGAGAGAGGAAAGAAGGAGGGAGGGCAGGCTGGTATAAAGAAATACATTTTTATTACAATCCACTATATGTAAGAGAAGGAAGAGAAAAAGGGAGAGAGAGTAAGAGAAAGAAAGAAAAGAGATGGAGAACCTGCTACGGAGGCAGGCTATAAGGGGGAGGTAATCGGGGACATTGGTGGTGAGAAGTTGGCTCTGGTGGAGTGATGGGTGCTGGAACACTGTAAACCCAAACTTGAACATCTTTGTAATTGTTAAAAAAAAAAAAATAAATAAAATTTAAAAAAAAGAAATACATTTTTGGGGATGTATATTCAAGGGGAGCAACACATCATAGTCTCATGTACTTCATGGAATCTGGTTGGCGAAGGACAGGGTGGGCGGTGCGGGAATGCTTTTCCCGGCTTCTGCTGCATCTTCCAGTATTTCTGCTCTTCTGTCTTTGAGGTCTTCTTTTATCGCTTCTCTGCACTGCTTTGCAAGCTTGGATGTTAGCATTTGGTCGCCTGAGGCTCACACCTTGCCATGTTGGCGAATGAGCTCGAGAGTTTCTGAAGACAGGCCTCCTTTTGTGTCTTTCTCTCTCTCAGCATTCTTCACACAATCATGGAGGTGCTGAACCAGTCAATAATGGTATCTTCCCATGTTTCTGCAATGGTGCCAAAGAGTTCCCAGTTGGTGGTCATTCTGGGAGTTCTCTTCTTAAACTTTGCAGCCTTTTCTCCCCGTTGCGTGAAGTAGAAATTTGCATGAAGGAGACGGTGGTCCGATCCTGTGTGGAATTTGGGGGCGACAGCAACATTGGTCAGACAAAACCGCCGATTGAAGATGATGTGGACAATTTCATTGTGGAATTACCATCAGGAGATTTCCATGTCCAACATTTCGCGTCAGCCTTCTGGAACTCTAAGTTCCCATGAATGATCTTGGTGGACATGATGAACTCAGAGTGTCTCTCACCCTGTTCGTTCCATTCTAGGCCATGGGTCCCGATGTGGAGTCTTCAGCTGATCTTCTCGGTCCTATCTTGGCATTAAAATCACCACTATGATCTTGTAGAAGGGATTCTATGATAAGCACACTGTCTTCCCGTTCTTTATCGATTTGCTCGAGCGGGCCCCAGTAACATGTCCATATGTCCTGTCTCATGCTAGTAGAGCCCAAGGGCATCTGCTTGCTCCAGGAACATAAAGAGCCTCAATCCATTCCGGAATGAGGTCTATAATTGTTACTGGTATTTGGCATATAAATACAACACGGGTAGCTTGCCAGGCTCTGCCCGTGCAGGTAGTATACTCTAGTAGTCATCTCTAAGTCCAGCATTTATTGATGAAACGCACGGGCCGCAAGCAGCCGCCCGAGCCTGGCTGTGATAGGCTGGTCCACTGGGTGGAGTTCTGACATGAGAGAAGTCTGGATGTGGAAAATGGAGGCCGTCATGGAGTGGGGGTGTTATATGTACTTTAAAAAAAAGTATTTCATTATACTACCATTAGATAAACAATTACAAGATGTTCATGTTTAAGTTTTGGTTCTACAGGGTGTGATTTAAACAGGGTGTGATAGGCACACACCCTGCTTAAATCCTTTTTTCCCACACCCCTAAATTAAGCACAACCCTGGTTTAAGCCCTCTACATGAATGACTAACACAGACTCCACACCCTACTACTCGATTGGCTGACAGAGTTCCCACCCTATTTTCCCCAAACTTAAATATCCCTTCCACCTAATAGAGCAGAGCTATTACCCCGAACAGCTTCTTGGGTGCTCTACTCAACTCCTTTGTGGGTGCTCTACTTGACCTTCTTTGCGGCTGTTCCAGTTGCTCAAGATCGGACCATCACCATCTCACATCAGCCACATCAACTCCCTTCATTGGTGCTCAAATTCCAGGGGGAAAACCTGTAACCCTTCATTTGGAACCAGAAACCAAAGTGGGAGCCAGATGTCCCACACTGGACAGCATACTAGAAATGGGACACAGCTGTCCATGAGCATGAACCAGACCTTCAACGGGAACCAGGAACTCTTCAACGGTGCCCAAGTCTTGTTGGTGACCCAGATGCCCTTCAGAGAGGTCCACACCATCGATGGGAACCAGATGGTCCTCAATGGGAAGGAGACCCACTATGGAGTCCAGATGACACCTGTTATAGGGCTCCCAATAATGACCTTAATCGGAACCAAGACCTCCACTGGCAGTCTGTCTGTGACTCAAAGTGGTACCCAGAACCTCTATGGCATCCAGATGGTGCCACAGTTATTGTCACTGCCACAACCAGGATTCTTCTATACAAATGCCCATTTGGTCCAAGGACAATCCCAGGAATCCCGGAAGCCAAAGAAGCCCAAGATTAGAAGTTACCAGATGAATGCTGAAGGCCAGAAGCGCTATATGTGCACTTTCCAGGGCTGTGTGGGAAAGAGTACGCCAAGGCTTCCAACCTGCGGATCCATGAGCGCATCCACACTGGTAAGTGAGTGTCAAGGGACTTGGTGATTTACCTCTATGTCTTTCAAAAGCTTGAGTCAGTTTAGATTGTTGTCCCTGAATAAGACTGTGGCACCTGATGACCCTAATGAAGGTTGATTGCTTTAGAAAGGTGACATAAGGGTCTGGAATGATAGTCCAGGGAGCAGGGCATTGCCTTGCATGCTGCCAGACCCGGGTTCAATCCTCAGCATTCCATATGGTTCCCAGAGCACCAAGTCGAGTTATTCCTGAGTGCAGCCTTAGGAGGTAACCACTAAGTATTGCCAGGTGTGATCAAAAAAAAAAAAGGAAAAAAAGAGGTCTCATAGACCTAGGAAGAGCCAAGCTGTGGTCAGCATCAAACTGTCTGGAATCTTCTGTGGATTGACTGTGGGTGTTGGGAAGGTGAGGAGGGTGGGTTTGGCCCTTTTGCATGACCTGACCTTGTCTCTAGGGCACACATCCCGTCTCAGCAGATCCTCCTGCTCTGACTATCTTGGTTTCTTTGACTGCTTCCCCTCCTCCAATATTCCTTTCTTTGGGCTCCTGTTGCCTTTCTCCTCCTTCTCCTCATCCCCTCCAGTCCGCTCAGGTGCTCCTTATCCCAAGGCTCACACTATTTTCTGCTCAGGCCACTCACTCCCTGAAGTATAACAAGTGTCTGTGTCTCTCCCTTCCAGGCCACAGGCCCTATGTTTCTGGCAGTGGCCGGATGCACGTGGACATTCCCTCGCTCTGATGAACTCAGAAGACACAAGAGAAAGCACACCGAGAACGTCCCTACCGCTGTTCTCTGTGCCCCATGGAGTTCGCTCGATCTGATCATGTAATACAGCATGCAAGAATCCACAGAAAATGATCGGCACGAGGAACCCACAGCTGGGTCTCCCAGCTAAAACTTTTCTTGGTAATCCACACTAAGCTATATATTTAAAGATCAGATTATGTCATTTGAAATCCTCTTTACTTTGTTCATTCTGTTAATCCTACCACACCCTGTGATGATCAGGGAGACCCCTGAGGTCCTGGCAGAGTGTGGCTCTCCGCCCTGAGCCAGGTCTCTTCTCTTTCCTAATTTTATATGTAAATGTTGGCCATTTATGAATTTTTTGCAAGAACACTTGTATGTCTTTCAAAGGACAACTGATTCAAGAACCGTGAATTTATTTTTCATGACAATTAAATTAAATGTATCACTTGTCTTCCCGTTGTTCTTCGATTTGTTCAAGCAGGCACCAGTAACATCTGTCATGAGCTAGTGTAGTCCAAGGGCATCTGATTGCTCCAGGAACATGAAGAGCCTCAAACCATTCCTTCATGTCATGGGAATGAGGTCTATAATTGTTACTGGTTTTGGCATATCAAATACAACATGGGTAGCTTGGCAGGCCCTGCTGTGTAGGTGGTACATTACAGTAGTAGGCTCTGATCTCCTAAATTGATTGATGAAACGCAACAGGGGAGAGATCGTCTTTTCTCTTGGGTGGAACCCTGAGGAGCTGAGGATTCCAGATGTTGAGAATGACTGCCCTGATGAGTTGGTGGTTTTGTGGCTTCTTGCTAGACTCACTGGAATGACAGGTCACAGTTACAACCTGCCTAAACTGTACACAATGTATAAGTGCAAAGGATCCTGGGAAGGATCTGGTCCTAACTTCTATTATTGTCTAAGACTGTTTCACGGCCACATAATGGCTGAGCACCAGCACAGCTGTGGTTCTGGAGTGTCTCTCTTCCATTGCTGCTGACTGTGGTGTTTGGCAGCTCACAGCCACGCCCTCTAATATGGAGTGGAGGAATGTCACCCTCTGTTGTCTTTAAATATAGATGTAGAGGAATTAAATGTAGATTTAATGAATTTTAATTTACTTTTAAAGGTCAGTTTAGGGTGGAAACTCTGTTTGTGGGGCATTGTTTGTGCGACACTGCCTTGCACATGGTTGATCCTGGGCCCGTTGGTCGGGGATCACTCCTGGAGGTGCTCAGCCCATCATATGGCACTGTGGGCATGACTTCGCCTGCCATGTGCAGACAATGACTTACCTGATGGACTGTCTCTCGCCATAGACACTTTTTATACTTATTTTATATTTTCACTCATGTTTTATTGGTCTCCATATTATGGGTTTAGAGGAGGGGTGACATATGGTCCTTACATAGTAAAATGCTCATTGATGAAATTAACTCATTAATGAAAAAGTTGTCTCTGTTGGATGACAGGCCTAGCTACCTTGGGAACTTTGCTGTTTCATCTACTTGCAGGCTAATCTATTTACATGTCCTTAAACCAGTGTTCATGCTAATGAGGTATCTCTTCTGTGTAAACACCTATGGAGGGTGTGATAGTTACAGGAGTCATTTTCACTCTGAATCAGTAACTTCTGAAACATTACTATAATGTCTACTATGATGTCAATGTTATCTAGATTGGGAAAATGCCTCTTAATACCCCACTGTCGCAGCGTGGGACTGTTAGAATTTACCAGGAGACTACCACCCTGACTACGTTGAGACTATTGTTTTAGATCAAAGGAAGGTTTGTACTAGTTTGTACTCAAGCAGGCGCACATGAGCGCTTTCAGTAAATAGAGGACAAGACACTTAGAATCACCTTGGTGCAGAACAGAAAATAGACGGACCTTGTGAGTGTAGTTAGATTACAGGAAACCCATGAAATTATGATGTGTTTCTCCCAATGAATATGCATCCACTGACATTTCTTTCTTTATACCGGCACTCCCTCTCTCTTACGGTGTTTTGACCTAAGAGATAATCTCTGAGAAAGGGACTAGTCCCTGGCATATTCATTTGTTTACACTGAAACAGGTGTGGTACCATCTTACTTCTTCGACTAGATGCTGATTCATTAATCTTTCTTGACACTACCTCCCTGAAGATAAGATTACACTTGGATGTATAAAGGGGACTGACTTGAGGTTCTGGGGTCCACTTTCTTGGGCTACTTTGGCCTGAGGGCATGGTCTAGGTTGACCAAGAACTAGAGCTCTGGGGAATCTCATTATCTTGGATTGCAGTAGCAGAGCCTGTTTGATTGGTAATTAATAAAAGCCTTTGGGGACTGCGCTGAACTCCTGAGTATTCATCCATTCCCCTTGGCCTCGTTTCCCAATATTGTTTGGGACCATAGAGGAACCTGACTGTCTCCCCATCATGACTATTTCTGTTCAGAATACAGTTGTCTGATCAAATTCCAGTTGCCAGAGGGGTACTGGCACATTGTCTCTGGCCTCAGCCCTCCTGTGTTTATGCCTGTGTGGTCAGGAGTAAGTGCTCAGGGGCTAGGGTGGCCTGTGGAACTAGGGACTGAGACTCAGGGCAAGGCAGAGTCATCCCCAACCGTTTCTGGTACTCAGGCCCCTCTCTTCCTTGCTCATTCTGACATGTGTTTATGGCCTTTGCATGAACTTGGTGAGGTCTGGTGGACCTGCGTCTCTCTCCCTATTCACCACTCTTTCCCTCTGAGGCTAACTGGGAACTCCATCTAGTACCCAGTTGTGCCAACCCCAACAATAATATCTGGGAAAACTCATCTCACTCCTTATTTCCAGGGTCCCTTTGAAAACTACTTTACACTCACCCAGACCCTGAAACAGAGAAAAACCTCAGTGATCCATTTTCCCTAGAAAGCCTTAACTCAGGCCTTTATGAACTTGGAGACCCTTCAGCTTCAGCCCATATCTGAGGGACCGACTCCATTTTGAACAACATTTTTCATCTTCCACTTGTTTTCTAGGAAATCATATGATAACTATGAATATAAAATACTCTGTTGGCTTTTTGGGTTGTGACTGAATTTCTAGGACTTCAAGGGTGAACCCCAGAGTCATCATGTCCCCAATGTGCCTCTCCTTGTTGCCACCCAAAAAACCATTCCAATGGTAGGGGAGAGAGAGAGAGAGAGAGAGAGAGAGAGAGAAATAAACCCAGCTTTGATCATCACAATAAAAATCCCGTCAATGCATAAGTTTTAGGTCTGGTGTGGGGAGGGGAGTGCTTCTCACCCTGCTCCAAACAAACATTAGCCAAGCAGCACAAATGCTGTCTGACTTCGACTGAGAATGTGGAAAGATAGGTCTACAGCTGAATCTCAACAAAACTATGTTCATGAAAAACGAACTAGTTCCAGATGCCCCATTCACTCTCAATGGAACAAACATCTCTGAATGCAGCAGTTATGTATATCTAGGTCTAGAACTCCACATGATGAACAACCTAGCCTCTGAGATGCAAAGGAGGAAGAGAGCAGCATGGAATGCCTTCAAGAGCATCAAAGAATTAGGTAAAAAGGACAAAGAATCTCTGGCTCCGGGCAGATCTCTTTGACTCCACCATTCCCCCTGCATTAACACATGCCTCAGAGAAATGTGCCCTATGAAAGCAGGATGAGAATGCTATTCAGGTCTCCCCAGAGAGGAATCGGAAGAGCGATGCTTGGAATATCATGCCTCACTCATGTGAGAGAAAGAATCCGGAGTTCTGACCTCCATCAACTAACAAGAGTCAGGTATGCTTTCTCATTTGCCAAGGTGTTGAAAATCAGATGGACTGGACATGTAATGCAAATTGGAGAGTATTGCTCGGCTAGAGCCATCACCGACTTGATCCTATGGAATGTCAGACAGAGAGAGAGAGAGAGAGAAAGAGAGAGAGACAGAAGAGATAAAGAACCTGCCATGCAAAAGATATACATGATAACCTCTAAATGTATGCACCGCAATCCACAGTGTGTAAGAGAAGGAAGAGAGAACGAGATAGAGAGAGAAAGAGAAAAGAGATAACTCTCCATAGAGGAGGGCTAAGGGAGAGGGGAGGGAATCGGGAACATTGGTGGTGGGAAATGGGCACTGGTGGAGGGATTGGTGCTGAAACAATGTATAACTGAAACCTGGACATGAATGTCTTTGTAATTGTATATCTCATGGCAGTACAATAAAATATTTTAAAAAGAATAAGCTTAAAAATTGTCACTGATGAAACAGTATGTACCCCCAATACACCAAATTGTTTATTTTGAAATAATAATAGTGATAATATAATTATAAGACAAAGAACAGAAGGTCTAAAAGATTGCAGATGATATAGCTAGTCATTAGAAAACCATGTTCAAACTCAGGTTTATCTAGTTCAAAACCCCAATGATTTTATGCATTATATGCCTCCTTTTTTCTGAAAGCTAATAAAATAATGTAAAAGTGTGGGGGGGGGAATTACACAAATGTGTGGGAGTCAGAGGTTAGGAAAGACAGAGAAAGGAGTAGAGTGCTAATAATTGTCAAAAGTGCTAATACCAATCTAAAACTGTGCATTCAGTACAGACAAAAAGATACACATGATAACCTCTAAATGTATGTACCACAATCCACAATGTGTAAGAGAAGAGAGAAAGAAAAAGAGATAAATAACCTGCCATAGAGGCAGGCTAGGGAGGGTGGGAGGAATTGGGGTTATTGGTGGTGGTAAATGGGCACTGATGGGGGATGGGTACTGGAACACTGTTTGACCGAAACCTAAACATGAACATCTTTGTAATTGTATATCTCATGGTCATATAATAAAATATTAAAAATAAAAGATCATGCAGCCGCTCACCTACAATATAGTCAGATTTCTTTGTCAAGACCATGAATGAACGGTTTGAGGCTCTTTGTTATCCTGGAGCAAGCAGATGTCATTGGGCTCCACTGCCACGTGATATGTGATATGGTCAAATGAAAACGTTACTGGCACCCACTCGAGCAAATCGACGAATAACGGGATGTCAAGTGATCAAGTGATGGCCAACTGGGATTCAGTCCCCGGCATCCCATATCATCCCGAGCAAGCCAGGAGTAATTTCTGAGTGCAGAGCCAGGAGTAAATCCCTGAGCACTGCTGGATGTAACCTAAAAAGCAAGAAAAAACAAACAAACAATAATCCGTGTTCATTCTTATCCAACATTTCTATTCACCAAGGTGGATAAACCCATGACAGGGAAGGATAGTTAGAGCCAACATCTTTATAACTACTGAAGTCAGAACACAGGACAGAGGGCCAGAGACATAGTGATTAGGGATCAGACACAGAGATTAGAGACTTTCTCTGCTTGCAGTTGACCCAGGTTTGAAACCCAATTGAGGTTTAGGGTCCCTTGAGTACAGCAGGCATGATCTAGGATCCCCAAAGTCACAGAATGAGCATGGCCAAATATAGCGCCAATTCCAAATCCTAACTCAAATAGTACATAAACAAGCAAAAACATCCACCATGCTAAGCAATTAAACTTAACCGATTAGACTTCTACTCCATGACTTCACAGGCATTGCATTTTTATTCAGCTTAAATATCTCTCTTTTCATATAAAATTGTTTTTAATGGGGCTGGAATGATAGATAGCACAGTGGGTAGGGCATTTGCCTTGCATGCTGCTGACCTGGGTTTGATCCCCAGCATCCCATATGGTTCCCTGAGCACTGCCAGGAGTAAATCCTGAGTGAAGAGCCAGGAGTAACCCCTGAGCATTGCCGAGTGTGACCCAAAAAGGAAAAAAAAATTTTATTATAACACTATGAGATGTGCATTTATAAAGCTGTTCATGATTGGGTTTCAGTCATACAATGCTGTACCACTCATCCATCAACCAGTGCCCATTTTCCACCACCAATGTCCCAAGATTGGCTCCCCCTCTCCCAGTCAGGCTCACATATAGAATGACTGCATTCATCTGTGGGATAGAAATATATAACAGTGTTCAACTAATTGTAGGAAATGGTAATGCCAGACTAGAGCTGCACATTGATGTAAGCAAAGGGATTTAAACAATAATCCATATAGTATATATGGCAAGGTACAGTGTGTAAGAGAAGGGAGAGAGAGAGAAAGAGAGAGAGAGGGAGAGAGAAGAAAATGGTCGGTCCCTCAGGGATGGACTGTAGCTCTGGGGCCTCCAAGTTCATAAAGGCCCAAGTGAAGACTTTACGGGGAAAATGGAATCTCTGCAGATCTGTGCTGCCTCAGGGTGTGGGTGGAAGGAAAAGACTTCTTAAAAGAACCACTGGAAAGGATGGGGGGGAGGATGTTCCCAAACATTCTTAATAGGAGTTAGCACAGCTGGGTGCTAGATGGAGCTCCCAGTTAGCCCTAAGTGGGCAGGGCTGTGAGCAGGGAGGGAGGCCCGGTCTTCCAGCGCTCACTATGTTCATGCAAAGGCCACAGGCCTCCCCTGCACACATGCCTATTCCTGCGAGGGAGAGAGTGCTGAGCACCAGATATGCTAAGTAGGGATATAGCTCTGCCTTGCCCTGAGTCTCAGACCCTGGAGCCACAGGCCACCCTAGACCCTCTAGTAATCCTAACCCCATGGGCATAAACAGAAGAGGGCTAGGGCCAGAGATAATGAGCTGGTATCCCACCTGGCAACTGGCATTGACAGACCACAATATTGAACAGTAATAAAAACGACAGGAGACACTATTTTTCAAATGAGTTTATTTCATCAAAGAGCATTTCACAGTGCAGGGACCATGTGTCCTCCACCTCTTAACTCGTAATATGGAGATAAAAAATTAACTATAAAATAAAGAATATCATACAAATATAAAATTAAGAATTTCATACACATATAGAATAAATAATATCATGTAAAGCATCTATGGACGAGAAGAAGCCCAGCAGGTAAGGCATTTGCCTTGCACATGGCAAAGCGAAGTCATCCCCTCTTTGCCATATGAAGGCCTGAGCACCCCCAGGAGTGATCCCTGAACAATGCGACAGGGGTAAACCATGTGCAAGGCAGTGAGGCAACAACAAGGCACCATAAAACAGGCCCCACCCTAAAATGATCTTGAAAATGTTTAAAATTTCCTACACATATATGTGATTTTTATTTTCACAAAAAACGATGCACAGTTGGTGATTTAGAAGTTCAACTAAATCATATAGACTTGAATATAAACTTAACAAATATAAATTTGTAAAATAATTCCATAAAAAGGCCAACTGCTGATAAATAAAATGAGCCCAGTAAGATAAGAGACAAGGCTCAGGGCAGAGTGCCCCGCTCTCCAAAACCTCAGGGTCTCCTGAGCACCAAAGGATGAGGTTCAATTCACATAGTAAACAAAGTAAAGAGGAAGTCAAACAACAAACATTATCTTTAAAAGTATAGCTTATTGTGCATTGCCAAGAACAGTCTTAGCTGGGAGACTGGTTTAAAGTTTGTGGTGGATCATTTTTAGTGGACTCTTGCATGCTGCTTCACATGATCAGCTCGGGCAAACTCCTTGTGGCAGTGAGGACAGCGGTGAGGACGTTCTCCCGTGTGTGTTTTCTTGTGTCCTCTGAGTTCATCAGAGCGGCGGAATCTCCATGTGCACCCAGCCACGTCGCAAATATAGGGCCTCTCGCCTGGAAGGGAGAGACACAGACACTTGTTATGCCTCAGGGAGTGAGTGGGCTGAGCAGAAAATAGTGTGAGCATGGGGGAGACTGAACAGACTGGAGGGGATGAGGAGAAGGAGGAGAAAGGCAACAGGAGCCGGAGGAAAGGAAAACTGAGGATGCGGAGCAAAGAACCCCCCAGAATCAGAGCAGGAGGATTGGCTGAGACGGGGTGTGTGTGCCCTAGAGACAAGGTCAGGTCATGCAAAAGGGCCAAACCCACCCTCCACACCTTCCCAACACCCACAGCCAATCCACAGAAGATTCCAACCAGCTTGATGCTGACCACAGCTAGGCTCTCCTAGGACTATGGGACCTTTCTAAGCCAACAAACCTTCTCTAGGGCAATCAGGTGCCACAGTCTTAGTGAGGGCCAACAATCTAAACTGACTCAAACTTTTGATAGGCATAGAGGTAAGTCACCCAGTCCCTTGTCCCTCACTTACCAGTGTGGATGCGCTCATGGATCCGAGGTGGGAAACTTTGGTGTACTCTTTCCCACAGCCCTGGAAAGTGCACACATAGCGCCTTTGAACCTCAGCGTCGATCAGGCAACTTCTACTCTTGGGATTGTTTGGCTTCTGGGATTGTCCTTGAACCAAATTGGCATTTACATAGAGGAATCCTGATTGTGGCAGTGGAAATACCTGTGGCACCATCTGGATGCCATAGAGGGTCTGGGTGCCACTTTGAGTCACAGGCTGACTGCCAGTGGAGGTCTGGGTACCGATGAAGGTCATTGTTGGGAGCCCTGTCACAGGTGTCATCTGGACTACATAGTGGCTCTGGTCCCCACTGAGAACTATCTAGTTCCCATTGATGGTGAGGCTTTCTTAATGGCACCTGGGTTACCCATAAGACTTGGGCAACATATAAGGGAACCTGGTTCCAGTTGAAAGTGTGATTCAATGCTCATGGACGTCTGAGTCCCATTTCCAGCCAGTTGTCCAGTGATAGAAGTGAAGGACATCTGGCGCCCACCTGGTGTCTGGTCCTCACTGAAAGGTATCAGGTTTCCTGATAGCATATGGGCATCAATGAAGGGCATCGGGCTCCCATTTATTATTTGGGTACCAGTGAAGGGCATCCAGTTCCTACATGGGGTCTGTGCACTCCCAGATGTCTTTGTCTGAACCGCAGAGATACTCTGGTCCCCAGTGAAGGTCTTGGTCACATCACAGTCATGTGACACTTGGGAGACAGCTGTGGGGTTGCTCTGAGCGGAGCAGCTCCTCTTCTGACCCACAGAGGGCATCTCCATTAGCACTTCAAGGAGAGGGAAGATGCCATTTTCTTTTGGGCATCTCCATGCCCTGAAGATGCCCTTTTCTTCAAGGGAATCTCCATTACCTCTTCAAGGTCCAGAGCAGGGTTCTTGTCCTTGGTTGGCCCCTGTGGGGCCTCTCTTGATGCTGGGGGACCAGAGACTCAGGGAATTGGGGCCCTGTAAGGCGTGGATTCAGAGCTCTTGCCTGTGTATGGGTTGACTCACACTGGGGGAGTGTCAGGCCGAGGAATCTGCAGCTCTCTAAGGAGCTGATCTAGAATGTCCTGCCCACCATGGGCCTCCCTGTGCTCCCTGGACCCTGCAGAGTGGGAGAAGCACAGAGCTGGGGCTGGAGCACAGCTGGATCTCTCCCTGAAGAGACACTTCAGGATTATCAGGGAAGGTGTCTGTGCTCATCTATTGGCTGTGGCCTTCCGTGGTGGAATCCTAAAGTAAAGGTATAGAATCAGTCTCCTGCTCAACTCAACCCAATTCTGCCCCAACCCATCCCCTGCTGATGTTGTCCTAGCCTAGCCCCTAGCCCCAATGTCTTCCTTGCCTGACACCCCACAGTTCTCTCTCCTTGTTCTACTGACTCTGCACTGTTCTCCCTGTGTGCCCTCCACATCCAGTGAGAGTGATCATTCAGAAAGGAGAGTGACCAGTGCAGTGGGCAACCTGAACCCACTCTTGAACAGTATGGGTGGAGATCCACAGGGATCACATAACTTAAAATCTAATAATTAGGAAGGCCAGTAAAATAGTAGAGTGAGCAGGTCACTTGAATGCACTAAGCTCACCTGAAATTGAACTCTGATACACTATATGGTCTCCAGGGAGTGCAAGGAGTGAACCTGAGCACTGAGTAATGAGTAATGATTGGATCATGAACCAAAATGTATGGCTTGGTTTAGGGGGTTATCTTGTATATCTCTTTGCCTACATTCGTTGCTCAATTCTAGGCTGGCATTACCATTTTCAACCTATTCTTCCACTTAACTCTTCCCTCTCTCTCCTCACCCCTCCAGGTGAGAGGCCCTACAGATGCAAATGGCAAGGCTGCCTGTGGGCTTTGATCCGCTCTGATGAGCTTAGATGGCACATGCGCATCCACACCAAGTACAGGCCCCACAGATGTGAGCTGTGCGGCCGGCAGTTCATGCAATCAGACCACATCAGGCAGCACCAGCGAACACATGAGGGCTTCCCTGAGTCCTCGGAGGCCCAGACCAGTGGTGAGCAAGTGCCTATTCCTCCTGCTGCTGGTCTGTAGGTCCGTCTCTTCAGCCCCACATTTCTCCTTCTCCACCTACAATCCCACCTGCCTCTGACCAGCTGGTCCTGGTGGTCGATGTGGACCTACCTAGAGCAAGATACATCTTGAAGCAGTGCAGAGACCCAGGGAGCACTTCGTCAGAGCCAGGATTGTCTCCAACATCTCCCACCAAGTTCAGTCCCCTGAGAAGTCACAGCAATGAGAGATCAGAGTTTTGCCCAGCCAGAAGCTCCATGCCCAGCACTGCCCAGCACGGCCCACCTCGAAGCTCTTCTGTGCCTCTCCTTTGCCTGTATAAAAATCCAAGTTGTTTGTCCTGGCCTTCTAGAGCCAGATTGTTCAGCTGACCTGACCGTGAGCCCTGTGATCCTGGGTAGCGTGTTTGATCCTCATGCCCCATTTCCTCTTCTGGAAAATGAGAACAATGGGACTGGCTTGCGGGAGACAAGTCTGCAGTACTGAGGCTGCTGTACCGGGGCGCTGTCCAGCACTCTCCGAGCTCCTGGGCCTGGCCGCTGCTTTGGGGCTGGGACTGAGCAAGGCAGGTGGGGCACGGGAACCATAAGTAGCCCGGAGTGTGGGGGAGCAGAGGTCTGGAGAGGCGGGACAGAGGGGAGGGACCCTGCCAGGCACCCTATAGCTTAGCCAGGGAGGACATTCCGAGCCAGTGAACACTACTGCAGCCTGCAGGAGGACACCCTGTGCCAGTGGACACCCCTGCCAGGCTCCTGGAGCAGGACCCAACCTGTTGTCTCCCCTGCCTTGCCATCATTCTCCGGTATCTGGCACGCCCCCCCCCGAATAAACCTTCCATGTTTACTTTGGCTTTTAGGCTCTGCTTTCTAGGGGATGTGGGAGATGGTCCAGGTATCCCAGAGCTGGCTGTGCCTACCTCTCCCACCACAGGGCTATCGGAGTACCTTAGTCTGTTGCCCCATGTGACCCCAGTACACCTCACAGGGTGGCCCCTTCAAATTTAAAACATTTCCGTTTGAGGAGATGAACCAAGGTGGGAGAGATAGTACTAGGGTAAGGCACTTGCTTGGCACATGACAGACCTGAATTTGATGTTTGAACCCAGTCAGGGTCGTGGGAGTCCCAACAGGTATGAACCCGGAGTGTAGAGATATCTGTAAGCCCTGAGCACCACTGGGTGTGGTCCCAAATCCCCCAAATAAATAATGGGCGAACAGCATATTGTGGAGTACAATGGCTTGAGTGCTCTTTGGGGGCCACACTGGCAGTGCTTTCCCCCCCACCCAGAATCTGTAGATTCTGATAGTGTCGCCCAGTAGGGAAGTGTCAGGTGTGATCTACCCTTGGCATTCATTGAGTCTGTTATTGATGCTACATCTGTTTGGACTGAAACAAGCCTCTTTCGCCTGCCATGAGAGGATTGGCCCAGCACATCAGCAGCTTCCTGTTGGTTGGCCAAGAGGGAAGCCTCATCCTTGCAATGTTTGCATCTGAGAAAGAGCAGCAGTGCAACAGTTCCTTGGGAGTCCTTGAGGAAAGACTCCTGGCTTGGCCACCGTAGAGCCTCAGGGCTAAATTCCCTGCTCCAGGCCAGCCTGCCCATGATATTTGGTCAGACAGGACATGCCCTGACAGGCTGTCACTCAGACTGGTTAGCTGTATGGTCACAATGCCTACTCCATGGCCAAACAAATGGATTTGGAATGGGTTCATCGAGGCTTCAGGCTCAAATCAAGGAGTGCAGTTGCAGGCTAGAGTTCCAGAACAAAATCCCATTTGTGAAATGCAAATAGGCCCCAGTACACAGGAACTATCTGACTAGCTTCTCACCTGCTTGGAGACCTAGTTGGGGGAACTTGCTTTCCTTTTAGCTAATTGTGTCCAACAGTGAGATCATGTTTAATTCAGGGAGTAGCTATGTCCTTTCCCATTTGGCCAGCAGGCTGTTGTGTGGGTCTCGTTTGACTCCATGAGGTGTCTTGCTAGGGGACCTTGAGCCCCTTGCCTCCCATCCGGTTAGATGCATTTCTATGCCTAGCCTTGTTTTCATCTTTAGTGAAAGCTTTAATGCTTCATGAAAAGACGAGTAAAGACAGGGGATGTCAGTCAATGTGATTACATGGTCCTCATCTTTGTGAGACCCCAACTTTAAACTGCTTCATGAGGGTGAGTTCCCAAACACACCAGAAACATGCATGGGTACACACACACTCATTGACATACTCATTTGGAACAGGGTAGAAGTACCCCCTCCCAACGCCTGATCTCAAACCATTGGTGATAGAATTTTTACTTTTATTATTATCATTATCTTCCCGTTCATCATCTATTTGCTAGAGCGGACACCATTAAATCTCCATATGTCCTGACTCATGCTAGTAGAACCCAAAGGCATCGCTTGCTCCAGCAACATAAAGAACCTCAAACCATTATATTAGGTCATGGGAATGACCTAATATAAATGTTACTGGTATTTGGCATATCAAATATGACACGAGCAGCTTGCCTGGCTTGCCGTGTGGGTGGCATACTCTTGTAGTCACCTCTAAATAAAGCATTTATTGATGAACAACGTGGCCACTAGAGGCCGCATGAGCCTGGCTGTGATTTTCTGGTCTGCTGGGTGGAGTTGTGAGGAGAGGGAAGTCCAGATGTGGAAAATGGCGGCCCCCATGGAGTAGGGGGGGTCGTCGGGCTTGTTGTGAGGCTCTGCTGGGGTGGCAGGCCAGGGCTAGAGCCCGCCATGCCTCCGGGGCGTCTCATGAGCGGCTGGGCACAGGGAGAGCAAGTAGAAGCTCTGCCCCATGTCTGAGAGTCTCTGGTTCAGCATGCCTGGGCCGGATTTAAAAAAAAAAACTGTTTTAGGGTGGGTGTCGATGATCGGGGCTGTGATAGTCTGTTCTGCTGACTTCTTGTGAGGCTCTGCTGGGGTGGCAGTCCAGGGCTAGAACCCGCCATGCCTCCCAAGCGCCTCATGAGCGGCTGGGCACAGGGGAGAGCAAGTAGCAGCTCTGCCCCATGTCTGAGAGTCTCTGGTTCAGTATACCTGGGCTGGATTCTAAAAAAAAAAAAAAAAAACTGCTGCAGGGTGGGTGTCGATGATCTGGGCTGTGTTAGTCTGCTCTGCTGGCTTGTTGTGAGGCTCTGCTGGGGTGGCAGTCCAGGGCTAGAACCCGCCATGCCTCTGGGGTGCTTCATGAGTGGCTGGACACAAAGAGAGCAAGTAGCAGCTCTGCCCCATGTCTGAGAGTCTCTGATTCAGCATACCTGGGCCGGATTAAAAAAAAAAAAACTGCTGCAGGGTGGGTGTCGATGATCCGGGCTGTGATAGTCTGGTCTGCTGGGTGGAGTTGTGACAAGAGGGAAGTCTGGATGTGGAAAATGGCGGTCCCCCATGGAGTAAGGGGGGTCGTCGGGCTTGTTTGAGGCTCTGTTGGGGTGGCCGGCCTGGGCTAGAACCTGCCATGCCTCCGGGGGTGCCTCATGAGCAGTTGGGCACAGGGAGAGCAAGTAGCAGCTATGCCCGATGCCTGAGAGGATTATGATTATCATTATTATTATTATTATTTTGCTTTTTTGGGTCATACCCAGCAATGCTCAGGAGTTATTCCAGGCTGTTTCACTCAGGAATTACTCCTGGCAGTGCTTGGGGGACCATATAGGATGCTGGAATCAAACCCAGGTCAGCTGTGTGCAAGGCAAATGCCCTACCTGATGTGCTATTGCTTTGGCCCCATGATGGGATTTTATTTTTTATTTTTTTCCCCCAAATTTTATTACACCACTTTTAGACATACAATTGCAACATGCTCATGTAGAGTTTTGGTTCTACAGTGTTCCAACACCCATCCCTCCACCCGAACCCATCTCCCATCACCAATGTCCCCACCTCCCTTCCCCCTCCCACACCTCAACCTCTTGGCGGGTTCTGTATGTCTTTTATCTCCTCTCTATCTCTCCAGCCCTCCCAATTTTCTTACACATAGTAGAATGCAGTACGTTAAAGGACATAACTGCTTCCACTAGTTTGATGGACCGCTCAGCCGCAAGTGGCCGTGCGATTTAGGGACCTCATGGTCAACATCTGGACAGCAAAGATGGCGGCTAGTGTGGTGGGCGAGTCTCATCCGGCTGCTTCCAGAGGTTATGGGCCCACTCGCAAAACCCATCTATCCTCCTGGGAGCCCCATGGTCAGCTGAGCCTGAGGAGAGCCGAATTCCAGCTTCCCCAGCTGCGTTTGAGACTGCTTGCTATGGCTGGTCGCCCCGGGCAGCTCCCATGATGGCATTTTAAAGTGATGAATAAAAACTGGGTTAATTTTCCCTTTACTGTTGGTAAGGTTTTGGGGCTGGTGACCTAGGAGGGGGACATTGGGGACACTGATGACACTTATAGTCTCAAAGAATGGGGTCACAAACCAAAGGCCCACAGATTATTTTGTGTTGGAGTACACTGGGATCCCCAACAAAATCTGGGAGCAGAGTCAGGGATCCCCTTCTGCCCCAGGGATTAGCGGCTGGTGGACAAAGAAAGATGTGAAAATCCAGCTAAGTTTCAAAAGGCTTTACTCTTACAGGTTCTGGAATACAATCCAGTAAGAGGGAAACCCTGGACGTTAGGTTCCAGGCTGGGCCCCCGGCCACATTTAGGTTTAGAATCCTAGGCCAAGATGGCTGCTATCACATGCTAAGGAAGAGAAGCAGAGAAGGAAGGAGGAGTCGGAAAGTAGAAAGGCAAAAGAGCGCAGAAGAAAGCAGGCTACAACATTTATAATTTTTCAGCCCGGACTGGCCCGGACATCAAGGGAAAACAGTTAGGGTCAATCCCCCTCAAGTAACTTCTCCCAGGACCTCACCTAGCCCAATGTTAATATCACCCCAGCTACTGTATCCTGAACTGTAATAGAACCGACAGAAGACAACTTATTTTTCTAAGTGAGTTTATTTCATCAAAGAGCATTGCACAGTGCAGAAGACCAGGTGTCCTCCTTCTCTTAACCCATAATATGGAGACCAAAATACATGAGTAAAAATATAAAATAAATATAAAAAGTGTCTATGGGGATGACAGTGTTTAGAACATAAGGCCTTGCACATGGCAGAGTGAGGTCAATTCCCGCAATGCGGGCCAGAGCGATAGCACAGCGGGTAGGGCGTTTGCCTTGCATGCGACCTCCCGAGTTCGATCCCCAGCATCCCATATGGTCCCCCAAGCACTGCCAGGAGTAATTCCTGAGTGCAGAACTAGGAGTAACCCCTGAGCATTGCCAGGTGTAACCCAACAAGCTAAAAAAAAAACCTCCGCAATGCATATGAAGGCCTGAGCACCACCAGGGTTGATCCCTGACCAACGAGCCAGGGGTAAACCATGCCCAAGGCAGTGAGCAAAAAACTACCCACAAAAAGTCCCCACCCTAAAGTGCCCTTAAAAAAGTGCCCATACACCTACATATAATTTATTTTTCACAAAAATTAATACTCAGTTCATGATTCAGTAGTCTGTGGAAGACTTACAAGTCATGTAAAATAATTCATATAACTGCCAAACTTTACAAATAAAATTAGTAGAGTAGCAGAAGAGACCTCTCTTAGGGGCAGTGCCATACTCTGCAGAGAACTTACAGTCTTCTGAGCCACAGGGTGTGGCACAATTTGAAAAAAAAAAGAAGTAAAACGACAATATGATCTTTAAAAATATAACTTAGTGTGGATTGCCGAGAAAAGTCTTATCTGGGAGACCCAGCTGTGGGTTTATAATTCGTGGACCATCATTTTTTATGGACTTTTGCATGCTGCTTCACATGATCAGCTCGGGCGAACTCCATGTGGCAGTGAGGACAGCGGTGAGGACGTTCACCCGTGTGCGTTTTCTTGTGTCTTCTGAGTTCATCAGAGCGGCGGAATCTCCATGTGCACCCAGCCACGTCGCAAACATAGGGCCTCTCGCCTGGAAGGGAGAGACAAGACACTTGTTATGCCTCAGGGAGTGAGTGGCCTGAGCAGAAAAAAGTGTGAGCATGTGGAGAGGGAGCACCTGAGCGGACTGGAGGGGATGAGGAGAAGGAGGAGAAAGGCAACAGGAGCCGGAGGAAAGGAAAACTGGAGGAGGGGGTGCAGACAAAGAACCCCCGAGAGTCAGAGCAGGAGGATTGGCTGAGACGGGGTGTGTGTGCCCTAGAGACAAGGTCAGGTCATGCAAAAGGGCCAAACCCACCCTCCGCACCTTCCCAACACCCACAGTCAATCCACAGAAGATTCCAGCCAGCTTGATGCTGACCACAGTAAGACTCTCCTAGGACTGTGTGAACCTTATAAACAGACAAACCTTCTCTAGGGTCATCAGGTACCTCAGTCAGTGAGGGCCAACAATCTAAACCAACTCAAGCTTTTGAAAGGCATAGAGGTAAGTCACCCAGTCCCTTGTCCCTCACTTACCAGTGTGGATGCGCTCATGGATCCGCAGGTGGGAAACTTTGTTGTACTCTTTCCCCACAGCCCTGGAAAGTGCACACATAGCGCCTCTGACCCTCAGCGTTGATCAGGTAACTTAGGTTCTTGGGATTGTTTGGCTTCTGGGGTTGTCCTTGAACCAAATTGGCATTTACATAGAGGAATCCTGATTGTGGCAGTGGCAATACCTGTGGCACCATCTGGATGCCATAGAGGTTCTGGGTGCCACTTTGAGTCACAGGCTGACTGCCAGTGGAGGTCTGGGTACCGATGAAGGTCATTGTCAGAAGCCCTGACACAGGTGTCATCTGACTCCATAGTGAGTCTGGTCCCCACTGAGGACTATCTGGTTCCCATTGATGGTGTGGCTTCCTCTTAATGGTGCCTGGTTGACCCATAAGACTTGGGCACCGTTTAAGGTAACCTGGTTCCTGTTGAAGGTCTGGTTCATGCTCATGGACGTCTGAGTCCCATTTCCAGCCTGTTGTCCAGTGATGAACGTGAAGGACATCTGGCTCTCACCTGGTGTCTGGTCCTCACTGAAAGGTATCAGGTTTCCTGATAGCATATGGGCATCAATGAAGGGCATCGGGCTCCCATTTATTACTTGGGTCCCAGTGAAGGGCATCCGGCCCCCACACGGGTCTGTTCACTCCCAGATGTCTTTGTGTGAACCCCAGAGACACTCTGGTCCACAGTGAAGGTCTTCGGCATGTCACCGTCATGTGACACCTGGGAGACAGCTGTGGGGTTGTTCTGAGCAGAGCAGCTCCTGCTCTGGCCCCTAGAGGGCAGCTCCATTAGCTCCTTAAGGAGCTGGTCTAGAGCAGGGTCCTTATCCTCGGTTGGCCCTTGTGGGCTCTCTTGATGCTTGGGGACCAGAGACTCAGGGAATTGGGGCCCTGTAGGGCGCGGATCCAGAGCTCTCACCTGTGTCTGGGTTGACTCATTTGGGCCGCACTGAGCCAGGGAGTGTCAGGCCCAGGAATCTGCAGCTCTTTAAGGAGCTGATCTAGAATATCTTGCCCACCATGGGCCTCCCGTGTGCTCCCTGGACCTTGCAGAGTGGGAGGAGCACAGATCTGGGGCTGGAGAACAGCTGGATCTACCTGAAGAGACTCTTCAGGATTCTCAGGGAAGGCATCTGTGCTCATCTCTTGGCTGTAGCCTTCCATGGTGGAATCCTAAAGTAAAGGTAGAAAATCAGTCTCCTGCTCAACTCAACCCAATTCCCCCCGGCCCTCCCCCTGCTTATGTTGTCCTAGCCTAGCCCCTAGCCCCAATGTCTTCCTTGCCTGACACCCCACAGTTCTCTCTCCTTGTTCTACAGACTCTGCACAGTTCTCTCCTGTGTGCCCTCCACATCCAGTGAGAGTGACCATTCAGAAAGGACTCTGACCAGTGCAGTGGACAACCGGAAACCACTCTTGAACAGTATGGGTGGAGATCCACAGGGATCACTGTATCACTGTCTTCCCGTTCATCATCAATTTGCTCGAGCAGGCTCCATAACATCTCTATATGTCCTGGCTCATGCAAGTAGAGCCCAAGGGCACCTGCTTGCTCCAGGAACATAAAGAACCTCAAACCATTCCATCAGGTCATGGGAATGAGGTCTCTAATTGTTACTGGTATTTGGCATATCAATTATGACACGGGTAGCTTGCCAGGCTCTGCCGTGCGGATAACATGGATCACATAACTTAAAATCTAATAATTAGGAAGGCCAGTAAAATAGTAGAGTGAGCAGGGCACTTGAATGCACTAACCTAACCTGAACTTAAACTCTGACACACTATATGGTCTCCAGAGAGTGTAAGGAGTGAACTCGAGCACTAGGTAATGAGTAATGATTGGATCATGAACATCTAAGTGTGCCAAAAGATATTAGAAAAGTACAGATAGAATATATTTATTCTTTTTTCTTTCTTTTTCTTTTGCTTTTTGCATCACACCTGGCAATGCTCAGGGGTTACTCCTGGCTCTGTACTCAGGAATTACTCCTGGCAGTGCTCAGGGGACCCTATGATGCTGTGGATCAAACCAGGGTTGGGCGCATGCAAAACAAATGCCCTACTCATGGTGCTATTGCTCACGCCCCAGGAACATGTTTTTCAAATATAAATTTGGTAAATGTGCAGTTCCTTACCTGTTCAATGAACTTGTCCACACTAAAAGGCATTTCACCTGCATTTTCATTCTGGTGTGCAGTGAAGGACATCTGGCTCCCACTCTGCGTCTGGTTCCCAGTGAAGAACATCATGCCCTCGCATGGGATTTGGACACCACGTATGTGCATCCTATTCCCAATGAAGGTCTGGTTCCCACTGAGTACCTGGGCACCAGAGAGGGGCATTTTGATTCCACTTGGGGTCTGTTCATCTCCAGAAGTCTCTGTGGAACCCGCGGTTAGGGTCTGGTTCCCACTGAAGGTGCTCGGCACATCTGTGTCCCGAGTCATCTGGGAGGCAGCCATGGGGATGCGCTGAGCAGAGCGGCTCATATACTGGTCCCATAAAGACACCTCCATTTCTTCCTCGGGAGCCAGGCCAGAGCTCTGTCCTTGTCCACAGGCCTCTCCTGAGCGCTGCCTTGACCCAGGGCAGTCACGGACACACAGACGTTGGTCACATTACTAGGCAGATCCGGATCACTGGCCTGGTTCTGGGTTGGCTTGTTTGGGCCGGCCTGAGCCTGGAACCCTGGAGACCCAGGGATCTGTGTCTCCTCAAGGAGCTGACGGAGAATGTGCTGGCCCTCGGGGCCATATGGAGACTGGCTGGGCTCTGGGCAGTCAGAGGAGCACAGAGCTGTGGTGGAGACACCGCTGCATCTGCTGCCTCATAGGTCTCAAGAAACTCCTCAAGAGTCTCAAAGAAGTCCTGAAAGGTTCCCGAGGTCTTCTCTTGGCTGTTGCTCTCCATGGTTGAATCCTGAAAAGAGAGAATGAAAATCAGAGCCCGTTCAGCCTCCAGGCTGCCCCACACCACCGAATTCCTTTCCCTCCCCACTACTGATGCTTTTCTAGTCTAACACCCAATTTCTATTCTTGAAACCCCAGTTTTTCTCTCCACTACCCTCCCAGGCTCTGCACTGATTCCATCCTGTGTACTACCCACAACCAGTTAGAGTGAGAGTTCTGAAATGAATTCTTCCTGTGCTATGATGTTGTAGCACTGGACAGGGCAGTATGAACTCTGGGCTCTGACACAGTTGATGGAGATTCATGTCAGGGGATGGAGGAGTGGGGGGATGGTCAGATATTAAAAACAGTTTGTCACTGGGGGCCAAAGTTTAGAGCAGGTAGGGCTGTCATCTCACATGTGGAAACCCTGGTATTGATTCCCTACACCCAACATGTCCCTGATTCTTGATGGAATGTTCCCTGACCATATATAGGAATATTAGATTTAAAAATTTTCATTTTTGGTACATATTTGCGTATTTCACGAGTTCAATGAACTGATATACCCATGTCGTTATCAGGATTACTTGGTTAAAAACAGTATCCTAGTGAAAAAAGTGCAAAAGCCATTATCTAGACCAGGGTTTCTCCCCAAGAGAGTCCATGGATATTCCAAAAAAGTCAAGATAAAGACTAGTCAGCCCACAGGTAGGACAGG
Organism: Cryptotis parvus; assembly: GCA_021461705.1. Lineage (NCBI taxonomy): Eukaryota > Metazoa > Chordata > Mammalia > Eulipotyphla > Soricidae > Cryptotis > Cryptotis parvus. Next base: position 29,482 of record JAJIBD010000226.1, read on the forward strand.
CAGGGCTGCAGAAGGTAATGTTTGCAGAGCCCACATCTGCAAATGCTAGGGAGAACGCATTTTCTTGTTCATCCCAGCATGGCTTTTGGTAGTGCCCTTGCCTGCTTTTGCTCTGGACACACTTCAGAAGAAAAAAAAGTATGGGCCCAGAGTATAGCATATCATGTAAGGCATTTGCCTTGCATGCACTGAACCAGGTTTGATCCTGGCATCTTGGCATCCCATATGGTGCCCTAAACACTGCAAGGAGTAATTCCTGAGTGAAGAGCCAGGAATAACCCCTGAGCATTCATCCATTGTTGGTGGGAATGTAAACTGGTACTGCCTTTTTGGAAAACAATATGGACATTCCTCCAAATACTAGAAATTGACCTCCCATTTGACCCAGCCATACCACTCCTAGGAATATACCCTGGAAAGCCAAAAACACCCAACGGAAACACCATCCCTACTTTTATATTCATAGCTGCATTATTCACAATAATCAAAATCTGGAAACAACCAGAGTGCCCTAAAATTATGACTGGATAAAGAAACTATGGTATATCTACACATTGGAATACTATGCAGCTGTTAGGAAAAAAGAAGTTATGAAATTTGCCTATAAATGGATGGACATGGAGAGGATCATGTTGAATCAAATTAATCAGAAGGAGAGAGACAGATCTAGAATGACTGCATTTATTTCTATGACATAAACATAAATATTTATGTTTATTTAATGTACCCTGCAGCAATCTTTTTGAAATCCGGCCCAGGCATGCTGATCCAGAGGCTCACAGACATGGGGCAGAACTGCTATTGGTTCTCACTCTGCCCAGCCGCTCATGAGGCACCCGGGAGGGATGGCGGGTTCTAGCCCTAGCCCGCCACCCCAGCAGAGCGCTCACAACAAGCCAGACGACCCCACACTCCTTGAGGGCCCTCCATTTTCCACATCCGGATGTCCCCCTCGTGAGTACTCCACCTAGCACTAGCCTATCACAGCCCAGCTCGCGCGGCTCCTTGCGGCCGCGCAGCTCATAAATAAATGCTGGATTTTGAGATGACTACAAGAGTATGCTACCCGCACGCCAAAGCCTGGCAGACTACCCATGTTGTATTTGTTATGCCAAATACCAGTAACAATTATACACCTCATTCCCATGACCTGATGGAATGGTTTGAGGCTCTTTATGTTCTGGAGCAAGCAGGAGCCCTTGGGCTCTACTTGTATGAGACAGGTCATATGGAGATGTTACTGGTGCCCGCTTGAGCAAATTGATGATGAACGGGAAGACAGTGATACAGTGAAATATAAATATATATATGTATATATACATATATATGTATATATATATATATATATATAAATATATATATATGACCGGTTCTAGCCCTGGCCCGCCAGCCCAGCAGAGCCTTGCAACAAGCCAGACGACCCCCACTCCATGAGGGACTCCATTTTCCACATCCGGACTCTCTCTCGTCAGAACAACACCCAGCAGACCAGCGTATCACAGCCCGGATCGCGTCGCTGAGCGGTTCATCAATAAATGCTGGACTTAGAGATGACTACAAGAGTATGCTACCTGCACGGCAGAGCCTGGCAAGCTACCTGTGTTGTATTTGATATGCCAAATATCAGTAACAATTATAGACCTCATTCTGGAATGGATTGAGGCTCTTAATGTTCCTGGAGCAAGCAGATGACCTTGGGCTCTACTAGCATGAGACAGAACATATGGAGATGTTACTGGGGCCCGCCCAGCAAATCGATGATGAACGGGAAGACAGTGATATATATATATATATATATATATACATATACATATTATGATACCAATATCCAAGATTAGGCAAAAAGTGGACCAGGAGGTCTTGCCAACGGTGGAAACTACCACAAATGGGTGGGAGCAGAAGTTAGATAGCACAGAGAAAGGAACAGTGTGCCAATAATTGTCAAAAGTTTATTACAATTCACAACATGTAAGACAGGGAAGAGAGAAAGAGAGAGAGAAAGAGAAAGAGAGAAAAGAGGTGGAGAACCTTCCACGGAGGCAGACTAGGGAAGGGGGCGAGGAATCGGGGACTTTATTGGTGGGAAATAGGAACTGGTGGAGGGATGGGTGCTGAAACACTATGGCCGAAACCCAAACATGAACATTTTTGTAATTGTTAATTTTTTTAAATAAATAAAAAAATAAAAACAATATCCAAGTGGAAAAAGTGTAAAAGTCATTTTCTAGACCAGGGTCTCTCCCCAGACTCCATGGATATTCCAAAAAGTCACCATAGAGACTAGTCAAACCACAGGTAGGACAGGCAGGGCTGCAGAAGGGAAAGTTTGCAGAGCCCACATCCGCAGACACTGGTGTGGGTGGTGCCTGAATGCCCTAAAGGCCCAGCAACCAGCTAGTCCAGAGACTTTTCTAGTAGCATCCCAAAGTCAAGGATCTATGATGAGTCTCAATTTATCTAGAGGAAACAGGTCCAGACAGGTAAAGTGTGTTGTGCAAAGGTCTTATTGGTCCCTTTCTTTTTTTTTCCCAATTTGATTGGAGTGTTGTTTTCTGAACCTGGGCGTGTACTAAGGACATCATACACACAAGGCAGTGCTCTATTAGTGAGGTGGAAGATTTCATTCTAACTAGATCAGTGTGCCTTAATCAGGAAGACCTTTTCCTAGAGACCACCCATGAGAACCCCCAGAGCCTCCTGAGATGCACCATGGACAACAAAGCTTCCAGGACCCTCCCCACAAGCAGTTTCCTGAGGCAGAGGCAGGAGCTAAATCTCAGGGGTGTGATCTGGCCAGGAGCCTTCCAGGGCAGTGTGTGCTGGACCTGCCAACAGCCCCAGGGGGCGTCTGACACTGGGTCAGTTTCCCCGCTAGGGGCAGTGTGCTGCTTTCTGCAGCTACATATTCCTGTGATAGGTTCACTTATAATTTGACCACAGCGAGAGTTTTGTGATAATAAATTTTGTTGTACTGATTATTAGTGCCAACATTTCCCACTGTTAGTGTAACCATAAGCAAAACCCTGCGAGGAGGGACTAGAAACCAAGTCAGGGCATCGTGCTGTAGGCGCCTGCACCTCCCGGGTTCTCTAAGCGGGCAGGAAGGAGGGGGACAAACAGACCTCCACAATATGAAAAATAACCAATGGCAGAAATCTAGGAAGATTCTCAGTGGTAGAGCAATTGCCTTGCCTGTGTTAGGCCCTAATTGGATTGCAAAAAAAAATTTTTTTTTAAGCAAAAAGGAGGAAAACATGTCCCTGTCCTTGATGGAGACCACACATCTGGTCAGTAGTACCCGTCCTTGATGGAGACCACACATCTGGTCAGTAGTACCCGATCCTGGCCAGGAGAAAGCAATTCCTTGCTTATATCACCATGGCTTTTGGTCTGTGCCCTTGCCCTGGACACAGTAAGGAATTTTAAAAAATGGGAAGAAAAATATAAACAAAGGGAGGAAAATAGTTTTCAAGGGCCAGGGAAATATCTGAAGGACATAGCGAAAACCACAATTCCGAAGTTCAATCCTGGAATACGGAGACGACCGGAAAAAAATGAGACAGGAAGCAGTCCCGCCCTCCTCCCACCAAAACAAACACACACACATACACACATGAGGCAGTTGTAGAACCACTCAGCACCACAGTTATGGCCCTTCCCTGCATCTCAAATACAATAAGAAAATGACACTACAGAAAACTTCAGGAAGTGCTAAACCAACCAACTAAAGTTGTTGAAGCAAAGTCAACTTGCCTTAGCGCTTACAAGAAGCTGCTGGGTCACACCAGACCTCAGAACGTATTTCCCTGTTCATCCCAGCATGGCTTTTGGTTGTGCACTTGCCTGGTTTTGCCCTGGACACACTGTGGAAGAATTCCCCCCCCCAAAAAAATGGTATGGGGTGGTAGTTATAGCACATTGCATAAGGCATTTGCCTTGCATGCACTGAACCAGCTTTGATCCTGGCATCAAGGCATTCCATATGGTGCCTTGAACACTGAAAGCAGTAACTCCTGAGTGAAGAGCCAGGAATAACCCCTGAGCATCGGGGTTGTGACCCAAAAAGAAAAAAAATAGGAAAAGGAAAAAAGAAATGAAAAGGAAGAAAACATAGTTTTCCGGGGCCAGGGAAAACTCTGAAGATACAGTGTCAACCAGAATTCCGAAAACAATCCAGGAATTCCGAGATGCCAGAGGAAACTGAGAGACAGGAAGCAGCCCAGCCCTACCCTCACCCAAAACAAACACACACAAACATCCAAACAGGAGGCAGTTGTAGAACCACTGAGCACTACTGGTTATGCCTCTTCCCTGAGTCTCAAATATTACAAGAAAATGACACTACAAAAAAACTTTTAGTAAAAGATAAATTAATTGACCAAATAACTTTTGAAGCAAAGACAACCCGACCTCAGCACTTACGACTAGCTGCTGGGTTCACACTGGACCTCAGACACCCAAATCGACCCCACAGTCCCATGCTTAGATCCTAGGACCCCCCTAATATATTAATAGGGATACTGTAGGCAGTGTTCCAAAGCCACATTAGGGGAACTGGGGGGTTCCCACCTCCAGGGAGCAGCAGTTTAGGGTCTTCCCACTAGGTAAGTTTTATTTTGATTTTATTTCTAAGTTTGTCCTGAAATGACCGTAAATGATGGATCACACCCAGCACAATGGAATAGATAAACTGGGGTTATATTTGTTTTTCATCCATCCTTCCATATATCTATCCATCCATCCATAATCCACCCACCCACCCCCCATTCACCCATCCAGCCATCTATCAATCCATCCATCCGTCCATCCATCCAACCATCCACCCACGCACCCCCATCCATGTCCCCATCCATCCATCCATCCATCCATCCATCCATACATCCATCCATCCATCCATCCATACATCCATCCATACATCCATCCATCCTTACATCCACCCACCCACCAGTTCATCCATCTGTCCGTCCATCCTTCCGTCCGTCCCGTCTGTCCATCCGGTCCATCCATCCATCCATCCATCCATCCATCCATCTATCCATCCATCCACCCATCCACCCACCCATCCACTGGCGGTGATCAGTGGTTGCTCCTGGATCTGCACTCAGGAATCACTCCTCAAAATGCTTGTGGGACCATATGGGATGCCAGGGACTGAACTTGCGTGTGCCCTTACAAGACAAACACCCAACCCCCTCTGTTATCACTCTGGTCCCTTGTGATGACTAAAGTAGGGAACCCGGCATATCGTGCATGCTCAGACCCTTCTCCCATTCCCAGCCTCCTTCATTCGTCATTTTCCTCTACCCGCGCAGCCCTATGCCTCTCGGCACCACCTCTCAGTACTGATTTTTAGCAGTATTCTGGGAAATTGGGTACCAGCCGCACAGCGCTCAGGTCCTCAGAGAGGCCCCAAGGACTGATGGTCAGTCAGAGCCCACCCTGCAACATCTCCATCCCAGGCCCCAACCGAACTGACCAAGAAAGGGCAAGCACTTGGGGGATGCTCAGACTATGCAACCCAGAGAAGAGCAATAATCCGTTACGCCTTAATTCCCTACTCCTGTAACAGTCGAACCCCCATGGCCCTTAGTGGTGTCCACCAACTAATCATCCCAGGACCTACTCTCACACCTCAACCGAGTTCATTTAGTGACTCACCATGTGAGCCAGAGAGCGCAGTGCTGCCAACCCTTCAGTGGACAAGTCTGCACAGAGGGTTGGGGGCGCTGCTCTGGTCTTTTATAGCCCTTTGGTCTCACGTGATACTCGGCAGAGGGAGGGGGCTCTGATTGCTCGCATTAGATAGGCCAGATATTTGGAGGCGTGTCATGGGGCCCCTGACAGGTGACTGGCTGCCCACCTGCAGTAACAGGAGCTGCAGTGAGCAAAAATACTTTTCATGCTAGCAGTACTGGGGACCCTAAGGCGAAGGGAAGCCATTCTCAAGAAGGCTCACAGTTCCTTCTCAGAAGAACCCATGAGGTGGTTTTCGTGCTGTTATTTTTCAGGTGCACAAACTGATTTATAAAGCTGTTCATAATACAGTTGTTTGAGGCATTTATTGTTCCCGCACCAATCCCACCACTAGTGTGACCTTCCCTCCACCACGTCCCCAGTTTTCATCCCCACGGATGCCTGCCCTTTTGGCAAGCACAGAATGGTTTCCGTCATGTTGGTTGTCAGTACACACACTAACACAGAAACCACTCTTGCTTTAATATCCCTTGCAGTCTGGGTTGTTGCTGGAATGGGCGGGGCCCCAGGTGCTCAGGCTTCTGAGGCTTCAAAGCCTTGCTGGCTCTCCCAGGCGACCTATCAGCTGTGGTGTCAGTGTTGTTGGCTACACTGCTCATTACTTTGATTGACAACAAGGAATTTTCAGAAAATACATACATGAAATTCCTGTTTTGATAATTCTTATATATAAATGGTGTCAGTCAAGGACCCCACCGTCCCCAGTTTGAGGGCTGTGGAGCTGGTTGGTGCAGGACTTTCTGTGTTTTGGCTTTACTCTTTGAGTTTCATGGTCCTCTTTAATTTCCCTCTGCCAGGACTGTGAGATATGGTGCTGCACGTCTGAGCCCTGTGCATGGCAGCACTCCTGAGTGGAATGATTTGGTGCTGTGGCGAGTCACTGAGATTCAGTTGTAGAGCAGGAACTTTCCTATCATGGGAAATGTGGTGTGTGAGTGGGCGAGAGGGGGCTGCTGGTCCTTTTGCAATCTGCCCACCCCCATTCTGAGAAGGCCCTAATGTGTTGAGCCCACATCTGTCTACCTGCTTGTATTCAGTCTCTTGACACTCTTTTCCTGATTGCTTCCAGATCTGGGCATTCCTATCCTGGAAGATGTAAATATCTTTCAATTGTAAGTTTATCTACTCTTCTTCCTTCTCAGAAGTTTACAATTTTGTATTCAAAATTTGTATTATTATTTGAGGTCTATATTATAGACCTCATTCCCATGACCTGATGGAATGGAATGGTTAGAGGCTCTTTATGTTCCTGGAGCAGGATGATGCCCTTGGGCTATCTCACCTGTGACAGGACGTATTGAGATGTTACTGGTGTCTGCTCTAGCAAACCAACTGTTTGGGATTCAGAGAAGCAGCTGCATCTCAACACTGATCACAGCCACTGGGAGTCAGGATTTTCATTGGATGCATTAACACAGGGGTCATTTCTCTCTCCCCTGTGGGTGGAATGGCTTCTGGGGAGGGGCACAAACTTGGTGGGGCACATTGGGGAACCTGATGAGACTGGGCTTCACGGTGTCATATGGATGTTTGCATTCCCACAGGGACAGTGCATATGATTGGGGCGACTTCAAGCAAGGTGAATACTTCAACAGTTGTAGTGTTTCTCCTCCCTTCTTAGCTACTTATAAGCAATGTTTTACATTTTTTCTTTATTTTATTAAAGCAGCTGATTTACAAAGTGTTTAAAAGTTGAGTTTTATTTTTAACTGAATCACAGTGACATACACAGTTTACACAGTCTGAAAGTTTTCATGATTGGGTTTCAGTCATAATGTTCTAGGCATCGTTCCTTCACCAGTGTGCATTTCCCAACACCAATGATCCGTGTCCCTCCCTGCACTCCACCATGGTCCTCTCTGACAGGCACTTTTCCTCCTTAATTGCCTCACTTGGTCCCTGTTGTTACTGTCTCTTCCCTATCACTGTGTCTATTAGTGATTCTAGAAGTGGGCACATTTTGCTCTCAAATGTAAGGGTACTTTTGCATGCTAAATCTCCTACGGCACCCTTCAAATTCCATAGCTGCTCTTACCAGATGAGAGACACACAGGTTAGTTACTCCGATGCCCTTTCAGGGCTCTTTCCCTGGCTTGGCTCCTGTATTGACAAAAGAACCACACCATGTCCCACCCTACCCACCCACAGAGGTCTTTACAGGGGTGGAACATCCTGGCAACTCCTTAACCTCCCATGAGGCCCAAGTTTGCTGAGAGGTGAGGCTGGCCTGCGGCAAGTAGCTCTGGGCTTCCTGATCTTGGTTCCTCTCTGAATTGCTCACTGTGGGCACATCTTCAGTGGCAGGCATGTGACGTCTCACTGGGGCAGTGAGTCATACTGATTGAAATGTTGTCTGCAATAATTATAGCTCTATCTTCATTTCTATTCCTAAAACTTTTCTAAAGTGCGGTTCATTTCAGTGGTAGGGTGACTCCAACTTGGCCTCACACCTGAGAGCGAATTGCTCCTCCTATTCCATTAGATGTCTCAACTATGAAGTTAAACTATTCTATTATTATAAAGAACCTGCTATGGAGGTGGGCTTGGGGAGGGGGAGGGAACCGGGGGACATTGGTGGTGGGAGATGGGCACTGGTGGAGGGGATGGGTGCTGGAACACTGTATGACCAAAACCCAAATATGAACATCTTTGTAATTGTGTATCTCATGGTGGTATAATAAAATACTTTAAAAAAATGAAAAAGAACCACATTCTATTCTTTCCTGCCTTTTTAACAAAATCATTTAAAGTAATTTTGGTATGTTTAATTTTTTGGTGTTGATTTTTTGGCACCACCCAATGGTTCTTAGGGTCTGGCTGACTCCTGCTCTCTGCTCCAGGATCACTCTGCAGTCTTGGGGGGAACATATGGTCTATCTGGGATCAAAACCACGTCAGCTATAAGCAAGGCAAATGGAATTTAAAGTAATTTTTGTATGTAGTCTTAGGATACCAAACTCATTTTCTTCTTCTTCTTCCTCTTCCCTTCCATTTATTTATGTTACTTGAAAGCATATTTTTAATTAATATTTTATTATACCACCGTGAAATATACAATTACAATGTTGTTTGTGTTTGGAGGTTTTGGTCACATAATGTTCCAGCACCGCCCTCCACCAGTGCCCATTTCTGCCACCAATGTCCCCAATTCCCCCTACCCTCCCATAGCTTGCCTCCATAGCAGTTTCTTTATCTCTTTTCTCTCTCCTCCTCTCTCTTTTCTTTCTCTTACATATTGTGGGTTGCAACACATACAATTAGAGGCCATCATGTGCATTTTTGCCTGTATTTAATGCTCAGTTCTAGGTTGGCATTAGCCCTTTCAACTTTTATTCGTACATGATCCCTTCTCTGTCTTACCTAACCTCTGACTCCCACACGTTTGTGGTAATTTCCACTTTTGGTAAGACATCCTGGTCCACATGGAAGCATATTTTTTATCTTTTTTTACTTTTTATTTAATTACATAACCATGATATACAAAATAATTGAGAGTTGAGTTTAGGCATACAATATTCCAACACCAATCCCACCACCAGTGTCACCTTCCTCAACCATGTTTCCGTCTTCTCTCCCCACCTCTACCTCACACTCCCGCCTGTCACCTTGAAAGCACATCACAAAGTTCCGGTGGTTGCAGCTTAGATATCATGTTTTCAGAGTTTTTGACCCTGTATTTGAATATATGGTAATATCATTCTCAGAACCAGTATGACTGAAGCTACAATCCCTGTTCAGCCATTACTTCTTTCTTTTGGTGGGGGGGGTCACACACAGCGATGCTCAGGGGTTACTCCCAGCTCTGCACTCAATTACTCCTGGCAGGTTTGGGGGACCACATGGGATGATGGGGATCGAACACAGGTCAGCTGCATTCAAGCCAAACTCCCTCCTGTGGTACTAACACTCTGGCTCCCCATTACTTCTCTTTCTCTTCTTTTTTCCTTCCCCCCTTAATTTCATTCCTTCTCTAGCTTCTTCAGCCATTATCTCTGGGATCAAGGGTGATCAGCATCCCCTCTTCACTGCAATACATTCTTCACCCAATATTCTATATCCCACAGATCAGGGAGATCATCTTGTGCTTGTCTTTGTTTTTCTGGCTTACATTATTCGCTACCGTAATATCATCCAGTTCCAACCAAGCTGCAGCAAATTGCATGATTTCAGCATCACCCGCAGCTGTAGTGTATTCCTTGTGTTTATACATGACATCTTCATAATCCACTTATCCGTCATCAGACACCAAGGATATTCCTTAGCTATTGTATAAATGCAGCAATGAATAATGATTGCACACATCCTTTTGAATGAATAGTTTTAAGTCCCGGGAGGTATATATCCAGAAGTGAAATTGCTGGGTCATATAGCAGTATTTGTTATGGCAAATACCAGTAACAATTATAGACCTCATTCCCATGACCTGATGGAATGGTTTGAGGCTCTTTATGTTCCTGGAGCAAGCAGGTGCCCTTGGGTTCTATTTGCGTGAGACAGGACATATGGAGATGTTACTGGTGCCCGCTCGAGCAAATCGATGATGAACGGGAAGACAGTGATACAGTGATAGCAGTACAAGCAGAAGTTTACTGAGGTCGCTCCATGGTGTTTTCCACAGGGGTTGAACCAGACAACATTCCCACCAGCAGTTAGATTGGATTAGGTTGGCCCGTTGTGATCCCCTGCCCCCAAATATTTTATTTCAATAATTATGAATCCCTGTCCCAGTGAGGGTGCACCTTGTCACCAAGGGAGATGTGGCCACACAGGCCTATCAGTGGCCCAGAGCAGGACCAAGGTCTGGGAGCCCAGAGCCGCTGGCCTCAGGACAACCTCACCTCTCAGCACACATGGGCTTCAAAGGAGGCTCAGAAGCTTAGCTTGTCTATGCTTGGGGGCTAACACTTCTATCGGGTGCCCCATTGTGGGTCTTGGAATGTTCTTGCACACAGCAGAGACCGATAACTGTTTTGACCAGATGGATGCATCTGGGATACTTGCTCATCCAGCCTCGTTTTCTGAGGGAGCCATCTGTGAGGAGGGTTCTGGAAGCTTTTTTTTTTTTTCCATGATGTAACCCAGGAAGCTACAAATGGTAGGGATACCCCAGGAAAGTATCCAGGGAAAATGTCTTTTTTTTTTTACTTTTTCAGTCACACCCAGCAACATTCAGGGGTTACTCCTGGCTCTGCACCCAGGAATTACTCCTGATGGTGCTCTGGGACCATATGGGATGCCAGAGTTTGAACTCATCAGCAACGTGCCAGGCAAATGCCCTATGTGCTGCGCTATCAATCGGTCCCGTGTCTTCTTCATTAAGGCTCTTTGGGCCCCGGGACTCAGATCAGCCTAGTGAGATTGAGTCTTACTGTCACTGCTAGAGACTTAACTTGAGTCTACGATGCCCTGGGTTTGTTGCTGGTACAAAAAGAAAACAAACAAAAACGTCCTTCAAACTCTGGGGTAGGAAATCCACTCTGGCGCTCACTTCACCTATCTGGGCCTCCTTCCTCTTCCACTAATTGGAATTTATCTTGGCTCCTGGCTTTCAGGGCTAGGCGGACTCTGAAATGTGATACTATTTCAAATACTTCATTGCTTTATTTAAATCTTTAAGATGTGTTTGGAGCTCTAGTCGTTCTAGAACTCTCTGGACCAGCTCTTTGGAGGGCCGGTAGCTCATTCACTACCATTCTCAACGGGGTCTCAGCTTTCTCCACATGTGGCCCGTCCAAGCACGCTCTCTCCTTCTGTGGCCCTCCCCAACCTACCTGTGGTCAACGAATTTCCGGTGTGGGCCCTTGAAATATCCGGGAGTCCCTGGGGGAGAAACACTGGTTTTGATAAGGGCTTCTTCCAATTTTTTCACTCTTTTTGTTTAAAGTTTATTTTCTTTTTTTCACCGGAACACATCTAACAAGATTGGAGTTTTCCTTTTTGTTTTTATGTCATTTATGGTATTGTTCAGGTCTATTTTTAAAAAAAACTTTTTTAAAATTTATTTTATATTTTAAATTTTAAATTAATATTTTATTATACCACCGTGAGATGTATAATTACAAAGTTGTTCATGTTTGGGGGTTTCGGTCACGCACTGTTCCAGCACCCATCCATCCACCAGTGCCCATTTCCCACCACCAATGTCCCCGATTCCCTCCCCCTCCCCTAGCCTGCCTTTATGGCAGGTTCTTTATCTCTTTTCTCTTTCTCCCTCCCTACCTCTCCTCCTTCCCTTCTTCCCTCCCTTCCTCCCTCCCTCCTTCCCCCTCTCTCTCTCCCTCTCTCTGTCTCTATCTTCCTTCTCTTACATATTGGGATTGTATACCTACACTTAGAGGTTATCATGTGTAACTTTTTGCCTGTATTTAATGCTCAGTTCTAGGTTGGTATTAACCTTTTCGACAATTATTAGCACATTGTTACCTTCTCTGTCTTACCTAGCCTCTGACTTCCACACGTTTGTGGTAATTTCCACCCTTGACACGACCTCCTGATCCATGTTTTGCCTGACCTTGGATATTGGTATCATAATATATATATATATTTATGTCATGCAAATAAATGCAGTCATTCTATATCTGTCTTTTTCCTTCTGACTAATTTCACTCAACATGATCCTCTCTCATGTCCATCCATTTATAGGCAAATTTCATAACTTCATTTTTACTAACAGCTGCATAGTATTCCATTGTGTAGATGTACCAAAGTTTCTTTATCCAGTTCTCGGGCATACTGGTTGTTTCCAGAATTCCACAAGATTCTGGCTTCTAAATAGTGCTACTATGAAAATAAAAATAGGGATGGTGTTTCTGCTGAGTGATTTTGGCTTCCCAAGGTATATTCCCAGGAGTGGTATGGCTGGGTCAAAAGGGAGCTCAATTTCTAGTCTTTGGAGGAATGTCCATATTGTTTTCCAGAAAGATTGTACCAGTCGACATTCCCACCAACAATGGATGAGAGTCCCTTTTTCCCGCATCCACGCCAGCACTTGTTTATACCCTTTTGGATATGGGCCAGTCTCTAGTGGTGTGAGGTGATATCTCATTGTTGTTTTGATTCACATCTCTCTGATGATTAGTGATGATGAGCATTTTTTCATATGCCTTTTGACCATTTGAATTTCTTCCTTGCTGAAGTTTCTGTGCATTTCTTCTCCCCATTTCTTGATGGGGTTGGCTCTTTATTCTTGTAAAGTTCTACCAGTGCCTGATAAATCCTGGATATTATCCCCTATCAGATGGGTACTGGGTGAATATTCTTTACCACTCTGTGGACTGTCTTTGTTTCTTGGTCACTGTTTATTTTGAGGTGCAGAAGCTTTTTAGTTTTATGAAGTCCCGTATGTTTATCTTTGCTTCTAGTTGCTTCCTTAGTGGTGTTTCATCTTTGAAGGTGTCTTTAGCTTCAATGTCTTGAAGGGGTTTTCCTATATTTTCTTCAATCTGATATTGAGATATTTAATCCATTTTGATCGATTTTTGTGTATGGTGTTAGACAAAGGTCCAAATTCATTTTTTTACGTGTAGCTGTCCAGTTTTTCCCAGCACCACTTGTTGAAGAGGCTTTCTTCACTCCATTTTGCGCTCTTTGCACCTTTATCAAAGATTAACTGATCATGTTTTGAGGGTGGGTGTCAGGATACTCAATTCTATTCCATAGGTACACAGGTCTGTTTTTATTCCAATACCACGCTGTTTTAATTACTACTGATTTGTAGTACAGTTTGAGGTTGGGAAAGGTGATGCCTCCCATCTTCTTTTTCCCGAGGATTGCTTTAGCTATCCGTTGGGTTTATTATTCCATACGAATTTCAGGAGTGTTTGGTCAATTTCTTTGAAGAATGTCATGGGTATTCTTATAGGGACTGCATTGAATCTGCAAAGCTCTAGGGAGTATTATCATTTTGATAATGTTAATTCTCCCCACCTGTGAGCAGGGAATGTGTCTCCATTTTCCTCAAGTCCTCTTTTATTTCTGATAGCAGTGTCTTGTAGTTTTCTTTGTATAGGTCCTTTACACATGGTTAAGCTGATTCCTAAGTATTTGATTTTCTGTGACACAATTGTGAATGGAATCGATTTCTTAATATCCCTTTCTATCTTTCATTATTTGTATGTAGGAAAGTCACTGACTTTTGGGTATTGATTTTGTACCCTGCCACTCTACTATAAATATCTATTGTTTCTAAGAGTTTTGGGACCGAGAGTTTAGGGTTCTCTAGGTATAATATCATGTCACTTGTATCACTGTCTTCCCTTTGATCATCAACTTGCTTGAGTGGGTAAATGTCATGTCATCTGTGAGTAATGATAGATTGATTTCTTCCTTGCCTGTCTGGATGCCCTTAATGTCCTTTTCCTTCTTTGACTGCTATGGCAAGTACTACCAGCACTATATTGAATGAAAGAGGTGAGATTGGGCAACCTTGTCGTGTCCCTGATCTTAAGGGGAAGGCTTACAATTTTCCCCATTGAGAATGATACTCGCTGTGGGCTTTTGGTAGATGGCTTTAACTATATTGAGGAAGGTTCCTTCAATTCCCATTTTCTGGAGGGTTTAATCATGAACGGGTGTTGGATCTTGTAAAATGCTTTCTCTGCATCTATTGTTCTGATCATATGGATTTTATTTTTCTCTTATTGATATGTATTATGTTAGATTGACTTGCGATTATTGACCATCCTTGCATTCCCAGGATGAATTCTACTTGGTCATGATGTATAATCTTTTTGATGAATCTTTGGATTCTGTTTGCTAGTATTTTGTTGAATATCTTAGCATCTGTGTTCATCAAAGGAGATTGGTCTAATTTTCTTTCTTTGTGTTGTCTCTCCCTGCTTTGGGTATCAGGGTGATATCTGCCTCGTAAAAAGCTGTTTGGAAGTGTTTCCGTTTCTTCTATTTCCTGCAAGAGCTTGAAAAGGCAGGCAATAGGTCCTCCTTATGTTTGTTAGAATTCACTAGTTTATCCATCTGGACCTGAGCTTTTGTGTTTGGGCAGACTTTTTAATTCCTGTTTCAATTTCCTCTTTTGTGATAGGCTTATTCAGGTGTTGCAGATCTTGTTTCAGCTGTGGAAGGTTATAGGACTTCAGGAATTTATCCATTTCTTCTAGGTTCTCATGTTTCATGGCATACAGGTTCTCAAAGTAATCTCTGATTATCTTTTGGATTTCTGTCCTTTCTGTTGTGATGTCAGCATTTTCATTTCTGGTTCTGTTTATTTGGGTTCTCTCTTTCCCTGTTCTTACAAGTCTTGCCAGTGGCTTGTCGATCTTGTTTATTTTTTCAAAGACCCACCTCTTGGTTTCATTAATCTTTTGAATTGATATTTTTGGATTTCCAGCTCGTTGATTTCCTAAATTTTATCATTTCCTTCTTTCTGCCTGGGTTGGGCTCTTTTTTGTGGTCTTTTTCTAATATTTTGAGCTGAACTCAGTTTATTTTTGTGAGCCCTTTCTTCTTTCCTGATGAATGCTTGCAGAGCTGTGAACTTTCCTCTTAACACTGCTTTCGCTGTGTCCCACAAGTTCTTATAGTTGGTGTCTTCATTTTCATTTGTTTCCAAGAACATTTGGATTTTCTGTTTGATTTCTTCTATGGCCCTTGCTTGTTCAGCAGTGAGCTGTTCAGTTTCCAGGTGTTTGGTTTGACTCCCTGCTTCTGTGTATGGTTAACTTCTATTTTTAGTGCATCATGGTCTGAATAGATAGCTGACACACTTTCTATCTTTTTTATTTTATTGAGGTATGCTTTGTGACTCAGCATGTGGTCTATCTTGGAGATTGTTCCATGTGCACTGGAGAAAAATGTGTATTCAGCTTTTTTTGGGATGAAAAGCCCTGAATATATCAATTAGCTCTCTTTCTTCCATTTCTTCCTTCAGGACCAGTATTTCTCTATTGAGTTTCAGTCTCATCGATCTATCCATAGTTGATAAAACAGTGTTGAAGTCACCAACTATTATTGTGCTACTGTTAATGTCTTCTTTGAAGTTTATTTTGTTTTAAGCATTTTGTTGGCCCTTCATTGGGTGCATATATGTTTAGTAGTGTGATTTCTTCCTGATATAATACCCCTTAATTATTAGGAAATGGCCTTCATTGTCCCTTTTAACCTTTTTCAACCTGAAGTCTATATTGTCAGATACTAGTATGGCCACACCGGCCTTTTTTGGAGGAGATGTTTGTGGAGAATGATCTTTCAGCCTTTGACTTTAAGTCTGTGTTTGCTCTGATTATTCAGATGTGTGCTTCTTGTAGGCAACAGAATGTTGGATTCAGTTTTCTAATCCACTTTTTCACTCTGTGTCTCTTAATTGGTGCATTTAGACCATTGACATTGAGAGAGATTATTTTCATCAGATTTTGTGCCATCATTCTGTTTAAACTTTTTGAATTCCGTCTTATTTTTTACAGTAGACCCTTCAATCCTTCTTCTAAAGTTGGTTTTGAGTCTATGAAGTTCCTGAGTTTTGTTTATCCATGAAGTTGTGTATCTTTCCTTCACATCTGAATGTAAGCCAGGTAAAGAATTCTTGGTGAGGCCTGCAGTTCATTTAGCCTTTTCACAATATCCCACCATTGTTTTCGGGCTCAGAGTGTTTCATCTGAGAAGTCCTGTTTTTGGCTCTGTGCACAGAGATCAATCCTGGCAGGGCTTGGTGGATCATATTTAGTGCAGGAATTGAACCTGAGTTGGTGAGAACGTGGCAAACACGCTACATCTATCTATCACTCTATTGTCACTCTGGCTAACTACCCAAGAAACTTCATTTATTACTATTATTATTATTATTAAAATTTTTATTATACTGCTATGAGACATACAATTATAAAGATGTTCATGTTTGGTTTCAGTCATACAGTGTTCCAGCACCCATACCTACAGCAGTGCCCACTTCCAAACACCAATATCCCCTGATTCCCTCCCCTCTCCTCCCCAGCTAGCTATTATGGCAGGCACCTTGCTTTTTCTCTCTGTCTGTCTGTCTCTCCCTGTTCTTACACAAGTGAGTTGCAATACATATATTTAGGAGGTTATCATGTATATCCCTATGCCTATGTTCAATGCTCAGTTCTAGACTGATATTATCATTCTCTCTTTTTTTGGGGGAGAGGGTCAAACCCAGCAATGCTCAGGGGATATTACTGTCTCTGCACTCAGGAATTACTCCTGACGGTGTTTGGGCACCATATGGGATGTCGGGGAATTGTACCTGAGTCAGCCATGTGCATGGCAAATGCACTACCCGCTGACTATAGCTCTGGCCCGATATTAGCATTTTCAACTATTATTAGTACAGTCTTCCCTTCCCTGTCTTACATAACCTCTGACACCTACACACTTGCAGTAGATTCCACTCACTGACAAGACCTCCTTATCCATGATCTGCCTGGTCTTGGATATTTGCATCATTCTACTTTTTATGTCCTGCAAATAATGCAGTCATTCTATGTCTGTCTTTTTTCCTTCTTTCTAATTTCACTCAGCGTGATTCTCTCCATGTCCATCCATTTATAGGCAGATTTCATGACTTCCTTTTCCTAACAACTGCATAGTATTCCACTGTGTAGTTGTAGCCACAGTTTCTTAATCCGGTTGTCTGTTCTCAGGCACTCTGGTTGTTTCCTATTCTGGCTATTGTGAATAGTGCTGCTATGAACATAGAAGTGTAGTTGGCATTTCAGCTGTGTGTTTTTGGCCAGCCAGGTTATATTCCCAGGAGTAGTATGGCTGGGTCAAGTGAGAGCTGAATTCCTTGTTTTTGAAGGAATGTCCATATTGTTTCCCCAAAAGGCTGGACCAGGTCGACATTCCCACCAACAATGGACGAGAGTCCCCTTCTCCCGCACCAGCATTTGTTGTTCTTGATGTGTGACAGTCTCTGTGATATAATATCTCATTGATGTTTTGATTTGCATCTCTCTGATGATTAGTGATGATGAGCATATTTTCATATTCTTTTTGACCATTCAATTTCTTCTTTTTGGAAATTTCTGTTCATTTCTTCTTCCCATTTTTTGAAGTGGTTGGCTATTTTCTTCTTGTAAAGTTATATCAGTATCTGATATATCCTGGATTATTAACCCCATATGTGATAGGTTTTGGGTGAATATTTTTCCCACTCTGTGGATTCTTTGTATCTTGTCTTTGTATCTTGGTCACTATTTATTTTGAGGTGAAGAAACTTTTCACTAAATAAATATATAGTCGTATATATTTATCTTTGCTTCCATTGGCTTTGTTAGTTGTTTCCATTTTTGAAGACGACTTTTGCTTCAATATCGTGGGAGGCTTTTTCCTATACTTTCTTTGATGTACTTTATGGATTAAGGTGTGATATTGAGATCTTTATTTTTTTTCCTTTTCGTGTCCACACAGCGATGCTAAGAGGTAACTCCTGGCTCTGCACTCAGGAATTACTCCTGGCAGTGCCGGGGACCATATAGGATGCTGGGGATTGAAACTGGGTCAGCTGCATGTAAGGCAAATGCTCTACCCGCTGAACTATCACTCCAGACCCAATATTGAGACCTTTGATCTATTCTGATCTGACTTTTGTTGAAGGTGTTAGACACTTAGTCACTTAGTCACTTGTCTTTCCATTGTTCATCGATTTGCTCGAGCGGGCACCAGTAACTTCTCCATTCATTGAAATCTCTACTAATTTTATCCAGACATACTGGACGGAATCAGTAGAAATTCCAGGAGGATAGTGAAGAAAGACTGTGAAATGTCAGGCAAGGGAGATGGGGGGCTAGGCTAGGAGACCATCAGCAAGATTGAGGGGGAGGATAGCAGAATTGGGTTGGAACTGAGCAGGATTCTGAATTTCTACATTTCTTCCCTCTTTCAGTATTCCACCATGGAAAACAACAGACAAGAGATGACCGCAGACCTGTTCCACGAGAAACGTGTGGACTTTCTGCAGACCACCTATGAGGCAGAAGGTCTATCTGTGCCTCAGCCCAGGCTCTGTGCTCCTCCGACTCCCCAGGGTGCGGGAAACACATGGCAGGCCCCCTATGGGCAGGGCAACCTAGATGAGTTCTACACTCCCCAGGCTCAGTGCAGTGCAAAGGAGCCAATCGAGACACAGGCAAGCGCTCTGTATCCACTCCCTTCAGGGCCCCAATTCCCTGAGCCTCTGGTTCTGGGGCATCAAGACAGCCTACTGGAGCCAACCGAGGACAAGGACCCTGCTCTGGACCAGCTCCTTGAGGAGCCAATGGAGATGCCCTCCTGGCACCAGAGCATGAGCTGCTATGCTCAGAGCAACCCCACCGCTGCCTACCAGGTGACACATGAAAGTGACATGCCGATGACCTTCAGTGGGGACCTGACCCTACCTGGGGAACCCTCAATGGTCTCTAGAGTTGCTCAGACCCTACCTATGGGAACTTTAATGATCTCTGGGGGTGATCTGACCCCAAATGGGAGCCAGACACCCTTCATGCTTGCCCAAATCCAACAGGGGCACCAGAGAGCCCTCTTGGCTCCCAGATAATGAATGGGAACCAGATGCCTTTCAGTTGGCAGCAGTCCTTAAATCACCAGGTGACCAACACTGATGCCAAAATCATGAGAAGTCAGATTGCACTTACCTTAGCCCAGCTAGGAGACTGGAGCCAGACTCTTTCAAACAGGGACCAGAAACAAAGTGGAGGCCAGATGGTCTTCTCTAGACATCGGACTCTAAATACAAGTCATATGCCCTTAAGTGAGGACATATTCATTATATTGTAAACCGAATGCCTTTAGCTACTACCCGTAGCATATGTGGTACCCAGGATCCCTTCAGAGGGGACCAGATCATCAATGGGAACCAGATGCTGATAAGCAGGAACCAGACCCACTATGGAGGCCAGACAACACAAATGACAGGGTACTAGACAATGAACTTCTCGGTTGACCAAACATTAATTGGCAGCCAGTCCCTTATTCGAAGTGATAACCAGTCTAACTATGGCATCCAGAAGGTGCAACAGGAAGTGTCATTGCTACAACCATGATATCTGGACTCAAGTGTGCATTTGGCCCAAGGACCATCTCTAGAATTGCCAAAGCCAAAAACGGTCCAGAAACAAAGATCAAAGAGGAATGCATATGATGCGAAGTACTATAAGTGCACATTCCAGGGCTGTGAGAACGCCTATTACAAGTTTTCCCACTTGCAGATCCATGAACGCCTCCACACTGGTGAGTGAGGACAAGGACAGGGTGACACACAGTTATGCCTTTTGAAAGTTTGACTTGGTTCAGATTGTCGCTCCTCCTTCTGTGCTTGGGTCCCCTGATGGCTGTAGAGAAGGTCAGCAAGTAGAAAGTGAGGGCATGTTCCTTGGGGGGCAGCATATTGGCGGCCAGAATCAGGATGGCTGGTGGAGTTGATTGTGGGGTGCTGAGAAAATGTGGAAAGACTTGTTTGTCCCTGGATCATCTTGACCTTGTCTCTCCTGCATGATCCTCCCTCAACAGCTTTCTCACACCCCTCTTAGTGTTCTTGGTCTCTCTTCCCCTCCTCCAGGTTTCCTCTTCCTCCAGCTCATGCCGCCTGTGTCTTCCTCTGTTCCAACACACCCTTCAGCCAGTGCTCAGGTGCTCCCTGTACACATGCTTATGCCTTTCCTGCCCCATTTCTTTCCCTTTCCTTTCCCATGCTACCTCTAAGAATAATAATTCTCTCTCTCTCTCTCTGCCTGGTCTAGGAGACAAGCCTTACGTTTGCGATGTGGAGGGCTGCGTGTGGAAATACCCCCCATTCTGATGAACTCAACAGACACAAGAGAAAACACACCAGAGAACGTCCGTACCTCTGTTTTGAGTGTGGCAAGGATTTTGCCCGATCTGTTTACTTAAAGGAGCAGGCAAAACTTCTCAGATGATGTTTGTCCAACTATGACCCCCAATAGCTGCGTCTCCCAGCTAAGATTGTTCTTCATCACAGAGCTACATTCTGTCTTTTATTTTGCGTATTGTATCATTGTGAGTTATTTTTTTCCTTAACTGTCTGTCACTGTCTTCCCGTTCATCATCGATTTGCTTGACCGGGCACTAGTAACATCTCCATATGTCCTGTCTCATGCTAGTAGAGCCCAAGGGCATCTTCTTGCTCCAGGAACATAAAGAGCCTCAAACCATTCCATCAGGTCATGGGAATGAGGTCTATAATTGTTACTGGTCTTTGGCTTACCAAATACGATACAGATAGCTTCCCAGGCTCTGCCGTGCGGGTAGCATAGTCTTGTAGTCATCTCAAAATCCAGCATTTATTGATGAACCAAGCGGCCGCACGAGCCGGGCTGTGATAGGCTGGTCTGCTGGGTGGAGGAATGGCAGAAGCCAAAAAAGCCCCAGCGAATATGTTACCTGATCAACGCTGAAACACCATTATATTGTAGTTCATTACAATATAATGAAAGAACTCTAGCTCTGGTCAGAACTTAGACCATAAAAGAGAACCCAGTCTCCCACCAAAGAGAGAAGATCTTCGGTGGATCATTCCTGTCTCCACCCAGCAGACTCTCTTACTCTACTAATTTTATTTGCAAAGGATGGCAGTTTATGATTTTTTTAAAGTCAAATTTTTAAAAAAAATTTTTATTATACCACCATGAAACATACAATTACAAAGGTGTTCATAATTGGTTCTTGGTAATACAGTATTCCAGCACCCATCCCTCCACCAGTGCCCCATTTCCACCACCAATGTACCCCTCCCCTCCCACCTCCCTAGGCTACCTTAATAGCAGGTACCCCAGTTTCCTCTCTTTCTCTCTCTCTCTCTCTCTCTGTCTCTGAATCTCTCTCCCTCTTATTTTACACATTGTGGCTAGCCCTGCAGATATTTAGAGTTTATCACTTAAGTCTCTTTGTGTATATTCAGTGGTGAGTTTTAATCTGCCATTACCATTTCCCATATTTAGTAAAACACTGATATTTATTTTAAAGTCAAATTTTTAAAAAGGGGTCTGGAGGGTAGTCCAGCGGGTAGGGTGTTTGCCTTGCTCACGGCTGGCCTGTGTCGGCTCGGGTTTGATCCCCGCATCCTATATGGTTCCCAGAGCACCGCCAGGAGTAATTCCTGAATGCAGAGTCAGGAGAAACCCCTGAGCATTGCAGAGTGTGACCCAAAAAATATTTTATTATACAACGTGAGATATACAATTACAAAGATGCTTATGTCTGGGTCTCGATCATATATTGTTTCAGCACCCATCCCTCCACCAGTGCCCATTTCCCACCACCAGTGTCCCCGATTCCTCCCCTTTCCCCTATCCTGCCTCTATGGAGAGTTCTTTATCTCTTTTCTCTCTCTCTATCTCTCTCTATCTCTCCTCCTCTTCCACACTGTGGATTGCAATACATACATTTGGGGGCTATCATATGTATCTTTTTGCCTGTATTCAATACTCAGTTCTGGGTTGTTATTATCACTGACAACAATTGTTAGCACACTGCTCCCTTTCTGCACCACCCAACCTCTGACTTCCAGACGCTTGTGGTAGATTTCACGTTTGAAAAGACCTCCTGATCCATGCTCTGTCTAACCTTGGATATTGGTATCATAATATGATACCGGAGCGATAGCCCAGGGTAGGGGCGTTTGCCTTGCACACGGCTGGCTTGCGCCTGCCCGGGTTCGATCCCCCGCATCCCATATGGTCCCCTGAGCACCGCCAGGAGTAATTCCTGAGTGCAGAGCCAGGAGAAACCCCTGAGCATCACCGGGTGTGACCCAAAAAGCAAAATAAATAAATAAGTAAATAATAAACCTGCCGTAATATGTATATATATGTATATATATATTTATGTCATTGAAATAAAGGCAGTCATTCTATATCTGCCTTTTCCCTTATAACTAATTTCACTCAACATGATCCTCTCCATGTCCATCCATTTATAGGCAAATTTCATAACTTCATTTTTCCTAACAGCTGCATAGTATTCCATTGTATAGATGTACCAAAGTTTCTTTATCCAGCCATCAATTCTCGGACTCTTGGTTGTTTTCAGATTCTGGCTATTGTGAATAGTACTACTATGAACATAAAAAGTGAGAGTTTATGAATTTTTACAAGAACACTTATATGTCTTTAAAAGGACATCTGATTCATGAACCGTGCATTGATTTTTTGTGAAAATTAAATTTAGATGTAAAGAATTTAAAATCATTTTTATTTATTTATTTATTTATTTATTTATTTATTTATTTATTTATTTATTTATTTGCCTTTTGGGTCACACCCGGCAATGCTCAGGGGTTACTCCTGGCTCTGCACTCAGAAATTACTCCTGTCGGTGCTCTGGGGACCATATGGGATGTTGGGGATCAAACCCAGGCCAGCACACATGCCGGCCGCTTGCAAGGCAAACGCCCTTCCCGCTGGGCTATAGCTCAGCCCCTTAAAATTATTTTTAAAGGTCACTTTAGGGTGGAAACTGTGTTTTTGAGGCTTGTTTGTGCCACACTGCCTTGCACATGTTTGATCCCGGGCCCATTGGTCAGGGATCACTCCTGGCAGTGCTCAGGCCATCACAAGCCTTTGCGGGGATGACTTCGCCTGCCATGTGCAGGCAATGACTTACCTGCTGGACTGTCTCCTGCTATTAGTCACATTTTAGACTTATTTTATACTTTCACTCATGTTTTATTGGTCTCCATATTATGTGACAGAGAGCCTCCAGGGTCCCTGACAGTTTAGGACAGAAGTTCTCTTCTACATCTGAGGATGATGGGGGAATGGATGAAAACTCACGAGTCTGGCGCATTTCCTAAAAAGGCTTTCAATAGTACGAAAGCTCTAACACCGCAATACAATATAATGAAAGAACTCTAGCTCTGGTCAGAACTTAGACCATACAAGAGAAACCCAAATCTCCCACCAAAGAGAGAGGATCTCACCCAAGAGGTGTCCTACCCAAAAGACGGGAAAAGAAGAGAAAGAGAAGGGGCCTAAAGTCAATCCCCTTATATGCACCAAAGTAATCCTATCTGTGACAGGAGTGTTCTGGCAACAAACAACCCTAAACAATTTGCAGAAGGGTGGTGCCACAACCTATTATAGGTATAAACAAAGGATTATGCCAAAGACTAATCCCTTTTCCCGAGATTATCTCTCTCTCTCTCTCTCTCTCTCTTTTGCTTTTTGGGTCATGCCCAGCAATGATCAGGGGTTACTCCTGGCTCTACACTCAGGATTTACTCCTGGCAGTGTTCGGGGGACCATATGGGATACTGGGGATCGAACCCAGGGATTTTCCCGGCTTCTGCTGCATCTTCCAGTATTTCTGCTATTCTGTCTTTGAGGTTTCTCTTTTATAGCTTCTCTACACCGTTTAGCAAGCTTGGATGTTAGCATTTGGTCTCCTGAGGCTCACGCCTTGCCATGTTGGCGAATGAGCTCAAGAGTTTCTGAAGACAGGTGTCCTTTTGTGTCTTTCTCTCTCTCAGCATTCTTTGCACAATCATGGAGGTGCTGAACCAGTCGGTTGTATTCTTCATCAATGTCGCCAATGGTGGTATCTTCCCATGTTGCGTAGACAATGAAGATAGAAATTGCTGGCAATGGGCCACATCTCTTCAAGTGCAATCGTCCTATCCCTGTTGTTAGGCATTCAAATGAATAAATGTTGACGGCCATGTTCGTGTTGACAAGGACACCAACGCCACTGACGCCTCTTTCGTCACATGTTCCAAGGAACAATTCTTCTCTGGTGTCAAATACAGCATGATGTGACTGATGCCTTCTCGTCTCAGTCAGACCAATGATGTCGTACTTGATCTTTTGCGCTTGCACCATCAGATCCTCAATATATGCTTCCGATGCCAGCGTACGTGCATTGAAAGTACAGACAGTCATTTTAGTCCTTCGTTTTGACAGCCTAGGATGGCCGTGAAATTTTATCAGTCTTTTTATCAGTTGTATCATGGTGGTATAATAAAATACAACCCAATATCACACGGCTGTATAACAAAATTTTAAAAAAGTAAGAAAAGAATCACTTGTCTTTCTGCTGTTCATCGATTTGCTTGAGCAGGTGCCAGTAATCACTCCATTCGTTGGAATGAGGTCCATTATTGTGACTGTTTTGGACATATCAAGGCCTGGGTAGCTTGCCAGGCTCTGCTTGGCACTGGATTCATCCCAGGGGACACAGTCTTTTTCTATATCAGACCATCAACCATTCATGGCCCATCAGGCAGAGCCCTGGAAGGGGGTGTAGACAAGCCTGTCTTCTGTCTGCCACCTGCTGACTCAGCCGGGTACTGCAGCCAAACCTACAACACCTTGAGGGGCAGGAGTAAAAATGAATACCCCACAAAAAAAATAAAATCAAATCAGTAAATGAATGTGAACTCCAAAATACACCAGAAACAGGCGTACACACACATACACACTCTGACATACAAAAGCGAACATTTGTTTGGAACAGGGTGAGAAGTGCACCTGATCTCAAACTATGGGATGATGGAATTTTAATGATAATTCAAAGCTGCTTCAATTCTCTCTCTCTTATTTTTTTTTTTGCTTTTTAGGGTCACACCAAGAAATTCTCAGGGGTTATTCCTGGCTCTGCACTCAGGAATTACTCTTGGCGGTGCTCAGGGGACCATATAGGATGCCGGGGATCAGAAATGGAATCTCTGCAGATCTGTGCTGTCTTAGGGTGTGGGTGGAAGGAAAACATTTCTTAAAAAGGACCACTGGAAAGGAGGAGTGGGGGGAATTTTCCCTGACATTCTTAATAGAATGTGAGAGACTCACAGATATGGGGCAGAGCTGCTACTGGCTCTCACTGTGCCCAGCCGCTCACGAGGCGCCCGGGAGGGATGGCTGGTTCTAGCCCTGGCCCGCCACCTCAGCATAGCCTGGCAAAAAGCCAGAGGACCCCCACTCCATGAGGGCCTCCATTTTCCACACCCTGAATTCCCTCTCGTAAGAACTCCACCCAGCAGACCAGCCTATCACAGCCCGGCTCACGGCGCCGCTACGGCTGCACAGTTCATCAATAAATGCTGGATTTAGAGATGACTACAAGAGTATGCTAACGCAAGGCAGAGCCTGGCAAGCTACCCGTGTCGTATTTGATATGCCAAATACCAATAACAATTTTATACCTCATCCCCATGACCTGATGGAATGGTTTGAGGCTCTTTATGTTCCTGGAGCAAGCAGATACCCTTGGGCCTCTATTAGCATGAGACAGGACATATGGGAGATGTTACTGGTGCCCGCTCGAGCCAATCGATGATGAATGGGAATACAGTAAAAGTGATTCTTAACAGGAATTGGCACAGCTGAGTGCTAGACGAAGCTCCCAATTAGCCCTAAGTGGGCAGGGGCTGTGAGCAGGGAGGGAGGCCCTGGTCCTCAGACCTCACCATGTTCATGCAAAGGCCACAGGCCTCCCCTGCACACATGCCTGTTCCTGCGAGGGAGAGAGTACAGAGCACTGGATATGCTAAGTAGAGATGTAGCTCTGTCTTGCCCTTAGTCTCAGACCCTGGTTCCACAGGCCACCGTAGTCCCTCTAGCACTCCTAATCCCATGGGCATAAACAGAAGAGGGCTGAGGTCTGAGATAATGAGCTGGTATCCCCCTGGCAACTGGCATTGACACAATATCCAAACAGTAATAAAAACCACAGGAGACAATTATTTACACAAATGAGTTTATTTCATCAAAGAGCATTTCACAGTACAGGGACCATGTGTCCTCCTCCTCTTAACTCTTAATATGGAGATAAAAAAAGTAAACTATAAAATAAAGAATATCATACAAATATAAAATTAAGAATTTCATACACATATAGAATAAATAATATCATGTAAAGCATCTATGGATGAGGGGTAGCCCAGCAGGTAAGGCATTTGCCTTGCACGCGGCACAGCGAAGCCATCCCCTCTTTGCCATATGATGGCCTGAGCACCCCAGTAGTGATTCCTGAACAATGCGATAGGGGTAAACCATGTGCAAGGCAGTGAGGCACCAACAACGCACCATAAAACAGGCCCAACGCTAAAATGATCTTGAAAATGTTTGAAATTCCCTACATATATATTGAATTTTATTTTCACAAAAATCGATGCACAGTTGATGATTCAGAAGCTCACGTAAATCATACAGACTTGAATATAAACTTAACGAATATAAATTTGTAAAAAATAACATAAGACTGCCAACTCCTGATAAATAAAATGAGCCCAGTAAATAAGAGACAGGGCGCAGGGCGGAGTGCCCCGCTCTGCCAAAACCTCAGGGTCGCCTGAGCACCAAAGGGTGTGGCTCAATTCATATAGTAAACAAAGTAAAGAGGAAGTCAAACAACAAAACATTATCTTTACATATATAGCTTAGTGTGCATTGTCAAGAAAAGTCTTAGCTGGGAGACAGGTTTAAAGTTCGTGGACGATCATTTTTCGTGGACTCTTGCATGCTGCTTCACATGATCAGCTCCGGGCGAACTCCTTGTGGCAGTGAGGACAGCGGCGGGGATGTTCTCTCCCCATGTGTTACTTGTGTCTTCTGAGTTCATCAGAGCGGCGGAATCTCCACGTGCACCCAGCCACATCGCAAACATAGGGCCTCTCGCCTGGAAGGGAGAGACACAGACACTTGTTATGCCTCAGGGAGTGAGTGGGCTGAGCAGAAAATAGTGTGAGCATGGGGAGAGGGAGCACCTGAGCGGACTGTAGGGGATGAGGAGAAGGAGGAGAAAGGCAACAGGAGCCGGAGGAAAGGAAAACTTGAGGAGGGGAAGCAGACAAAGAACCCCCCGAGAGTCAGAGCAGGAGGATCTGTTGACACAGGGTGAGTGTGCCCTAGAGACAAGGTCAGGTCATGCAAAAGGGCCAAACTCACCCTCCACACCTTCCCAACACCCACAGTCAATCCACAGAAGATTCCAGCCAGCTTGATGCTGACCACAGCTAGATTCTCCTACGACTGTGCGACCTTTCTAAATCGAAAAACCTTCTCTAGGGCTGTTAGGTGCCACAGTCTTAGTGAGGGGCCAACAGTCGAAACTGACTCAAGCTTTTCAAAGCCATAGAGGTAAGTCACCCAGTTCCTTGTCTCTCACTTACCAGTGTGGATGCGCTCATGGATCCGCACTTTGGAAAACCTGGTGTTCTCTTTCCCACAGCCCTGGAAAGTGCACACATAGTGCCTCTGACCCTCAGCATTGATCAGGTAACTTCTACTCTTGGGATTGTTTGGCTTCTGGGATTGTCCTTGTACCAAATGAGCATTTGTATAGAGGAAACCTAATTTTGGCAGTGGCAATACCTTTGGCACCATCTGGATGCCATAGAGGTTCTGGGTGCCACTTTGAGTCACAGGCTGACTGCCAGTGGAGGTCTGGTCACTGAAGAAGGTCCTTGTCGGGAGCCCCTGTCACAGGCGTCATCTGGACTCCATACTGGTCCTGGTCCCCATTAAGGACCATCAGGTTCCCGTTGATGGTGTGGGTTCCTCTGAATGGCACCTGGTTCACCCATAAGACTTGGGAACTGTTTAAGGGTACCTGGTTCCCGTTGAAGGTGTGGTTCATTCCCACAGACATCTGAGTCCCATTTCCAGCCTGTTTTCCAGTGATGGAAGTGAAGGACATCTGGCTTCCACTTGCTGTCTGATCCACACTGAATCGTATCAGGTCTCCCCACAGCATTTAGGCATGAATAAAGGGCATCGGGCTCCCATTTATTACCTGGGTCCCAGATAGGGCGTTTGGTTCCCACATGAGATCTGTTCATTCCCCGATGACTTTATCTGACTCCCAGAGAGACTCAGGTCCCCACTGAAGGTCTTCGGCATGTCACAGTCATGTGACAACTGGGGAGACAGCTGTGGGGTTGCTCTGAGCAGAGCAGCTCCTGTTCTGGCCCCTAGAGGGCATCTCCATTAGCTCCTCAAGGAGCTGGTCCAGAGCAGCGTCCTTGTCCTCGATTGGCCCCTTTGGGCCTCTCTTGATGCTGGGGGGACCAGAGACTCAGGGCATTGGGGCCCTGTCGGGAGCAGATCCAGAGCTCTTGCCTGTGTCTGGGTTGAGTCATTTGGGCCGCACTGAGCCTGGAAAGTGTCAGGCCCAGGAATCTGCAGCTTTTTAAGGAACTGATCTAGGATGTCCTGCCCACCAGGGGCCTCCGTGTGCTCCCTGGACCCTGCGGAGTGGGAGGAGCACAGAGCTGGGGATGGAGCACAGCTGGATCTACCTGAAGAGACTCTTCAGGATTCTCAGGGAAGGTGTCTGTGCTCATCTCTTGGCTATGGCCTCCCTGGTAGAATCCTAAAGTAAAGGTAGAAAATCAGTCTCCTGCTCAACTCAACCCAATTCCGCCCTGGCCCTCTCTCCCTGCTGATGTTGTCCTAGCCTAGCCTAGCCCCCCCAGGGCCAATGTCTTACTTGCCTGACACCCCACAGTTCTCTTTCCTTGTCCTCCAACTCTACACTGTTCTCTCCTGTGTGTCCTCCACATCCAGTGAGAGTGACCGTTCAGAAAGGAGAGTGACCAGTGCAGTGGCCAACCTGAACCCACTCTTGAACAGTATGGGTGGAGAGCCACAGGGATCACATAATTTAAAATCTAATAATTAGGAATGACAGTAAGATCGTACAGTGAGCAGGGCTCTCGCCTTGCACTAAGCTAACCTGAAGTTGAACCCCTGGCACTCTAATGATTTCCAGAGAAGATCCGGGAGTGAACCCATAGTACTAAGAATAAGCAATGATTAGACCATGAATCTCCAGAGTGTGCCAAAAAATGTTAGAAAAGTACAGATGGAATATATTTTTTTCTTTCTTTTTTTATTTTTTTAACTATTTGGGTTACACCCGGCAATGCTCAGGGGATTCTCTTGGCTCTGCACTCAGAACTTACTTTTGACAGTGCTCAAGGGACCATTTGGGATGCCAGGGATTGAACCAGGTTAGCCATGTGCATGGCAAATGCCCTACCTGCTGTGCTATCACTCAGGCCCCATGAACATATTTTTCAAATATAAATTTGGTAAATGTACGGTTCCTTACCTGTTTAATGAACTTGTCCACACTAAAAGGCATTTCACCTGCATTTTCATTCTGGTGTGCAGTGATGGACATCTGGCTCCCACGCTGTGTATGGTCCCCAGTGAAGAACGCCATGTCCCCGCATGGGATTTGGACACCATGGATGGGCATCCTGTTCCCACTGAAGGTCTGGATCCCATTGAGTACCTGGGTACCAGAGAGGGGCATATTGATTCCAATTGGGGTCTGTTCATCTCCAGACGCCTCTGTGGAGCCCAGCGGTTAGAGTCTGGTCCCCACTGAAGGTGTTTGGCACATCTGTGTCCCGAGTCATCTGGGAGGCAACCATGGGGATGTGCTGAGCAGAGAGGCTCATGTACTGGTCCCATAAAGACACCTCCATTTCTTCCTCGGGCAGCCAGGCCAGAGCTCTGTCCTTGTCTGCAGGCGGCTCCTGAGTGCTGCTTTGATCCAGTGCAGTCACAGACACACAGTTGTTGGGCACATTACGAGGCATATCCAGATCACTGGCCTGGTTCTGGGTTGGATTGTTTGGGCCAGCCTGAGCCTGGGACCTGCGAGGCCCAGGGATCTGTGTCTCCTCAAGGAACTGATGGAGAATGTCCGGCCCCTCGGGGGGCCGTATGGAGGCCGGTGGGCTCTGGGCAGGTGAGAGGAGCACAGAGCTGTGGTGGAGGCACCGCTGCATCTGCTGCCTCTTAGGTCTCAAGAAACTCCTCAAGAGTCTCAAAGAAGTCCTGGAAGGTTCCCGAGGTTGGCTCTTGGCAGTTGCTCTCCATGGTTGAATCCTGAAAAGAGAGAATGAAAATCAGAGCCCGTTCAGCGGCCAGCCTGCCCCCACACACCGAATTCCTTTCCCTCCCTCCTACTGATGCTCTCCTAGCCCAACACCCAATTTCTGTTCTTGAAACCCCACATTTTGCACTACCCTCCTGGGCTCTGGACTGATTCCATCCTATGTGCCACCCACATCCAGAGAGACTCTGAAATGAAATCTTCCTGTGCTATGATGTTCGGAGCACTGGGCAGGGCAATATGAACTCTGGGCTCCACGCAGTGGAAGGGAGATCCATGCATGGCAGGGGATGGGGAAGTGGGGGCTTAGTCAAATATTAAAAACAATTTGTCATAGGGGTCAGAGTGTAGAGCAGCTAGAGCAGTCATCTCGCATAAGGAATCCCTGGTGTTAATCCCCTACACCCAACATGGTTCCTTGATTCTTGATGAGAATGTTACCTGACCATATATAGAAATATTAGATTTAAAATTTTTCATTTGTTGGTACATATTTGTGTATTTTACCAGTTCAATGAACTGATATACCCATGTCATTATCAGGATTACTTGTTTAAAAACAATATCCATAGAAGAATAGATAAACATATGGGACTACATGAAGCTAAAAAGCTTCTGCACCTCAAAAGAAACAGTGACCAAGATACAAAGACAGTCCACAAATGGAAAAGAATATTCACCCAATACCCATCTGATAATGGGTTAATATCCAAGATATATCAGGCACTGGTAGAACTTTTAAGAAGAAAACAACCAACCCCATCAAAAAGTGTGGAGAAGAAATGAACAGAAACTTCCAACAAGGAAGAAGTTCAAGTGGCCAAAAGACATATGAAAAAATGCTCATCAGCATTAATCATCAGAGAGATGTAAATCAAAACAACAATGAGATATCATTTTGTACCACAGAGACTGGCACATTTCCAGAAAAAGCAAGAACAACAAGTGCTGACGAGGATGAGGGAGAAAGGGGACATTCATCCATTGTTGGTGGGAATGTAGACTGTACAGCCTTTTGGAAAACAATATGGATATTTCTCCAAAGACTAGAAATTGAATTCCCATTTTGACCCAGCCATACCACTCCTGGGAATATATCCTGGAATGCCAAAAACACGCAGCAGAAACACCATCTCTACTTTTATATTTATAGCAGCATTATTCACAATAGCCACAATCTGGAACAAACAGAGTGCCTGAAAATTGATGACTGGATAAATAAACTATGGTATATCTATACAATGGAATACTATGTAGCTGTTAGGAAAAATGAAGTTATGAAATTTGCCTATAAATGGATGGACATGGAGAGGATTGTGTTGAGTCAAATTAGCCAGAAGGAGAGAGAAAGATCTAGAATGACTGCATTTATTTATATGACATAAATATTTATATATACACATATATACATATTATGTTACCAATATCCAAGGTCAAATATGCTGGTAAGATCTAGCTAGTCACACGATGATTGTGGTAGCATGATAGAATATTTATACTAACCAGTACAGAATACATGGTCAGATAAGACTGCCACATTCAGACTACCCCACTATCTATGAAGTGACCTGCAGGGAGGCAATCCAGGGCAGGTGCAGAGGCCCTAGGCTTTTAGGTGTCCTGCAACAAACCATCCATTCATCCATCCATCCATACATACATACATACATACATACATACATACATACATACATACATACATATATCTATCCATGCATTCATGCATTCATTCATTCATTCATCTATTTATCTATCTATTTATTTATTTAGTTAGTTATTTTTGGTCACACTGACGGTGATCAGTGGTCACTCCTGGCTCTGCACTCAGGAAATACTCCTGGCAGTGCTTGCGGACATTATGGGGTGCCAGGAATTTAACATAGGTGGACCCCCTACAAGACAAACACCCAATTCCCTCTGCTATGGCTCTGGCCCCTTTGTGATGACTATATAAAGAGAACCTCAGCATTTCGTGCACACTCAGACCTTTCCCCCAATCCTAGCCTCCTCAGCACTGATTTTCCCTCTATGGCTCAGCCCTCATGCCTCTCGGAGCCAGCTCTCAGTACTGCCTTTTCTACTGATTTTTTCAAGCAGTATTCTGGGCAGTTGGTACCAGCCCCACAGTGCTCAGGTCCTCAGAGCGGCCCCAAGGACTGATGGTCAGCCAGAGCCCACACCACAAGATCTCCAACCTGGGGCCCAACCAAACTGAACAAGCACAGTTCAAGCACTTGGGTAGATGCTCAGTCTATAAACCCAGAGGAGAGCAATAATCCGGGATGCCTTAATTCCCTCATCCTGTAACAGTCGAACCCCCAGGCCCTCAGTGGTGTCCACCAACTAACCACCTCAGAACCTAGTCCCATGCTCCAACCCGAGTTCAAGTTGGAGACTCACCATGTGAGCCAGAGAGTGCAGTGCTGCCAACCCTTCAGTGGAGGAGTCTGCACACAGGGTTGGGGTAGAGCTCTGGTCTTTATAGCCCCTTGGTCTATCGTGATACTCGGGGGTGTGGAAGGGTGTTCTGATTGCTTTCACTGGATTGGCCAAACCATTGGAGGCTGGTCATGGGTCCCCTAGATAGGTGACTGGCTGCCCACCTGCAGTAATAGGAGCTTCATCGCACAAAAATACTTTTCATGCTGACTCTTGGGCTCAGGAAAATCCTTCTTAGGAGGGCACATAGTTCCTTCTCAGAAGAACCCATGAGGTGGTTGTCATGAGGTTATTTTTTCAGGTGGACCACATTCCCATGACCTGATGGAATGGTTTGAGTCTCTTTATGTTCCTGAGTGAGCAGATGCCCTTGGGCTACACTAGCATGTGACAGGGCGTATAGAGATATTAGTTGTGCCCATTTGAGCAAATCGATGATCAACAGGAAGTTAAGTGATAAAAAGTGATACAAATGATACTTTTCTGGTGCACACACTGAGGCTTAGAGAGATGACAGTTTTTGGGAGGTGTGTGAAGGGATTCAGGAGAAATACTTCATTTTCTTTGTGTGTCCTTCTGGGGTCCTATCTCGTGTCCTATGTGGCCCCTGAGGCAGCTAGGAGTGATTCCTTTGCTCAGAACCTGGAGTATGTCCCCAGAGTTTCTTGGGAGTCCAAGTGTGACCTACAAAAAAAAATAAAGCCAAACAACACCCAGTATTTTGCTGGAGTTACGAGTCCATCCCTATCCCCATCTTGGGCTCATTAGCGCTCAGTGTATGGGCATCTGCAGGCTCCTCTAGCCCCCTCAAATTCCAGAGCTCTCTGGCCTCAGCAGAGGTGCCCAGGTTAGAAACTTAGGACCCTCCAGGGGCCCTTCACTGAATGTCTCCCCCATTGAAATAGAATCACATCCTGCCCAGCCTTTGGGCAGTTCCATCCTACTCCACCTCCCACCCCAGTTCTCTACAGGGTGGGACCTTCTGAAAACCCCTGGGCCTCCTGGGGGCCCAAGTGTGCTGAGAGGTGAGCCAGGCCTGAGGCGGGGGAGGGGGTCTCTGTGCTTCCAGACCCTGGCCCTGCTCTGGCGGCTGCCAGCTTGTGTGGTTGCATCTCCAGAGACGGGAAAGTGGCCCCCTCACTGGAGCAGGGGTATTTGATTATTGCAATAATATTGTCCATAATAATTTTTCTGTTTTAAATGAAACTTTATTTCTACAGTAAGATTTATAAAGCTGTTCATAATACAGTTGTTTGAGGCATTCGTTGTTCCCGCACCAATCCCACCACTAGTGTGACCTTCCCTCCCCATGTCCTCAGTTTTCCAAAACCACAGATATCTGCCCTTTTGGCAAGCACAGAATGATTTCCGTCATGTTGGTTGTCAGTACACACACGATCACAGAAACCGGTCTTGTTTTAATATCCCTTCAGTGGGGGTTGTTGCTGGGATAGGCGTGGGGGAGGTGTCCAGGTGCTCAGGCTTCACAAGCTTCACAAGCCTTGCTGGCTCTCCTAGGCGACCTATCAGCTGGGGCATCAATGTTGTTGGCTACACTGCTCATTACTTTGATTGACAACAAGGAATTTTCAGAAAATCACTTGATCCCTTGATCACTTGAATCCCGTTATTCATCGATTTGCTCGAGCGGGCGCCAGCAACGTTTCCATTGGACCCTATCACGTGCCAATGTAGCCCAATGGCATCTGGTTGATTCAGGAATATGAAGAGCCTCAAACCGTTCCTTCAGGGTCTTGACAAGGAAGT
The DNA here is from genome assembly GCA_021461705.1 of Cryptotis parvus. NCBI lineage: Eukaryota > Metazoa > Chordata > Mammalia > Eulipotyphla > Soricidae > Cryptotis > Cryptotis parvus. The sequence goes on from JAJIBD010000226.1 coordinate 64,273, forward strand.
CTGACCATCTTGTCGGTGGCGGCCACGTGATCTTTTGACATCCCGTGGGATCCAGTCGGTAATGGCTCTAGTCCAGCGGTTGTCTCCAAATCGCTTTACATGTCCAGCCCATCTGATTTTCGATGCTTTGGCAAATGAGACAGCTTCCCTGATTCTGGAATAGCGATGGAGGTCAGAACTCCAGATTCCTTCTCTCACTTGAGTGAGGCGTGATATTCCAAGCATAGCTCTTTCGATTCCCTCTCTGGGAGACCCGAATAGCATTCTCATCCTGCTTTCGTAGGGCCCAGGTTTCTGAGGCATATGTTAATACAGGGAGAATGGTGGAGTCAAAGAGATGTGCCCTGAGCCAGAGGTTCTTTTTCCTTTTAGCTATTTCTTCGATGCCTTTGAAGGCATTCCATGCCGCTTCCTCCTGCGCAGCTCAGGTTTTAGGTCATTCATCATGTTGATTTCTCGACCTAGGTACACATAACTGCTGCATTCAGAGATG